>OX411310.1:6249156-6606628 GCA_948150685.1 Rhaphigaster nebulosa | reverse complement strand
GGTTTAACCAATAGCATTGCACTTAGATATTTTAAATTTTATGCGTATTTATTGCATTTTTGTTTAATTAAAACTTATTATTTAGCAAAAAATTTGGAAAGAAAAAAATTTAGGCTTTAGTCAATAGCAATAAAGATTAAAAAAAAAATATTGAACGAAATATATATTTTACATGCATATACCCTAATGCTGTTAATTAGTTTCACCACTTTCTAAACGACAAAAAATGCAGAATTATTCTTCCAACAAAATTAATTTTCTCTTAGTTATAATTTTTCAAGAAATGCACAATTAAAAGTTCAGATCCATAGTAAAATAAAACACTTGTGTACAAAAAAAATAATAGTGGTTTGAAGAAAAGTTATCTTTGAGAGTTTCTTAGTTGAAAACTTAGGGATTTTATGTTTTTCTAGCGAATTCTCCAAAAGGGAGGCTCACAACTAGATTTTACAATAATTCTAAATACAAAATTTTAATTTTCTACGACGAATCTTTTTGAGTTATCAAAGTACGTACAGATATCACAGCGAAACTAGTCAAAATGGGCTCAAGGATGGTCAAAATGGATATTTCTGTTGAAATCTGAAAACCGAAAATTTTCGCAATTGCAATACTTCCTTTACTGCGTACAAGGAAGTAAAAAAGAAATAAAAAATGCACACATTAATAAAATTTACTGTTTTATTGTGTGCACATTAAACTGTGCTCTGAGTGTTATTTCTAACTGTGCCTCCTTAAATCTGTAAATATATAAAAATTCTGGTCTCTGTTTATGTCTTGCCATGCTTTGGCTTAAATGATTCCAGATTAAATTTAATTTTCAGATGACAATAATGCTGTGTTACAAAATTTACATTATAAAAACTTTGAAATTATTAGATAAATAGTTATTTATGAATGAAGACATATTAAACTATAACTATTTGTCTTACATATACAAACAAATCAGTCAATTAATTTATACTGCATTACTATTTTTTTTTTTTTTTTTTTTTTTTTTTACAAGTTTGTTAAAGTTTTACTTTTATTAGTTTCAGAAATTTATATATATATATATATATATATATATATATATATATATATATATATATATATATATATATATAATTATAACTAAACATAAACATTAACGAGTTTAATATCCTGATTTTATTGTATCATTATATTTGTATTTAAATTCTAAAATTATCATGATGTAACTCATACTAATTTTATGTCGTGCAGCAAGGGAATTCGAGTGCTGAACAACATCAAGACAAAGATGTACGTTTTTTATTGCATTAGTATTATTTCTGTTTACAAGTTTTAGATGAGCTTTTTTCCAGTAGCGCAGTAGTTAGAATCAAGATAAACATTTAAAAAGTTTTGAATGAAAGATATTCAGCTTTTATGAAAATAAAAATAAATTTGGAGAAAATTTTCTTTTTAGTTATTTAAACATCTATCCCAAAATAAATATTTTAAAAAAATTATAAGGCAATACTTTTTTCAACCTTTATGGTACTACAAAGTATAATTTGTGTTATAAGAGTTCAGTTATAAAATTGTTTTAATATTTGCACTCATTGTGAAATAAACGCAGCTGTAGTTATAGTTGTCAGTGATTTCAAAAGTAGATAAGCTGCTTAAATGCTTTATTTTTTTTGCTTTTTTTTTTAAATTTTATTGTAATTAATTCTGGTCTAATTGAAAAGATTCAAGATTGAAGTCAAAATTTACGTAGAGTGTATGAAATTGCACAAGACCATGACAGCTCTCCCATGGAAATCTCTGCCACAATGTTACGAAGAAAGAAACAATCAAATTTACAGCCAGTTCATTAGTTTATATACTCTTATACAAGGTAGTATAACTTACGAACAGTTGGAATGATTTTGATGAAACTTTGTACACATGTATCTTATTAACAAAATAATATCTTCTGGGTGGGGTGGGTTATACAGTATTTTTTACAAATAGCTTAGTAAAACATTTTGAGTTCGCACTGTCTACTCATAGTATACTTTTATAATAGACAACCAAGATTTTATTATAATTATCCTTCTTTTTTTTCGTATGACTTGTGTTTTCCAAGAAATAAAGGATAAAAATTTGAACGATGTAAGTTTGCACCAGAACGGTTCGTATATCATCATGCCTGCTGGTGACATCATTGGCTCTGTAATACTGTAGCGTACGCTTTTGTAGTTATGATTTATCATTTTTTCTGATAAACTGTTTTTAAAAAATATTCTCAGTGATTTTTTTTAACGAGTTTGGACTCTAAAAAGTTCTGTTCTACAATAAAATGTCTACATCCTACAGGTATTGCGTTGTAAAAAGACGAGATTAATAGTAAGATTACCACCATGGAAGTGATTATTATTGCTCTTTTCATATTCTACAGATCATTACTTTTCTTTTTTTCATTTCGGGATAGAGGTTGAATTTGAGAATTAATGTTTTGGCCAAATCAAAATATAACAATTAATTTTTGATAAAAATCACCCACGATTTTATAATATTAGTTAAAATTAATCATTAACATTTATGTATTTTGTTCAAAATTAATTGTTAATTTATGACAAGCTTTATTGACTGATTATTTGCTTTCAGTTAAAAAATAACTATCACTTTTATCACAGGATTAAAAAAACTATTAGAAGACGGTCATTTAACCACTTTTTTTACTAATAAGTTATAATGGAAAATAAACTACCAACAAACCAAATATAAAACCTTATTTATCGTATAATTATATTTTTTCTACTAATTTATTATTGCTTCAAAATATGTTAAAACAAGTCATTTATTTCTATTCATACCAATGATAAGAATCTTTTTGCACTTGCTAGTGCGAAATTCTGAATTATATTTGAAGGCATGTAAATGATATTTTTTTCGTGTCCCGTTTGAGTAAATTCTCAACCTCAACTGATAAATCAAGATAATATGGAGAAAACATATGGTATAGAGGAGAACATTTGAGTAAGACGGAATGAAGGGAGATATAAATCAACAATTCCACGTATAGAAGTAAAAAACTTATTTTAACATATTTTGAAACAATAAATAAGGACTAAATATCAAATATGTAGATAGAATAATGTAATTGTTTACTTTATGGTTTTATATTTGATTTGTCGGTAGTTTATTTTTAAGCAACATTAAAATAGTGGTTAAAAGACAGTCTTTAATTGTTTTTTTCATGCTGAATAAAATGGAACCACACTCAATTCACTAGATCTAATTTTAAGTAATTTATAGAATTTTGAGTTTTATTATGAGCAGAAAAGATAACGCTCAAAAATAAGTTTTCACTCAACAATAATTATTATGAGGTGATTTTTAATCAGTTGTCAAATAAATTGAAGTTATTTCTTAACAAAAATCAAAAAATTATTTTTAAATTATAAAAATAAAATTCGAGTCATGATTTGATTTTTCTCTTAAAGAAATAATTCTCAATTTCATTCTCTGTATAAATGTAAATTAGAATCCATTATTAATATTTATAAATCTTATACTTATACTCTGTGCTATGCAGTACTAGAGAGTCACTAGCGTCCATGATGATATAGGGGACGATAGCACAAACTTATATCTGTTCTTTATTTCTAAAGAAATATTTTACAGATGGGAGGGAGTGGAAAAAGAAGGATTCATATTTTTCCTGTAATATATCTGTATTTTGAGAATTAAAAAAAATCACCTTGATTGTCCATTCTGGGTCATGTTATGTACTTAGAAATATGATATTGGCGTGGCTTTCCTTCTACGAACTGAATTTGTTAAACATCTAATGGAGAAGATATATACCCCATTTTATATCCCACTTTCTTATGGATATGGCCAGTAAATTCTGAAATGCTAGAGAGGAAAACTCTCTTATTAATGAAAAGACTACACAATGAACGTTGCCAGTTCACAAGTTTTCTTCGACAATAAAAAAACACATTCATGGCTGTTATACATTTTTTTTTTTTTTTAAATTTATATATTTTCACTCTTATTTTTGATAAAGTGGCAGTATGCATTTTGGTTACGAGTCTATTAGCATTATAGTTGCTATTTTTTTTTTTTTTTTTTTTTTTATCTCACAAAAGTAAGTGATTTGTTATGCGATATTTAGCTGGAAAAATTAAGAATTTTGATAATGATGGGTTTGAGGTCAATTTTAAAGCTTTCATGAACTGAAACAGAGGCCAGCATATGAAAGGTTGTATACCAAGCCATAATCAATCGAAAGAGTGTCAGGGTTGCCAAAATGCAGATCAAAGAAGAATGACATGGTCACTGAATTTGAACTCGTACATATATTTGTTTTTATGGTAACCTGTTCACTCTTTTATTTTTCACAATTGGATTTTTATTATAATTGGAATTTTTATTATTGATAATCTTCTTTAAATTACATGATAAGAAAATTCGAAATGGCAAAAATTATTGAAGGTTTTGTGTCACAAAATGTTTATGAGATTAGAAGACAAGTATTTAATGGGGAGCTGAACTAAGGAGAGAAATTAGAAAATGCATCCCATACCCATTCAGAATCTATTATTTGCCGATGATATTCTCAAAATTGCAGAAAGCAGAGGAGCCTCGCAAGAAGCACCTTATAAGGGTGGGATATTCGTCCATAAATCTGAACAAAACTAAGTAGGGTGATGTGGGGCAAGTTCGTACTAAATTTTACAAAGTTTGACTTATAAAGGGGTGTAAAATTTTTATTTTTGAAGCTAGATTTTTCCTCTTTTTTTAAAAATGTTCCTTAGACGGTTATGTTTAAATATTACATTCAAGCCTATGTTTCAGCCTTGATGAGATTGTTAATTTAATTGAATAGTAAGCTACTTCAAGAATACCCTTTACAAAGAGGGTGTAGAAGAGGGGCCTAGTTCAGGTTCAGAAGAGGGGCCTAGTTAAGGTTTAGAAGAGGGGCCTAGTTCAGGTTCAGAAGAGGGGCCTAGTTCAGGTTCAGAAGACCTCAGAAGGGCAGAAGACCTTCCAAATGACTTGGAACCACCGTAAGAGGAAGAATAGCAGGGGCAGGGGCTGAATTGTTTAAAGTTGGCCCTACAAATTTGAGCTTTGTATACCTGGGTTAGGAGGTCAAAGCCCAAAACAACGTCTCTGCAGAAATCAACAGGAGGATAGCTGCAGCCAACTGGAGGATATCTGGAGCCAACCGGAGCGAGCTACTCTGGTCTGGCCAAACCTTTCAGGAACAGGTTCCTCTCAAACAGGACCAAGATCAATCTTTACAAAACCTTGGTTCGCCCAGTTCTCACATATGGGTCCGAGGCATGAGCCTTTACCAGAGCTGATGAAGCCAGGCTTCTGGTATTTGTAAGAAAAATATTAAGAAGAATTTTCGGCCCGGTTCGAGAGGAAGATACCTGGAGAAGAAGGAAGAATGCAGAGCTCTCTGGACGTTGATGTGGTCAAGTTCATCAAGGTCGGGAGACTTCGATGGGTAGGCCACGTGGTGAGGATGGGAAATGGCGAGATATCCAAGAAGATACTAACAGATGAGTTCCATGGCAAGCGAAGAGTGGGTCGGCCCAATGTAAGATGGATGGATTCTGTCACGGCGGAAGCGCGGAAACTTCTTTGAAACTGGAGAGCTGCTGCAACAAACCGAGCCAACTGGAGGAGGCACAGACTCGGTTAGGGGTTGTCGCACCACTTATGATGATGATACAAGCCGCAGAGATGAAGTTCCAGAGGAAAGCTCTCGATAAGATAAGATTTGACCGAATGAGGAATCAAATAATAAGAGAAAGAAGAAACATTCATAAGAGAGTAAAGGTGGCTCCAAGAGAATAGCAAAAAAATGTATGGGATACTAAAACAGAGTATGGCTGTAATCACGAGGATGATCGAAAAATAAGTGGGAGGACTTTATATCAAATCTTGGGTGAGGTTAAGAAGTTGGCTACAGATAAAGAGGTATTGAGGAAGTGGTTTTAGGCTGCCCTGACACCGTAAGGTATAAAAGTTGTGTAGAGAAGTAATTAATAAATTTTCTATTCAATTATAAAAACATATACTTTTTTTCGATAGTTGTAGATAGCTTATATTTATGTAAATTAGATACAAGAGATTGATTTTATTTATAGTATATAACTGAAAGTTACTGTTTTATCAAATATACAGTGGAACCTCGCTTAATGAGCAAAATAAATTGTACAAAATGTCTCCCTAGCACGAGCCAAATTTCGCATAACGAATGACACAGAATGGATAAGTCCCCTCTTCATGTCATTCGCTTGTGTGCTTATGCTGGAACTTTCCTCATCTGTGTTTAGCACTTGTGCTAATATTTTAGTTCTGTTTGTGATTACATCGTATTTTACAATCATTTATGTATATGGGAAAAATTGTGTTTCCCATTATGAGTAAGATTCTGGAACGAATTATGCGAGGTTCCAGTGTAGTAAAATACAAGAGTGTGCTCTGTATACAATGTGGAATGTAAGCATAATCATTTAAAATCTATAGTGGTTATGTTAAGCTGCAAATTTTCTCATATACTACTATATTTCATAGGCAATTTTATATTTTGCATGTTTTTTGTTTTTGTTTTTTTTTCTTTTAAATAACTTAATTGTTATTAACAACTTTTTTTTTTTTTTTTTAGTATAAATCTAATTGAACATTTTTTTTTTTTTTTTTTTACTGTTTTCAGTTATCACCTGGACGAGACGTAGTTGATGAAATAATGGAGCCATCAGCTTCACAATCTCAAGATTGCGAACCGACTCCCCCTCTTCACAGGCACGGGTCGAAAACTAATTTCTATCTTCCTCCAGTCGATTCAGATTCCCCTAGGAATTATCCTCCAAGGCCGAGGACAAGGTAATGTCTCCGTTTTTATATTACGTTTTAATTATCTATTATAAAGGAATTAGTTCTGTGCATGTACCTATTGTCTGATGAAAATTTTCTTTTTAAGGTTATTGAATCACACTTAACAAGAAGTAGTCGATTTAAGAAAAAGATTACAACTTACCCAATCCTCTTTATTAATTTTAATGTTGCTTTCCTGTTAGGCATAAATATTTAGGTAAACTATAAATATTACCTGAATTGTCAAGATGTCTCTTAAGAAGGAAAAATAGATATATTTACAAAAAATAGTAAATTATTGGACTGATTCCAACAAAGTTGAAAATTGAAATAGGTCTTATCGTAATTATTATAAATGATAGGTGATGGTCAGTCATATATGTATGATTCAAGCCAGTCATTCACGCTCCAACATGTGGACTTTTTAAGACTATACTAGATATCCGGACTCCAGATTGGGGTTTTCCGCCTAGATTTAGATTTTTTTTTTACAATTATAATTTTTTTTAATCTACTACTAAATTAGTTCATTATTTTTATCTAAATAGAAACTGAAATTCAGAATGATTAGAAAAAAGTATTTATTTGAAAATACTTGATTTTATTTTTCACACGTATTTACCAAACGTGTAGTATATTAAGTAGGGATAGGATTTTTATGTAATCAAAAAGTCATAATATGTAATTATTCCCAAGCAAATATGTGAAATCAAATGCGACTATTAAAATACTTGAAATGTAAGAAAAAAGTTATTTTTTGGAATTATTATTAATGACAACGTGCATTTTCAAGTTTTCGAAGGTTAAACGATAGCGATTAAGCGTTAAAATAGATTTATATTTGCTAAACGAACGTTTCACATCAACTGATGTTGCTGAAGCATTGCAGAAGACTGCGATTTCAGAGAGAGACGCTCAACCATCCTGCAACATTTTTCTCACTGAGGATTTCAGAAATCACCACAATCATTCCATGCTTCATTTTTGTTTAGAACGTCCCGTATTTTGTTTTTGATCTTAGTTTCCGCTTCTCCTTGCGTGCTTTCCAATTTCTGGACTGTAGTTTGAATATGCCCCATGTTGTCTGTCAGTTGAGTTATCGTTCTTGCCAGGAAAGCGCAGTTGCTGGAGATGAATTGCCAAATCATATCTCAATGTAGATTTCTCTAGCAATGTTTTAGGTCGTGGAAAAGCTGCAGATGAGTCTGTATCCAAGCGTGAAATAACTTAGTTTATTTCATCAAAGCTATTGCTGTAGTAATCAGCCTCTAGCCAAGTGCCCCATTTAGTTACAATAGTTTGAGAAGGCAAACGTGCGAGGGTGCGTTGATTTGCTGGGTGTCTTAAGAATGCATTCCAGTAAAAACAGATTTTTCGCAGCCTCAGCAATATAAAACGTCTCCATCACTTTTGAATGTTTTGTCTGGAAATTCTCCGATATACTCAGCAACACGAGTTTTAGCACTATTCATGGGTCCAAGGCATATCTGAAGAAAAACTGTTCAAACACTACCAACTTACCGTTTGACTAATTCGGCAAAAATGTAAACAGGGACAACTTTCACCACAACAAACCAAAACATTCTGTGATCCACAGAAATCTGAAAACTCCAACTGTGAGCGACTCAGTGAATCACAGCAACCTAGAAAGGATGAATCGATGCTTCTTGTCTATGTATCGATAGTGATGCCCAAAACCAGCTATGGCGGGTAGAGTAATTGTTTAGAAAAACACATAAAAATTAAAAAGTTCTTGGAAAATGTAAAAATGTATAATTAATGATAAAATTATGTGAAAATATCTAACATCTAAATCAACTCAAAATCTATCAAAACTTATAATAATTGAAATTGATTGGTGATATTAGGTTCCTGGACAAATATGTAGTTACATAGAAATCCTATCTCTAATAACATAGTTTAATAAAATTGCTAATAAATTTATTTAAGCTAATAAAATAGCCATTATCATAGCCGTGTATCCCTTATTGTGGTATCACTATGACATTCTTGTGCTAGAAGCGAATTAAAATATTGAATAAACAATGTTATTAAACCTGAATGGTGACAATTTTGAACTAATAATTTTTAATTCTATTTTTTATTATTAAATGTTCATCTCTGATTTATCTTATTTTGTGTTGTTTTAATTTTGCTTGTAATCATTAATTTGACACGATCTTTCAACTAGTATAATTAACTTAAGATATATTGAATTAAAATATTATAAAAATTAAATAAACCTTAAGTACATTTTTTATTATTTATCATTATCTTATTACTATGATGGTAATTAAGAATAAGGGTAAAATAAGAATTAAACATTTAGGATTAAAGTTGGTTGATTTAGGGAAAAATTTAGATTTTAAATCTAAATTTGTGCTAGAAGAGCTGATCAGATCTCTTATAGGAGCGTAAGTGGATGAACACATCCAACTGTAATCCTACTGTGTAGTCATAAAATATTGGACCATGAATGGATAGGTTAAATATAATTTCTCAGTCTGGGATTGCTCAGGATGATATGAAAAAAAAATAACTGCTTTTTTAAATAAAATTTTTAGTTTTTTAATTAAATTAACCAAACTGTGTTGGGGCTTGAGGAATCATATTTTAACTTAATAAGCCCTATTTCGATTTAAAAAAAATGTAAACTGAAAATTTGGCAATGATATTTAAATATATAATCTATATGATAGAAAAATGCTAAAAATGCATTTTAATTTAATATATACACTGAAACCTCTCCATATCATCACCACTACGTTTTAGTACAGAATGTGAAAAATCACATTTTTCGAATTCGTTATTTTTATTAGTTTATCAGAAGCATATTTGTAAAATTAAATCTTATAAAACACAAAATGAAGGCTCAGAGAAGTAAAAAGGACCAGAGATGAACAAATTATTTGCAATGGGAAAGTTAAAAGTAAAATTTGAAATTCTTTTTTGGTTTCCTGAAAAGTATCTATTTTCACATACAAATGTGAATATATATGTACTTAAACATGATGGTGACGATATATCTTTTCTTGAAAAATGCTTATTTAGAAGTTTTCAGTATTTAGAAAAATTTGTATTTTTCATCATTGAAATATATATTTGTACTTTTTTTTAAAAACGATTAAAGGTCAATTGTTTGGTTTAAAAGAATTTTTTAGCGATTAACAAAATAAATTATATGATTGAAGAAGAGTAATATATAAAACATTATTTATATACAAATATACATATTTAACATGTTCAGAACGGAGCCTCCAACCTATATCTGGCTAGGTATGATAAAATCGATCGTAGAAGTCGGATCAACTTTTTCAGTTTTTTGTAATAAAAACAAGTATATTGATCTTAAGGAATAAAAAAAATGATCCAATGAAGCTTTTTTTCTTGGAAAAACGTGAGCGACCCACTGATGGATTGCTCTGGTACAAAAGCAAATGTGCGCAACCTACTCGTAGCCCAAAAAAATTCATAGACCTCAGGAAAAAAAGAAGCTGATAAAAAAATGCTCCACTTTCTTTTCCCAATGTCTTAATGAATTTACAATGTGTTAAGAATGTTTTTATAAACTACACAAATAATTTTATTTTTATCTTTAAAAATTCCTTTAGATTCCTTTTTATAAATAACTTGTTCCGTATAACTTCTTATCTGGCATCGCGACCCACTTGATGAGTCATAGCCTGCTCCAATAAGGATTGCAAGTCCTCTCTATTGCTTGCCACTGCCTTCCAATTTATTTATCCAAGCAGCTTTCTGGAATCCATATACACACAATCCTCCCAACGAAGCTTGGGATGTCCTACTCGCCTTGTACCACATAATTTTTAATGGGATCTCGCTATGGTTCATTCTCATGACATGACCAGCCCAGTGGAATCGTGCGAATTTGATGAATGTGACGACATTGACCTCTTTATACACCGCGCTTAATTCGGCATTTGTTCGTCTTCTCCAGGAGCCCTGCTCACATACACCTCCATATATCCTGCAGAGCACTTTCCTTTCGAATCTCAGAAGGGCTTCTTCTTGGTCTTTCGTCATCGTCCAGCATTCTGAACCGTACGTAAGTAGAGGTCTAATAAGCGTCTTGTAGATCCTAGTTTTTGAGGCTTTGGAGTGCAAAGTATGTGCGGGTCTTTCTGTATTACCATAATAATTATTTTCTGTACATTCTTTCTTACTCCACAGTATGCAGTAAAGGAAGTATTGTAAACACGAACATTTTCGGTTTTCAGATTTCAACAGAAATATACATTTTGACCATCCCTGAATCCATTTTGACTTGTTTCGTCGTGGCGTCTGTACGTACGTTCGTATGTATCTCGCAAACTCAAAAACAGTTAGGAAGTCATGCGGTGTCCACATCAAATATTTTCATATGTTCTCTTACTCCAAAATTTAAAAAAAATGTGTTGATATCAGTATTCTTTCAAGAGAAAAAATTCTGAGTGAATTGTTCTCACAGATTTTTAGTATTTGATAATTGATATCAATTTCTTTTAAAATAATGTAATATTGATCTTAGTAATGTAGTATTATAGCTTTAATGCTGCTACAATAGATTTTTTTCGTTTTGTTTACGAGATATTTTTAATTCAAACTTCCATACTTAAAATAAAATATCAAAACGATTACCAACAATTGATTGAAATAGATGACTAACTGTTGAGAAACCATCATTAAGGTGTTAAAAATGAAAAGGAAACAACAAAAAAACATTTATCTAATGTAAAATTCCCTAAAAAATAAGAAAATAGTGAGTATAACCTTATCAATGAATTAATTTTGAAAGGCTTTGATGAAATGAGAAGCATTTTTATATGAGAAGTATGGTGAGCCATCGGTGGGTCGCTCCGTACTGAACCTGTTAATTAAGATATTTACAATTTTTACTAAATAAGATCAAACTCTTGCTTCAATTTTGTCATAAGGTTATATTACATTATGTAATTATTGTATTTATAGGAATAAACATTAACCCTTATATACTTCTTTTACTTATTCGATGAATTTTAAACGACTTTTTATATATCAATTTCAATGGACATCTATGAAATTATTCTTATCCAAAGACGAATAACTAGCAAAAGATTTTAATAAGTCAATGCACGACCGTCTGTAGAAAGAAGATAAAGAAGTTGAAGATGGGCAAGAAAATGACCAAAATATTTAAAATTCATTAAAGAAGTATATAAAAGGTAATATTTATTTATAAAATACAATAATTTCATAGAGAAATTTACTAATAATGTTGATTCTCATCAATTCATCATTTTTTCTTATTACTAATGTAGGTACATATATTATTATTTAAATTAAAAAATGTAAAAAGAAATTTTGTTTGATGAATAGGAATTTTATTCGATATACAGAAAGTTTATTCTGTAATATTAATTTTCGTATTAAGGAATTTCAGTATAAGGGGTTGACTATAGCTTTGTTCTCTTATTATTTATTAAAAATATTCCTTTTTTACGGATACCTCTGAGCATTGTATTGCAGGACAGTTATTGTGGCTGTTCATTACAAAGGAGTTTTCTTATTTATATTTGTAATATTAATGTAAAATAATTTATTGATAATATTAGCATTATATTTCATAATAAATATCATACATTAAGTATGCTTTAAACGGATAAATTATAAAAAAAAATAAAAAATATTTTATACTCCAAACTGGTTGACATATTGATTAATGATTGTTACAATGGTTGATGCCTCACTTAATAAGGGATGATGTAAAAGAAATTCTTAAAAGATTTGCAAGGTAAGATGAACTGATAAAGTATTTAAAATTGTAATTTTTATCTTTTTAAACTTTGGTCGAGCTTTGTATTATGAGAGATTAGTTTTTAGGGTTGGTTAGTTTCTTAATTTTTGGTTGTTTTATTATTATGTATTTATATTTTTGGTTAATTAAATTTTTTTGAGTAGGTTGTTACAGTATTTGCTAGAGTTATCTTTATTAGTTAAACAATAAAGAGAAGAAATTTTTTTGTTATCAGTATTATGCATTCTTTAGCCTTTGAGCAGGGGTAACTGTCATTCTTATCATCTTATCCAACCCTTTACATGTATTTGAAGTACATTAGGTTCCTGCTTATCTGTCCTAGCCGGGACTGAGACAAGGCCATTTAATCTGGTGTCGCCGTTTAAGTGGTAGAGCCGGTTAATCCGGTGTGTATAAAAGAAAAAAATAACTCCAGTATTAATTTAACTTGTATATTAGGTAAAAATTAAAGTACAGCACATAATTTAATAGCTAGGTCATATATATATATATATATATATATATATATATATATATATATATATATATATAAATGTATGTCACCACGTACGTATAACTATCGAATGTGAAAAATCACATTTTTGTAATCTCTTCATTTTATTAATTTACTAGAAGCATATTTGCAAACACAAATCTAGGGCTCAGAGAAGTTAAAAGTAAAATGTAAAGCTCTTTTTTGGTCTCTTGAAAAGTAGCTATTTTCACATTCATTAGTTATATGTGATAGCGATATGTGGAAAGTAAATTTATTATACTTAAATGCACCATTACTAATCGTCTGTAATGTACTCAGAAATTTTTTTATTAATTTTTTCATTTTGCTCTGCAATAAATAAAGGATAAGGATTTTTTAAAAAAAATTAATTGTATATGTATGCATACATAATTGAAAGATTCCCTAGAAAAAATAAATATAAAAAAAATTCTATTAAGGATATTGAAAAAGTTGAGATACATAATCCTTTTTTACTTTTTTTAACTGCTCACTACAGTTAGATATTTTCTGTTTGTTATCCTGTTAATCCCACTGCTTTATTACTCATTTTGGATAACTTAGTTCTAATGATAGATGAAATGTTAATGGCTGAAATCACCGATTAATCCGGAGAATTGTTTAAGCGAGAGTCTGCTGTAATTAGTTTTCATCCCGAATTCGGGTGAAAAGATAAAATATACAAATACTCCTAACTACATTAAAAAAAGAAAATGGTTTATAGTTGGAGGAGTGTTTGTATTAAGATTGCCTAGCTGAAAGAAAAATATTTTCTTTCAATCATAAGAAAGTGAATGTTATTAATTATTAATAACAGTAGAATATATACTAACCAACTTTACATGTTCGTGCAATTCTAAGTTATGTAACCTCTTGAATAATAGATTTATCTTTATTTGGGCCTAATATTCTACACAATACTCTATTTTCGTAAACCTTAAGGTTCTTCTTTAAAAGCAAGCAGGCATGTTTTGCACCCGTAAAAGAGTACTGTAGTAATTTAGATCCAAACTGATTAATTTTGAACTGAAAAATTATTTCTTCTTGATTTTTGATTCTTTTAGTTATAATAGACTCTAGGCACTTAAATTTATCTGCATATTCAAACATATTCTCTGTTATATATATATATATATATATATATATATATATATATATATATATATATATATATATGGTAGTATTTTATGGACTGAAAAATATGTAACGTGGGCATTTATACTTGCATTATACCATGTAGACAGTTTGGAGGGCTGCTCTCTTGTCGCTCAGCTATCCCATCAATCCTATCTGGGAGGAACGTGTTCCAGATGCCTAATTTCAAGGTTTTTGCTTGATTTAGGAGTCAGAAGTCTTCCTCCATGACATTTCCTCTTTTTTCTAATTCCCTTCCATCGGCTGCAGTTAAGAAAAAATTATATCTTAATTAATATTTCTTCATCTTTCTAATTAATTGATTAATTTTTTAGCTTGATTTCATAGAAAAAATTAAGTTAAATTTATACAATTTTTTAATGCTGCCACTGCTCCTAAAAAGAAACAACAATTGGACATGCAATCGTCTATTAAAAAAAATAATTTTTTTTTAGTCAACTATGCAAAGTTTCTAAGCTTTCATAATCAGTAATAAGCTTTGAAATTCATTAATTCATAGAAAGGATAATATATTATCTGACGCTTTTATTTTTTAAAAATAATTTCTACAAACGTGTCCATGTATTTAATGATGACTGAACGCACTTACAAATTCTACTATTTTTTACTGGTAACTAAAGAATATATTTCAGTAGTAAATTAATTATAATTGATGTCTACACATAGAAAATTAATTATATCAGTCTATTAGAAATATTATTATTCAGTTAATAATGCTAAATACAATACACTTTATGGTTAAAATCATTCACTCTAGTGCTTTTAAAGTTACTATATCATACTTGAAAATTTCTGTTTTTCCAGTTTCCTTCTGCTGAATGTGTAATACTATTAAATTGTCCACCCCTGCCTTAGAGTATTCACGTATAGAACATTATGTTCTTCGCTTGAAAGTAAATATCCTTACATGCTACTTGTAGAATTAATTTAATCTATAATAACTTTTATTATTAATATTATTTTTGAATTACTAATTATTAAGTGCATATTTTATAATAGTGATGTATATAAAATTGAATTATTATAATTAAATAAGTATTAGTAAACCGTTGGTCATTTTGATTCTTTTTTTTTTTCTTTTCTTCTGACTACCAAGAGGTTCCGGAGAAATATTAGACTTATAATTTAGAATATTAGATTCTTGAGATTCGGCCTTCAATACCATTAGAAGTATAAGTGGTCCCCTTCATTATTTCTTCTGGCTTCAAATTAACTAATATCTCCATTGTACTGTACAATAAAATACAGATATGAGTGGAATATATATAATAAAAAATAGAAATAAAAGCTATGCCTGTATTTTTATGTTCTTTCATTCGAATAGCCCTTAATTCTTGAAGTGATTCTGGTGATATTCAGGTTTAAGTACGAACTGATCCAGGTGTTGCAGCCCTTTTAAGACAAGGATTTTAGTTTCGAAAAGGATGTTTACAACCGTGATCCTCAATTTTTAAATGCCCATGACCTGTAAGCTTCATCTAGATCCTTTAAAAGTTTCATCTACTCGAGTTGGTTGGTATCTGAATGTGCATTGGTCCATTGGGAGACCGGTTATTTTTCTTGAATCTTTATTGTCATATGTGCCCATAATTATGAAAGTGGTCTAAGTCATATATTTCTTGTTTTGAGATATTTAATGAATCGCATTTGAATAAATTAAAAAATATTTTTATATTATGCGACATTTCAATTTATAATTTTATTAGTCTTGATTAATGGAAATTTATTATAGATATGAAATTTTGTGTGAATTTCATAGGAAAATGTTGTTTTTAAAGCTTGAATTGATTTAGACCATTTTCAAAATTAACTGAATGTCCTATAATTGACTTAAAGTAATAAAAAATTGTGATTTTTATTTTAAACAACAACTTTAACGAAATAATTCATTAACATTTATTAATCATTTTTAACAAGTAATCCATTTTTATCATAATTTCTAGTTTTAAAGATTTTTAAAATGTTCCTGAAAAAATGGAGGGATGTATGGTAGTAAACACATAAGATCTTTATGTTTTTCTTCCGTTACTGGTCTAGTGGTGTTGTATAATGGAAGTAATTGAATATTTTTGGTCTTCCTCTTTTAGGTTTATATAATAGTTTAAGTTATGTTTATATAACTTCTTTAAATTGTTGACTCAGACCACTTTCATAATTAACACTAAATGAAATCCGTATAACGTTGTAATTACAACTGCTATCTAAAGGTTCATTTTTGACGATATCGTAAAAATTACATTGAATAAATTTAGTTTAAAATCATGTCGTGTGAAATAAGTGATAAATTCATTTTTTATTTTTAATTTTGACTTAGACCACTTTCATAATTATGGGCACATATTTAGTTAAAAAATTGTCTTATTTTGATAACTTTCAACCTCTCTCCTGATTAGGCTGTTAGATGATCCATCACAGGCTCGTGGGTTAATTAATAATTTGTATGCCTTTGCAGTTTCGTCGATTCTCATCTTTAATTCTTTGTCATTGTGTTCACATTTAGTTTTAATGCAATTTGGCTTATCTGCATTAAATTTAATTTGAAACAATTGATTAATTTAATTTCTAATGCCTCTCTCGTACAATATTTAAATCAGATGGAGATGAAATAGCAAGATTACAAATATAAACAAACATTGCATAAATATAAACCTCTTTGAAAAATTGTTATTAATCATAATTTGTCAAAAATAAATATGATGGTCACAAAGCATTCCAGAATCAAATTCAATTTTTTTTTTTTGTTGATTTTTATGTTTTTTAAAAATTTGTTGATGAATTTTTTCATTTCATTTTATCTATTTCTTGGATTTTTTATCATATATCGTTTAATGTAAAAATTGAAAAATATACTTTTTAATAATAATTAACCCTTTTGGGGCCTATTTTCACCAAATTTAACGTTTTGCATAGGTAATGTAAGTTTATAAATTATACCAATGCTTTGGATCGATACAGTAGTTCATAAAGCCGAGTGGCCACCGGTTGCGGAGTGGAATGGAATAGACTCCGCAAGCAAACGAAAACGTTGATTTGATAAGGAGTGAAGGAGTGTAGCAACCGAGCTGAGCTGAGCGGAGTTGACTATGATATATAGTCAGTGAGGTGCAGCTTCCAGAACCAATCTGGTCTGTTTTCCAAGCTGACTCCACTTCCCCCTTCACTCAAATTTAACTACCGATGTTGCCGACTCGCAATTGCCTGTTGCCGTGGCAAATGATGGCTGAAAACTCGCTACATGACTGTAGTAAATTTTAAGTTTTAACTATTCTCGTGCAGATTAAAAAGTTAAATTAAAAATTCTCTAATGTAGTTATTGCGAATTCTAGTTTGTATATTTCATGTTTAATTAACAAATTAATTTAGTAGTTTTTAAAATATAAGAATTTAAAATAAAATTGTTTTTTGTTCTTACTTACCTCAAACTAATCGCCAACTTCTCTTCAGGATCTATAACTTTTCTCTAATTTGTTTCCAAAGCTGTTATATTGGTTTTATCGTGTAAAATATTTCCTGAAATTGATTTCTTGTCATTCTGAAATAATTTTTTAATTGTTCACTATTGAGTTTGTTAAAAACCGTATGAAATTTCTCTGTGCTTCAATGACTTTTGCTTATTGAATGTGCACTTCCCCAATTTTTTTTTAGAATATAAACTAGCCACGAAACATTCACTGTCAGAGTCATCCGACTCAGAAGTAAATACAAAAGTTTGTTTCTATTTGAAACATCTGTCATATATAGAATGAAAGTCTATGAAATAGAGTGAGTTGTACACAGTTTTCCTTGAACAAAGAGAATCATCCATTTCGACGAACAATGTTCTAATCAGTGTCCGGTGAGAATGGCATATAATCATGAGAATTTATTTAAAATCTGTTCTTCTTAAAAACAATGTGTATAGAAAAAATAATTAACCATTTTGAAATTTTGTTTTAATCACGCACTTCCTCATTTTTTTAATTACTTAAGTTAACTGCGAAACAAGGGCAGCTTTTACTTTTTTACCATCATATCCAACAGCTCAGCATGGCTTAGCTGCTTCTGCTTGGTTCAACTGCGCTTCCTTTTGCCACCCCATGTCAACTCCGCTCAACTCAACTCCACTCCAGTCGGCAATCGGTAGCTACCCGGCCTAATTTTTGGATATAACCATAGAATCTAATATAAGCATATGATATTTAACCTATTATAACCATAGAACCTAATATAAGCATATAATATATAACCTATTATAACCATAGAATCTCTATATGAAGATTATTTCATCACCATCTGTCATGCCAGTGGGAGGCTCGTTTGAGAGTTCATTTATTTCTGTATTTATATTATTTCCTCTGACTCCATGCTTTTTTTCTTAATGAAACTTCTATGAATTTCTATTTTATACTTATTTTGTTTGGGAATAAACTATTATATAAAGAATTTTCCTTGTTAGAAAATTCTATATTTATATTATTGGTGTAAGTCATGACATCCACGAGAGGGCGTTTTTCTGAAAGTATTGAAACCTTGGTACAGTCACATGCAATCATATTTTCTTATATGGCGTCAGGGTCAGACATCTTGGTACCATGACTACGACATCTATTCATGCAATCATTTCTGTTGCATTATTTCCGAGACATGGCGTATTATAGGTCGAGGGGAGATATGTTTTTTTCCTCCTGCCAATATTGTCTCAAAATGTATCTTTGACAACACCTTTTTCTTCCAGAGCTTCCTCTGTCCGTGCCGAAGTGTCACTATTGAAGCCAATTTTTTTTTTTTTTTTTCTGTTTGTAATATCAAATACATATGTGTTTATTTTGTAACTAATTTATCCTGGAGCAAGTAGAGTTAATATAGCCGATTCTTGATAGCACAAATTTTTTCTGCTCCACTGAGAAAACTAGAACTAAATAAATTGATAACTCAAAATTAATTTTGTGTGAAATTATTATTATTGTTATAAAAAATTAATGCATTATTTTTATTTTTCAGACTTGACATGCCAGGCTCAAGAAGTCATACACCTGATTTAGAAAGAGGGATGGTCGGAGTTGCCCCATCCCCTACGATGCATCAGCGCTTAAAAACAATCGGAGTTCCAACTCCGTTAGCTATATCCAGCCCACTTAGAAGGTAATAACTATAATTATATATATATATATATATATATATATATATATATATTATAATATTCGGCTAGCTAAAAGTTATGGAACAAACTCTTTCATTCCTTATTGTAATACGCTTAAAAAATTATCGATTATTATTTTTCTAGGTCAAATCCTGGAACCCCTACACAGCCTAGGAGGCCAGATTTTATTGGGGTTCCTGGGAACGGGACAAGTGGAGGTAATGGGTACTACGGCGCTGGTGGTAGCCCTCAAAGGAGGTTTCTCTCAGAAGGAGAACTGCTAAGAGGCGGTGATGGATCCGGTAGTTACTCAAGGACTAACAACACAGTAGATAATATAAGAGAACTAGCCGGTTCGCCTCAGAGGGGTGTTTATACATGGAAGGATACTTCCCCCTCCGGTTATGATCAATATAGGTCCAATCCTACTAGTCCGACTGGGCGTGGATACTATCGTCCACCGCCTCAACCTGCTTATCACCATCAATCGCCTCAAGCAAAGAGGAAAGCTGCGACACCATCGGGAAGAAGGCCCATGTCTTTTGTCAGGGCCCTCGAGGTTTCAGATTCTCTCGAAATGCAGCAGTCGGCTGTACAAGAACGTAGGGGCACTACTCCTACTCCTGACAGAGCTTCTGTGTATGATATGAACTATGAAATATCAGTATGAGGCAGGTTGTAAAGGTTAATTCATGTTTACCTTCTTGTTGCTAAGATATAAAACAAGGTATGTATCTAAATCAAGTGTTAAAAAAAAATCTAATTTTTTTACAGCTAGGAAGTATACTAAAGAACAGTTAGGAGTGAAAACAACACTACCTCTTTTTCAACTGCAGTACTATTATTCAAGAAAGTTCTTGTTATAACGTGTAATTGTTTTATTATTATTATTTAGTACACTTGGTGAAATGGATATATCTGTGTCTGAAGACTGTGTTTCGTATTGTTTCGACTATTACAATTAGAATGCCAAAAGTTAACTCATGTTGTTAGACGTTATAGAGGTCAATTGGAGTGTACATATTTATTTATATTGTCCGTTTTAGTTACATATTTGTAAGTAATATTAACTTCTTTTTTCTTTTTCCGATTATCTGTTCATTGTTAATCACAACTCGTTTTCTTTCCTTTCTGAATCTCCGATTAAATTTTCAGTGAAGGTATAGCTGTGATTTAGAAGTGTGACATTGGCTGCGGATTGGTTTGCGGATAATCAAGAGAGAAAAAAATTAAATTAAAATAAAAAATATCAGTGTCATATTAGTTATTAAATCGCAATACAAACAAATTACAAGGTCTTTCGAATAGTGCAAAGGTGCCTGTTGTGCAACTTAATGTAATTGTACATGTGTAAATTAAAAATATGATGTTAAGAGAAGAAGAATTGAATTAAAATAAGTGGGTTTTTATCATTGATTCAATATGTTTCAACAGATTTCAGCTTTTAAGCTGTCAAAAGCTGTTATTCAACCAGGGTCCCCTCCCTTCCCCCCTTTAAATTAAGTCGAGGAGTGCAATATATCGTAAATTGAAACATATTAAATCAATGCAGTTATTTTTATCAGAAGTACTTATTTTTAAATGTTAAATCATTTCATGTAAATTTTACCATGAGTCTTGTAGAAGATGTAATTATTATATTAAATTAATTTTCTCCCCTTCCCAAACAAAATTATTAAAAAGAAAAAAAAAAATTAGTGTTCCCAATCCCTGGTAAGACAATGGTTTAGTGGACTAATTTATATAAATTTGTAAAGTTTTGCTCATTCACTGTGTAACTATAACAAATCTTCCAATATGAATAAAAATAATGAATATTAAAAGTGAAAAAAAAAACACTTAGTATCATCTTTAAATAATATATATTTTTTTATTGTTATTGTTTTTTTTTATTTTATTTATTAATTGGGTGTGCTGTATAACTTTTATTGAACTCTATTAAAATTAAAACATTTATCACATCCTTTGCAAAATCTTAAATTCACCCATTGTAAATACACTACATGTAAGCTTGTTTATTTCTTGATTCGTTATTTTCACATTTATGTTTTCTCATTAGAACATACTTTTTTTTTTCCCTTTTTTTTTTTTGTTCATTCCAGTTTAGAAACATGTCTGTCAATAAAGTGATATCATTAAAATAAGTAACACGAGTATTATGTATGTAAATAATATTAAAAATTCTTAACTATTTTTAAATAATGAGCATGCATATAGATATTACTACTGTGAAAAAAAAAATTAGGAAAGGTATTAAAATTCCATGCCTCAACATCTTCGAAGTGAATTCATTGTAATGGTTGAATAATGCATTACTAAAATCCTGTAATATATGTTCAATTGTGTTATTATTATTTTTTTTTAAATTATGATAATTATTTATATTGTTAAAAGACTAGAAACTGACAAAAAAATATTTAAAAAAAAAATTCTAAATCAATAAAAAAAGAAAAGAAAAAAAAGAGAGATTTTGCATTGGAATATGAAATTATTTTCTTATCTCCAAATTGATGCCCTTGATTAATTATACATTTAATCATGAGAAAATAACGATAATTACTTATTCAATAATGATCAAGGACCGGATTTATATGTAATAAAAAATTCTGAATATATTAATAAATATTTTTTGCCAAATTAAAATGTGTTTTTTTAATAGCAATCTAAAAATATTTATTCTTGTTCCGTGGTCTTGCAGTTTTCTAATTTTATATACTTAGTAAACAAGCAGAGGAGGAAAAATCAATTTTCAAGAATTCTCTTTAAGTTTCTTTTGTTTTTATTATTTTATTTTTTTATAAGAGGAAAAATTATGTTAAATGAGCTATATTTTATTTGCTTCCAAGCATTACGAAACAACCCAAAACTTTCAGTTTGCTCTAGAAGTATGGAAAAAAAAAAATTAAATACTTATAAGTCCGGTCCCTATACTGACAAATTTTATTCAGTGAAATTATTTTTATTTTTAATTAGTTTTTCTTTATTTTCATATTAAAAATCTACATCACATTACCAATGGAAATAATGTGCCAAGAACGGTTTTTTTTTTTTGTTTTTTTTCCTAATTCCCAGTTTATTGTAACTAGTGGACCACTTTTAGACTAGTATTAGCATCGCTTGAGTTTGTCATATTTCAGCCGTATATTAAATGTGTTACTAAGTGTTGACATAGTTTTTATGCCTAGTCAATTCTCGATGTGCTCTGGTCGCACGTTACATTTGTATTTGAATAAAACAAATGCATCTATTGTTTTTTATATCCTAGCACATATACATAAATATATATATATTCGAATTTGTAAATAGAAATTATGTTTATATAAATATAATATATTTATACATGTTGATGATTGTTTTATCGAGTTGACTTGTGTTTCTGATAAATATTAAAAGTAAGTTTTGGTACTTTCCTATTGTAGCTAGCTTAGAGGCAGTAGATTGCTGATAGATAACTGTTTTATTATCGTGGTATATTGTTGGGTTATATTTGTATTTATGTGTTGTTGGTTTTTTTCATCTTTACCTTATTAATTGTAGCAATTTGATAGTTAAGTTATTATAATTTTTTTATTTTTTTTTTGTTTGTGCTTTTATGAAAACATGGAGAACAAACAGTTAATTTCTACAACAAAAAAGGAACGTATTAAACAACACTGATTAGAATATTATAATAAAATATTGAAACAATACTGTTTCTATATTTAGCATTTTCTAGTTTATTTAAACCATTTACTAGACAAATTTAATGTATTACTAACCAAATGAACAGTTTTTCTGGTCTTATCTTTTTCTTTGGTAAGGTGCATTTACACTAGCGAATTTTTCACTCTTGAAAGATAGATATACTCGCAAGAGTAAAGGCCTGTGAGAGTTCAAAGATGAGCTCTGCGGGGGTTTTAATGTCACCTCAAAACAGATGTACACGTTCCCTCCTTCCACTAATAGATTATTTATTATTAAGTAAATTAATGAAAGGTTGATTATTTACTAAATATAATACAAATAAATATTATTGTTCCAACAGATTTTTAAAGAAACTACTATTGTATTACTGCCAGTTATTATGGTGTTCCCTTTAAAATATTTTCATCACACTCACCAATGTGGTGGTTAAAGTGTTGCGAAAATTGTATGCTTTTTAATTTCATGGGGAAGATGTCATGTTAGCTATCACTTGCCATTTCAAAGTAAAAATGAAATTATTAATTTTTAAAAAGGAAAAAAAAATGCTTTTAATAGTAAAGAAAATGAAAAATAAGGAAAAACCAGAGTAAACAACTAAAACCAGACAAAGTAACCTGACACAAAAGATAACAGTAGTCTGCCTACTTCCTGGACTTCACTATAATAGGAAAGTACTCAAGTTTTTTTTAAAATTAAAATTCTTCCTTGTTAATGTGCAATACACCTTGTTAAAAATATTTTTTTTATTGTTAGAATATACAAGAATTGTACAAAAAAAAAAAAAATGTAAGGGAAATTTTTTTTTACGAAACGGCCTAATTATATATATTAACTGGAAATTCTTCCATTCTTGCATTTATTTTAGATTAATTGAGTGTTTCATTGGTTATGTATGTGTTTATTAACATTGTGATCACTGATAGTAATAGATTTATGGAAGTTTTGCACTGAATTGGCTTTTGGTGGTTTTAAAAGAAAGAAAAAAAAAGTGAAACTTAGCATTGAAATACCTTCACTATCTTGAGATTTGTATCTAATGTTTATTATTATTTTTCTATTTTGTCCATATATTATGAAATTATACAATAGTTTTGCAGTTATTAATTGAGATAATTAAGGTATATTAAGCTGTATTGATCCTCACAGTAAAAGAGTGACCCGATTTTAGAATACCTTGAGTGTTTTATATAGCTATTGAAAAATTAAATATGGCCAGGATTTTCAAGTTTAAACTATTTATATATTATCCAGTTGTATCGCATGAAATATCAATATCGAATTTTCGGGTTAATATTAATTAAAAGTGTTATCTAATATTAATCAAATGAGATAGGCCCCTCTACTAATATTTTTCCAGTGAAAAGGTGTTTCACTTTCCTTTCCATAAAAACACTTAGCCTGAAAGATATTCCTGATAGGCGTTTGTATCACATTGTTAATTTTAACACATAGACTTTTAGAAAAAGTTCTAAGTTTTGAAAGAGGTGTAATCTGCTGCTTATTGGTCTGGTGTTATTTTAGTGTGGTGAAGACAAGACCTCAATTTTTAATTCTTTGAGGGTCCTGTACTGTCATCAATCACAACATGAATAATCATTAAACATGTAAGATTGAATCTCTTTAACGTTTACTAATTAATATATTGTTATTTTATTCACTCACATTGTATTAATATAATTTCATGTGATACAACCAGATAACAAAAAAATTATTAATTCTGATTATTCAGTTCTGTGCATACAGTTGTCTCTCCCTTATCTAGGTTTATGAGAGCCTCATCTTTTTGTTTCCGGACTTGAAAATTATAAGTTTTAGTCTGGTAAGAGTTTATTAAGTAGTAGCGGGACCGCCATAAAATAAGTATTAAATGACCCAGATGGGTGTCAAACCTACATTTCTCCTAACCAGGCACTGGACTCACGCTCCAACATGCTCGGTCATTCACTTGTATAAAAAGTGATAAAGAGATATTTGTCAATAATATCATTTATTTTCTGAAATATGCCAAAATAACAAAAAATGTTTTGCATAATGGAATCTTAACCATTTATAAATGGTATGGGGACTTTTTTTTATCTCTCCCTGAGTAATACTGTAGGAGAGTCCTTTATTTAATTAAAGTATTCCTATACCATGCAAGCAAGTAGATTTCATAAATTCTGATAAAACATTTGTGTATTACTTACAGTAATAAACTATAATATATTCAAAGCCAAGTACTTAGGAGAGGGGAGGACTAGCTTAAACTTGACTAGTTACTGTAAACCTCCACATCCTTTATGAGATTTGTGTTCCAACCGCACGACTATATATAGATTGCTATCCTTTCCGAACCAGAATGGATTATTAGAATTTACTTCTTGGGACTTCCACAAAATTAATATTATTTGACCCTCATCTGTTCCACTCTTTAATGTGGGCATACTCTAATTTGCATTAGGGGTAATGATAGACTCATACGTAAAGTTATTTAATTTATTTAACTTTTTTGCTTAATTATTCTCAGGAGAATATTTGTTTCCAAATAAAGGTTATTTTTAAAAAATGTGATTTAAATTTTCAATCTTTGCGGGTGCCAGATTAGAGAGAGTTAACTGTATTTATTTTTAAATTATACTTTTGAGTTTTAGTCTATGAGATATAATTTTCGAAATCCCTGAGTCCTTCCAAAAATATTTTCTACTATATTTAGGTTTTGGGTATCTTCTTGTTCGGTGAAACCTTGTCTATTTGTCATTTAATGTAGAGGTTTGTATCAATTGATTCAGTTATTGTGTTACGATTAATAAATCAACTATGAATATAATATTATTAATTAATAAAATTTTCTCCATCGTCTTCTTAGAACTTTTCCTGACATGCTAACAGCTTTTAAAATCTAAAAGTTCGAAGAAGAAAAAAATCTTTCTGGTTGACATTTTTAACTGCATTGCCGCTTTCAGGAAATGTAGCATTGGTCGACTCTAAATTAAAAACTCAATTTTTTACCCATTCTTTGCTCCTTCATTATTTTAGATTTTTTAAAATTATACTTATGTTATTTCTTTATAATTATTATAATAAATTAATTTGTGAATGACACTTTCCTTTTGATTTATAACTTTATATTTAAAAAAAAAACATTTTTATAACAAGGTTATGATGTTTCGAAGTCCTTCTTCGTCGTCAGGATATATGCTTTCTTTAAAATTTATAATTATTGTATCTTGTGCTGATCCTGAATGTTGTTTGTACTGTTTTTTCTCCTCCAATATGAACATAAAATTAGAAAGAAAGGTTTAAAATTAAAATTTTTTACACCAACCCTGTTATTCACCACTCTGACTGATAATTTTTCGGGCTTTTGACCAGAATCAAAACTTTGATGAGGAGGAATTTTGAAAGTTTGTTATTAGCTGGTTGTGTATAGCAACCTGTGAATTATTATTAATTCACTTATATTATATTCATTTTTGTTTTATTAGTGTTGACCCAAAAATCTGATATCATGTGATACAAACAGATAAATTAAGTTCGAGTTAGATTTTAAGCACCGTCACTTTAAAGGATGTTATATAATTTAATTCTATAAACTTTCCATGACTATCTATCGTTATTCGAAAAACATTTTCTTTTAAGCTGTTATCGAAAGTGGTATAACTTCGATAAATACATATCACTTATCTACAGCTGAAGGAATAGTTTTTCTTTTTTAGGAAAAAGTTATTAAATTTTAAAAGGGTTTATTATTTATTAATTTTTTATATGAGCTAGGATTAAATTAATATTGTAAATAAATCTAATAAATATTTTTATGGAATAGTTAAAAATTTATTGATAAAATGTCCCACATCAAGGTGAAAATATATTTATTTTTAAATATTCAATTATTTTTGGTTTATAAGTAGATAATTGATTATGAGATTTTAGAAATTTTTTTAGTGTTTATTCTTGATACTTTTTCATATAGAAATCTGAAAAAGTGTCAAGTAGATTAAAAATAAGATAATGAATAAATAATTACCTGGCTCACAAAAATAAAAAATACCCTCACAAGTTGTCAGTAACACTACAAATTTATGATGGGCTTCTGCCCCAGAGAAATCTTAGGATTTTTTTTTTTTGACAAATATACATTTATTTAAAAGATATTTATAGTCACTCCTTTTCTTGAGACCCTATCATACTCTCATGTCAGATAGGTAGAATAAGACTTAACTATAGTTGGGTATAATTTTAAACTTTTGTTGGTGTTTATTCTTGATACTTTTTCATATAGACATCTCTTAATGTGTAAAAGCTATTATTAATGTTGTGATTATTGAGGATTTTGAACTTACAAATTTCTTGTTTTTTTGAGGATTCTATGAAAGTCACTTATTGGTATGAACTCCTCGATTCAGGGATCACTTTTACGGTAGCAAGTGTTATATTACTGTTAGTAAGGATACGGAATGCAGTTTTCGAGGGTAAAAGTGATGCTGAAATCTATTAAATCTTAAGCCTTTAATTTTAGCATCATTTTTCAAGGCTGATTATAGAATTTAAGAGGTTTATTAGAGGGTTTTGAATTGTAAATTTGAAACTTACCATTCAAAAAGTATTTTGATTTTGTTTAAAGAAAAACTGAGTTGAGTTTCGTGTAAGTAGTTTCATTTTCCATTTTAAAAAAATCAGAAAACTTCAGATAGACGAAATTAATAAATATACGCAATGTTTTGTCTTCTCCAATGCTTGGATTTATCAATATTAAAACAGCCATAACACACAGCACAGTGGACACAATGATTTTTCATTTTTGTAGACACGACAATTTTTATAGCCGTTATATACATGAAAGTTCCTCTATTTAAATTTAAGAAATGAAAAATATGAAGCTCAAGAAACCAAGGCATAAAAACACATCAACTAATCCACTTTCATAAAAAGTTAACAAATTTTCGTAATCAGCAGAATATAAAAAAACAAAACTGATGGCCCGCTGGCGATCAAGAATAACATAAAATATTGGTAACTATTGAGTGTCAACATTTTGACTCATATTGTAGTTCTTTATCAGTGCTAAATAGAAAAGGAGTAATGTTGGATTATAAAAAAAGACGTATATAAAAACAAACCTAATTATGAACATAGATAAAAATAGAAATAATAAGAAAGCTATATTAATTGAAATGAGTTGAACAAAATACAGAAAGAATAACTGATTAAGTAAAAATGGTAAATAACTGATAAACAAATTATACTTAAAAAGCGATGAATGATAAATAATTAGAGTAATGACAGATGGATCGTTGATTTGAGAATTCCCATAAGTCATTGAGATCAAATTTTCGGAAAACAGTCCAGGCCAAAGTGTAATAGTTCAAGGCAACCCAAAAGGACTGATAATAAAAATGGGATTGAATCTGAACTTATATTACCAATTAAAACAATAAGATTCATTATGGTGTTTAAATTTAAATTTGCTTGACTTATGGAATTTCTCAACTCGATCAATTTTACCGAAATAATAATTTCCAATATACGTGTAAAAAAGTGTTTATTTATAATAAAACTGTTTATAAAAGCACATTCAGCTTAGATTAGTTAGCTTCTGGTGCTTCATCCCTTTCCCATATCTGACTTAAGGCGTCCCTCAACTAAATGCTTACTAGCCATCATTGCGAAGTTGCGTCGGCCTTAAGGGGCCATTCTCCCAAAGCACGTGTCTATTTCAATAGAATGTAAATCCGTAAAATTTGAAATATCTCCCAAAAAGTGACTTATGGGGTTTCTCAACTCAACGATTCAAATATAGTATAACAAGATAATTAATGTAGATGCTAAAAGAAAACACCTCAAACAGAAGAGGAGGTTTTTAGCAGGCATTTCTAAAATAATATAAAACAATTTAAAAGAAGGCTGAAAGGTAAATACAATGGTGAAACATACAGACCCAAATAAACTAAGATATTAGACAGAAGTAAATAAATATCTTAAGTGCACAATTAATGATATGTATATAAAATTTAAAATTAAGCAGTAAATAAAGGAATGAAATAGAGTAAACAATTAAATATAATGGTGAAAACTAAATTTTATGATTTTCATACTTTTTATTTAGTGTTCACCGTTGTACTTATTCTTTTTACATTATTCGCCATTATATTTAATTTTTTAATTAGGGATTGATAAATTATTTGCCACTTCTACAATTTTATTTTTATTGAAGATTAGTTTCGAATGCTATACATTCATCTTCGGTTCAAGGTTTAAATGGATTATATCAAACAGAAAAATTTGTACTGGTTTCTTCTCGCACTGAACTAACAAATCAATAAAAACAAAATATAGAAGTGGCAAATAATTTATCAATCCTCAATTAGATTGATCCTTCTATACCATCATCAGGATGTCAACTGATTTAGTTAATTTCATTCCGTTATTCACTGTTCAATTTTAATTTTCATACACAGACCTTTCATTTTTCACTTAGGATAGATAGTTAATAAATGTACTTCTGTCTAATTTCTTAATCTACTCAGGTATTTAAATTTTACCTTTTAGCCATCTTTTAAATTTTTCCATATTATTTTAGAGATATCCGTTAAAACGACTAAAACCCTCTCCTCTTTCATTTAACCATTTTTTTTCCTTCCCTTTAAGTGTCAGTGTCCGTCTACATGTCTACGATTGAGGCGAGTTTCCTTTTACCATCTACGTATCTTTTATTACTATAATAAAATTATTATTCTAATTATTATCTACTTTTTCAGTCAAATTAGTTTATCAGTTATTTATTCTTATTATTTATCATTTTTACTTTTATCAGTTATTATTTTTTCTGTTTTTAAGTTATTACTATACCAATTATTATAACGGTTAAGGTGAGAGTTTTGTTGATCGTAGATGTAATTTTAAGAAGTTGGTAGATGAAGAATACATTAATAAGTGTAACTTACTTTATTGTGTGCCAATGTTTCGGCCTAAGTTTTAAGCCATCATCGGGGCTAAGAAAGAGAAGATAACAACAGTGGCAGTACCAACAAAAGTAATATAAGACAGTACGATGAAAAAAAGAAATGAAGTATAAGAAATTCCGAAGAAGGAAATACAGATGAAAAAAACTAATTTTTCAACTAAACTGGTAGGAATTAAAAAAAAAAATGATTTATCAAGTTATTTATTAAGTACCATACATATTAGCCACCACAGGTATAAAAACATCAACAACAAGCAATGCCCATCAAATACATAATAAAATAATTTTGTATGCTAACATAGACATAAATAATAAATCTTTTATCGAATACAAACATTGAATATTCTTTAAATAAGTTCAATTTTAAATTCAAAACACGAAAGTAGCCGCGCTAACAAACAGTTACCAGTTACTCAATCAGGTCATATAAAATTAAACAGGATTGCTGCTCAAAATCCTACAAGCTCTCCTCAGGCTGTTCCTGAATTGCGATATCGATAGAGCTTGAATTGTGTTTTTGATTAATTAATATTATCATAAAAACTATAATTTTCTGCATAACAACCAGATAGAGCACTTAGAAACAAAATACATTCATACAACAAACAATTTAAAATAGATAATTATGCAAAAATATTTTGTCATTTAAAATTCCCAAACGATTACAATCTTTGTTTTGAAATAAATAGCACTTGCAACTACACAAATTTGGTATTTATTAGGATATAATATTTTAAAATTTATATTAAAATCATAAATATGCTTATTTTTTCCTAAATAAAACTTATTTTTTGGTGAGATAGGAGGTGAGAGGGGGAAGAAGGAAAGGTAATTATTTTAAGCAAGGTTTCCACATGAATTTTTCTTTATAAACTATATTGAATAATTAATAGTTTACCATAAAAATTATATGAAGGAATGAGATGGTCCGGAAGGTGGTCAAAAAGAATTTATAAAATGTTACAAATTCATTACTGTTTTTTTTTTTTCTCATTATGTCTTTTTAATTATTTACTTTGTCAATTTTAATATCATTGTTTAATTTTTATTTTTGTATCTTATTTTCGACGTTTATTCGGCCCTGATGTAGACCTGCAAAGTGGGTCGAAACGTCAGTTTCAAATAAATTTTAATAGTTATAAAATTCTAATAAATAGTTTTTACTATTTATGATCCATTCTTTTTGACCGCCTCCCGGACTATCTCATTCCTTCATATAGAAACAACTTTAGTTGCTTATAAAATAAAGGGAATCAAATGGTGCCAGCCATGTGATTCTTTTAGTTATATCTATCCATTTCATGTAAAAATTTGATTTAGTTCTATTTTCATTACCATGGTGAAGGTTAATTTGTTCTAACAACACTCACCGCAGTTTGTACTTAATTCCTCCATCGACAGTCCACACAGCTGTTATCTGTCACGACATCCACTGATAAGTGTTGGAGTTAATGAGACAGTGGAAATCGACAGCTGTGATCTAACGAGAACTATAGTAATGTTGAAAACTTTTAATATTACCAGAAAAATTGCTTTGTTACTTCTTTACATCAAAGGAGCTTTATGCAGATAATAGCCATCGGTAACATAGCAAAAACGCATGAGATAAGGGTGAGTGCAGTAACATTAACAGAACAATAATAAATAAGAAAAAAATGAAGAAAACTCTTAAGGCGGCGACTGACGATCACTCCACTGTATTATTCCATTTTTTACCCGACACGTACCGATTCATGCTCACGTATTTTATAATATTTACAGTCGACAAACATTTCAACTTACATAATTATATAACTCTTGAGAATTAACAGGATATAAATAGTGCCTCTACAATATTCATTCAGTCTTTAATAAAAAATAGAAATTTTAAGAATATTAAAAATTATAAATGCACTAAAAATGTTCATTTCCTTTTAATTAATATTAATATATTTTTGAGCTTAGTTAATAGTAAAATAAACAGAAAATAAAAAAAATAAACAGAATTATAGGTTATTCTAAGCAATGTTTTTTAAACAATTAATAACATAAATTTTAACTGTATTGTATCTACTGACCAACAATTTTTATTATAAATATAGCATAGCTTAAAAACCGCGCAGTTAATTCTTCCACTCCCTCAGTTTTCCACTCTCATGATCCGATGGAGGATTTTGGCATGGCGTGAAGGAGTTAAGGGCCGATAGAATTCCAACTGCTCTCCATTATTCCAAAAAAATCTACACAGGATTTCACATTCACGCATGTTCCATTTGGCATGTAATAGAATGATTGTCAGTGACCATCTTCAGAAAAAGATACTTGAATCTCGTAAAGACTGGGCATGTAACTAGAAACAGTAAATTCAACATGTGGAAACCTAGCTTAATGTGAAGATAGGAAGACTAAATTAAACATAAATAAATATCCGCATATAATACTACTATCACATCTCCGATGAAAATAAAAATGACTAGATTTATATTTAAAATGGCACACCCGATGAACCATAAACTATTCTAGAGAAGTATAATCCCATGGTCACGCTCTAATATACGCCTCGCTTTGAGCGGGATCACACCCATGAGATCAGAAGGAGTTGGAAGACCGATAGAATTTGTACAATTGTTTTCTTGGTAAAACACTTGTGTATCTGCGCATTGATATCCATATGTAATTGTATCTTCAGATCTAAAAAAAAAAAATATAATTAAATATAAATATAGCAACTGACTTAATTTCAAATTCAAATGAATCAACCTTAAATACTATTTTTTTAGTTAAAATTCAAGGAAATTTAAACTTCATAAAGGAACATTATTACACCTATCTTGCCCATACCCTAAACTCGGTAAAGTTAAAAAGAGGCATAATGACGTGTCAAAATAATTATTTTTTTGTCACTTATTTTCCTCAAAATTTTTGCTTCAACTTTATAAAATGAAATATTTTTTTTAGCCTTTATGTTGTCCACACATAGCCAATTGATTGTTTTGCCATTTGATCTGGCCTATTGATTGCTAGTTTTATTATAGTTAGTTTAAATTAATATAATAATAATTAATAATAGAGCACCAATACTAAAGTAATTACATTTACTGTGAATGTGTGAAATAGAAAAAAAAAAGTATTCTGTAAACAAAAGAAAATTACATTTATAATGAAAAAATAAATAAACATTTATCTTTTGCAATTGCAAGATTATAAACTCTTTATAATTAAAGCAGTAATAATTTTAATAATTCCGATGAACATGAATGTTACAATTGAATGCGAAGCAGTTAGTTAGCACAAATGGCACTAAAGTATGCTAGTCTGGTGACCTTCGGGTAAGATCAGGAGGAACAAGTGATAACGCGCCCTCTTGTAAAGTTGATTCTACATATCTTGAAATGTAAAACCTAAAGTTTTGAGGGGGTGTTAATTATTTTTTTTCCTTGGTTAATAACAAAGGTTCATTATTTAAAATAATATAGATTTTGTTTCTTTAAAGTTCGATGTCGTATACGATCAATATTACGGTATATTATGCCCATTTTAACTATGAATTTTCTGCCCGTTATTTCAACAGAATTAGTTAGAAAAAAAATCATTGATTAAGACTAATAAAAACAGTAGTTGAAAAGAAGAAAAAATGTTTAGGTAGTGAACGGCTTTACCTCACTAGGATGTCAGTAATAAACGGCCGCTTGGAAAGGGTGTGATGTAAAATGGTGAGGAGCTCCAACTGATGAGGGTGATAAGCTCCACCTCTCTCTATCGGCCCCCAAGCGGAGTCTACCAGCGAATAACTGTAATCAGTGCTGCCGTTGCATTCGGTAGCGTTTAAGCAAGTGCTCAAACGGACATCCATATGTTTCAAGGAACTCATGCTTCTTTCCCACTGAAAAATAAAATCACACCACGATAGAATACATCCGTCAGAAAATAAGGGATTAAAATAATAATCAGTTTGGATATTATTGGAAAAATCTAGCATAAAACCTCAAGTCTCTCAAATAACAGTAAATAACTAACAAGTCGACATTTTGCCAATTGTAGCATCATTAAAACTGAAAAACTTGATCTAACAGATAGGCTGATGCCAGGAATTATTTCAGTCGTATCAGAATTGACTTGTTATAACAATAAAAAAATAAATAAAAATAAAGGCAGGCTGTTGTTATTTCACCAATTTATTTATTACAATGTAAATTTTCGGCCTACAAGTCATCCTCAGGCATCTCTGTGAAAGGCCCTTATTTAGTCTAATTTATAAAATATCACAGAATTAAATATTCTAATAAATACCATATACATACTACTAATTTTTAATGCATATCAAAAATACAGTGTCACTAAAAAAATTAATAATTATAATAAAAACACAATATCAAAATTGAAGTTGGATCAAATTTCATTACAATTTAAAATGCAAAATTCTTATTAAGTTAATATCAATAAAACACAACTTTCAAAAATAAAACAAGAATAAGGGATCCATCTCAGAGGATGGCTTGTAGGCCGAAAATTTGCAACGTAATAAATAAATTGGTGAAATAACTACAGCTTGCCTTTATTTTTATATATTAAAGTATTCACCTAAATCAACAAACATATAAAAAAATAAACATTTTCTTCAATTCGGTGAAACAGGATTACTTTTTTAGCTTGAAAGAATTATCAAGATTCAAATACTATTATTTATATATAATTATATATGTATTAATTTTTTATTAAAACATAGTTAATATTTAAAATAATTAATTAAAAAAGCAATACTTAGGATCTTCCTCCTCTCATTTCTCATTTATCAGCTCATACTCTTACCTTTATGCCATCCTTATGACTTCTACACACTGGGCCAGAGGGCTAATACCCTTAACTCGCTTGTGGTTTGTTGGTTGTTCCTTCCTTCGATACATCTGATCGTCCTGCATCAACATTCTCCAAGTTCTATCCTCTCAGATCACCCTGACTCCCACAATTAGTGACTACATTTACAATACCTCGATAGGTATATAAGGATACAAAAAGGGTGGTACTAACTTCATTTATTCGTTGACTAGGATAAGATTTTGTAGGAATATTTTTGATGTCACAATGAAGCCAGTAAAGCGTTCTTCGCAAAAAAGACACATGGGCTTGAAAGCCTTGATACCCTCAATTGATGTATAGCTTTTCTAAAAAGTTTAACTAACTTACAAATTAAAATAAAATAAACGTTTTACTCACCAATGTGTGTATCACTTCTGGTTGAACGGCCACATCAGGTTCAATCAGAAGCAGCACAGATGTGTTGCCGATACCAAATACATAAAGGACAGAGGGAATAAGATCGTCTTCGTCTTTATCCCTGTTGACTGCAATATTCACTTTTTCTTTTTTTGATAGAACATCATTCATTTCTGCCGATTGAGGTTTTATTTCTTTTATTTTGTTTCCAAAAGCTGATGGCGTTTTTAAAGGAGTTTCTATTGTGCTTCCTTCTTCTGCTAAAAGGGACAGCCTGGCCAGCAGGGGTGTTAGAGGAATTCCGTGAGGTCCTTTCGAGCCTGTGTAAATAATAATGATTATAAAATAATATTAAATGTATTTTTATTTAGTTTCCTCTATCCAGACAATTTGAATTTAATTAATAATTAAATTATGAAAATAAATTTTCCTCTTAATTGTAGTTTATTTTCTTTAAATACAAATGTTTATAAATATAAAAATGAAAAGTAAAAACTATTATAATAGTTTCTAAAATTCAACATTAGCCATTGTAGATTAATTATAAAATAGGAAATAGGACCAAGATGTCTTACAGGAAGACATTATTCTAACCTAGGTTTCAGTAAAGCTTTGTTTACAGTGACTGTCCGTTATAGTAGTACTGTCATGATAGATAAGACAGAGCGGCAGTGTCCTTGTCTATACAATGACAGTCAGAAAAATGGCGGATATACAACAGCAGACTGAACACTATACTAAAATAAATGCTAAAAAAACTAAATTACATAGTTTTTATTCCTCCTTCAAGAATTAAATAACGTCAAAATGTTGGATAGAATCAATTTTAAGTCCAGAAATAATTGAAACAAAACAATATATTAAAAAAATGTTTCCCACACAATCACTATGGCAGTTGATAAGGTAGAGACAGCTACTGTCAACTATCACATCAATCCTGATAGTGCGACTGTACTGCCATAGCAATAAATGATGTCATACAGTTTACACCATGGCAGTAGTTGCTATGTTAACGGGTCTTAACATAAAACTGTAATTTAAGAATAAATATAAAATTTATACATGTATTAGTTGTTTTTACTTCCTTGTACGCAGTAAAAAAAGTATTGTAATTGTGAAATTTTTGTTTTCAGATTTCAATGGAAATATCCATTCTGACCATCACTGAATCCATTTTGACTAGTTTCGTCGTGACGTCTGTGTATCTCACATAGGTCAAAAACGGTTAGCAGTAGAAAGTTAAAATTTCTTATTTGGCATTGTTGTAAAATCCAGTTGTGAACCTCCCTTTTTGGTCACTACATAATCACCGGAAGTGGTACTTTACTTGAAGATCATAATTGATTTCCATCAAAATCATATTAAATTATAACGCAAAACTTCTCAAATTTGGTATTTATGATTTATGTATTGATTTCAATAACATAATAGATTTTTGTCTAAATTGGCAAACCGGAAGCGGTACTTTACTTGAAGGTCATAATAAATTTTCACCAAAAATTATATTTAAATATAATGTAATACATCTCAAATTTGGTAAATAAAACCTTTATATCAATATAAATAATATTCTAGATTTTGGTTAAAATTGGTGAGCCGGAAGGGGTACTTTACTTGAAACATAATAATAACATAAACTAACATAAAAAATTAAATACAGAAATCATATGATTCGGTGATAAAGGTTGCAAACACGATTTTTTTTTCACTCTAATTAAACAATTTTATTGCTTGTTTTAAGAGTTAAAATTGAGGGTAAATACTTTTTTCTTCCCCATTTGTGAGCTGAACAAGTCTGCAGAAGGAGAATAAAATATAAGTTGAGCAGGTTCTTCCGCTTAAAATGCCCAAACCGTAGATTTCCAATGCTTTACCTAGTGACAGAGAGAGTTCTAATGCCATGGAACACGAAGAAATCTCTTGGGAACTTGTTACCTACTGAAAGAAAATGACATTTAATAACGGAATGAGACCTCCAGAAACAAGAGCTTGTGTGTCAATAGATGGACGTCGCCAAGTGTCGTTTTTGAGATACTCCTATCTTTGGAAACTAGTAATCAAATTCAGGACGTTTTTGAGCCAGCGATTTATAGTTTAATAGGCGTACAAGGAAGTCATGTGTTGTCCACATCAGTATTTTCTCCTCAGTCATTTACACTTCAATACAAATTTATTTTCAATAAAACATAATTTTTCTTATTAGAAAAAAAAAATTGTTTTTATCATTATATTCAAATATTTATTCCCAAATCATTAAGTCAGAGTTATATTATTAAAGTCTAATTTTGATGAAATTGATTTTATTATCGTAAATAGGAAGGATAATGAATTATATGAAAAAATAAAATACATTATACATGATATAATAGAATATATGAAAATTATTAATTAAAATCACTACTAGTATGAAGATTTGGAATTATGTAAAGCATATCGAGATAATTATTATATTACAAGTTATGTAAAAGATGACAATAATGTTAAAAATGTTGACAAGCGAATAATGAAAATAAAAACAATATAAAAATTAATTTAAATTAAAATTTTATTTTACAATTTTTATTAAAATTAGCGTTTGCCATTGACCGCAACCCCCGACCAACTTCTTCCTTAGTTACTTAAAATAGTTTACCTCTGAAGTTCATAAATATGCAATTACATCTAAATGCACTAATTCAAAAAGGTGTATGGGCGCCTGCTTAAAAAAAACAGGCAAACAAAATATGCAATTGAATAAAAATTCAGTTCGATAATATTTCACAGTGATGGTGATAAGGATCAATGGAATGATAAAACTAGACATAACGAATATAAAAATAAATGAGTTCTTGATTTTAAATTGCATATATAGACACAAAACATAAGAATAAAAACATTATAATTACCTGAAGTTGACTTGAGAGGTAATGTAAATGAAGATTTGATTTTTTGTTGTGGCTTTACTTCAAGCGGTTTGTCGACTGCTTCCATCTTGATATTCCCATTCTGAGGTTTTGCAACTTTATAAAATAAAAGAAAAATAATGAAAAATCTGTATAAAATAATACTATAAACATATATATATAAAAAAGAAGTACATTATTACTTACATATGAAACTATTCAGTAAATAGAAGAGGAAAAGTATTAATATAAAAGAAATAATTATTGTTGTATCTCATTATAATTACACTTACTATTTAAGCTTTTGGCCGGATATTTTTCATTTTTCAACACTTCAAACTGTTTCATGATTCGAGATTCCGAAAGGGAAACTGAAGCTGGAAGCCCGTCATATTTAAATATTGGATATTTGGGGTCACATATGGTGTTGTAATATGGCCGAGGGTTTCTCGACTTAGGTGGAGAATCGCACCATTCGGAATTAACCTGCGGAAGGCCGATGCTATAATATCTAAAACAAACAAAAAAATGAGAAATTTAGTTATAATATAGTCAAGCATTATCAATTTTTAAATTCTCTTTAAACTACACATTTGTTTTTCTTTCTTTCTCACCCACAGTAATCCTGTGAGAGAGCCGTTTATTGATTTAACATACTTGCTTCATGCTCTTAGAGCATATGGCCTTGTAAGATATTAGTGATATTTATACATGGTAGTAACATAATTAATATATTAATAATATATTATATATTATATATACTATAATATAATACATATATAATATATATGGCCTTGTAAGATATTAGTGATATTTATACATGGTAGTAACATAATTAATATATTATAATATATTATATATATATAATATATTATATAATCGTAAAATATTAATTAATTAAAAATAAATTAAACATAAAATACAAATTATTTTAATACAATTAATAGTATTTATATATTTATATATATATATATATATATATATATATATATATATATATATATATATATATATATATATATATATATATATATATATATATATATTATATACACACATATATAATATATACACACATACATACACACACATGTAAACTGTAGAACGATAATAATAGACAATAATACAAAGAATAAAATAAGATTTTAGAGGTAATTTCCATCAATTTACTTAATATATAAATACACTAAAATAAGTAAAAAATAAACAAAAAAAAAATGACAAAAATGATTAAATTATTAGAAATAATATAAATATGGTATAAATAGGAGTAAAAATAAAAATTAGTTATCACAATGATAAAAATAATGTCACTCTTTTAGCAAAAAGTACAAGAAGATGTTTATACTTTTTGTACAGGATTAAATTGTATATTTAATTTCATTTTCACCCTAAAGAAAAAAAATAAATTAACCTATTTGCCAATATTTTTTTAGAAAAAAAGACCCATCACAACCCATAATGTGACATAGACTTAAGCTAATTGTTTTGAATATTTTAATTATGAACTTTAGCATTAACTGGTAATACCTCTTTGCATAAAAGGGCTTAGGGCTATGCTAGTGCGATTTTCGGATATTCCATATGATTGATCAATCTACGATTGAAAGGAAACCATTTTGAAAATTCAGCATTTAAGCCCTGTCAGATTATTTCAATGAGAATAAGACCTAGCTGATACTAAAGACAATTTAATTGTAAATTGATGTAACGAGTTTAATTAAAATGATTTAGGCGTTTTCAAGAAAATTATTTAAAAAAAGTATAAAATAAATTATATAAAGTGGAACTTTCCGGAGAGCTGGTAAAACGAATAAATTACCTAATGGGAATTTTCCTGATAGATATGTCATCTGGTGTTAATGCTGATTGAGTTCTCACAGATGATTCGGGTATAATAAAGTTATTAGGAACGACAGCCTCAATTCTGGCAAGATGTCGTGCTTTAACAGCATCGCGGACGACGTCAGGAATGTCGGTTTGATCTCTCGCTTCAAGGTTTTCATTTCCTTCCTCCTCAAGCACAGTGAATATCCGAGAAACATCTCTCTTCATACCACACACGGAAGCAAAGGATTCAGGAGGTTTCACGCAACTATTCTAACAAAAAAACAAAAAAAAAAACAGTATTATTCTATTGCAGACTAAAACAGGAAAATAATAATAATAAATTAGATCCAATAATAAGTATAACAATATTTTTTCTAAAAATAAGAAAATTTCAAAATTAGCTAAAAGATTAATATCTTCCTTACCTAGATAGTAAGGAAAGTAAAACTAGCTTAAATAAAAAAAAAACTTAAGAAAATAAATAAAACGGGTCTTTTGTGGAAAAGACATGCCAGTGATTTAATAACAATATAGGTGTTATCTAAGTAGTTAATCTTCATAAATTGATATGTTCTAATGTTATAACATGTTAACTGTGATATTGTTTTATTTGTAACATTAAACCGGAAATGATGAGTATATTCCAGCTAAATGAACATATAAGTAATGATGATGCTGTTCTTAAGTTTCTACAGAGCCAAAATATCATAGCTACTATAAAGGGCTTCAGTGAAAGGATGTAACAAGAAAAAATGCAGGCCTATGAGGGATATGTTAGAGTCCTATCTTTGCGAATATAAAACATTACCTTACTTTCCATATAAAAAATGCCATTTTTGAGTTGGTAGCGTAATACGGTTCGCGGGAATCAATTCTGGCATTGTAACTTTAAGACCTTTTACTATAGTTAGCGGCTTCCACTACAATGCTTAAACTGTCTGTTGTTCCAGGCAAGTTGGTAGGAGTATTTCTTGGAATGAAAAAAGCTCAACTCAAACACTTCAGCGTAATAATGTAGAGTTAATTTATTATTAATAATTTTGATTAAATTTAATTTTTTTTAAATAATTCTCTGAAATTTTATATTTTGTTATCCTAATCTATAAAAAAATAAAAGTTGAACAATGATCAATCAACTATATAAAAACGACAAAAGAAACATAAAACATTAATATTTTTTAAACCTTATTTATGTTCTGACTTTGAGAATTTTGTAGTTCTTTTCTCCAATTGCTCACATCTTTCAAAGCATCCAGTAATTCATCATTTTCTTTCCGCAGTCTCTTTACTTCAGCTGATGGAACATATACTTTAATAAGCTGCACACCGAATGGAAGATGAAAAGAAGTTGCAACTATTTCTGCAGGAAGCTTTAAAAAAAAAAAAATAATTCTTTTAAAAAGTATTTATTAACAATTTATTGATACGACTACCAAAAGAAAATGTATATACCTTAATTCTATAGGGGTCAGTCACCACAAGCTGCTTCGTAAAAGCTTTATTTAACTGAGTAGCAACAACTCTGAAACAAAATCAAATATAGGAAAACTAAATAACAATAATTAAAGTAAAAGCGACTCCATGCTATCCACTATAAACCTATTAATACGGGCAGCTATTTTACTATAGAAACAGCTGATTTCTTTTAAACAGCTGATTTGTTTTAAACAGCTGTTTTCTTTCTTTATTTTTTAATAAAGAGGTCACTGCAAATGGAAAGGCTTCATTGAACCCTTTTATATAAAATCAATTATGCCTTTGGCATAAGGTCAAGCAACAGATTGTGAAAGTAACATAAATTATGTTTCTATAGGTCAAGAGTATTCTCAATTATAAAACATAAGTAATTCATACTTATTCTGATAGAGTAGTACGCCAGCAAGAACACCATGAATTTCTTGAAAACCTTGTAAAGTCTGCCTTGCTTCCAGATAAAGGGTACTTGTGCTCTATAAATTGAAAAATACAGGTGTCCATTTATGCCTTTCAGACTAAAAAATTTCACCAAGACAATATAATAGTAAACATTTTAAGCAACTAATTTTATACCTTTGGAATTTTTAATACTGGTATGTTTCCGAATGTGTTAGTGGCATATTGCAAAATGGGTAAATAGACTTGGAGCAGTTCAGCCAATTTATCAGAAATATCTTCGTCAATTGACGATTCTTGTAAATTTTCAATACTGTAATGAAACAGCCTCAACAACTTATATAAAATGCTTGCACGTGTTTCCAATACTAAATCTGGAATGTTTCTATCAGTCCCCACACACTGTAAAGCAAATATATTTTAAAGAATAAATAACATGAATTACATATGATATGCTTTTATTTATTAGTCATTAGTACTTATTAGTAATTTCATTTAATGATAAAAATCTTAAGCTTGTTTCCTTAGTTTACATTATCAATGAACAATATAGATAAATCGATTAGTATTGTGTAACTTGTATTAGGAAAACAAAAAACCTGTACCACTACAACCCATGAAGGATTTTGGGTTCAGTACTTGGTAAGAAAGTATTGTCTCTAAGCCAAAAGCAGTGCAAGGATGTGATTTGACCAGAATCACGTTCAACAACCAAGTTTTTCTCCCAGTTGAAAGTACACACTTAATTGACTGGGTTTTTCCCAGGAGGGTCTCCAGATACAGAAGATAGATAATAAATATCGACATCATTTTTTGAAAAAAGGCACAAGTGCCACTAAGCAAACTTTACATAATACTTTTTTCTCTAAATAACAATGCATTATTTTTAAAATTTATTCTTTATTGTGTACAGTAGAATTTTATTAAGATGGCAATACTTTTTTAATTACAATATATTGTAAAGTCATCAATAGTTGATTTTTCAACCATTTCCAATTTTTTTGGGGAGATATTGTGAGTAGGAATCAATAGAGGGGGTGTTTACGTCTCAAAATAAATTGAAACCTAAATCTCCAATTTTTGGCCCATAAGTCTTTTTAAAAAAATGACAGATATAGTGACCATTAAATATAAAGTAATTGTAAATATGGTAAATTTAGAGCAACAGTAAATTTTATTCATTTATTTGTCACTTTTCTAATCAAGTCAGTCTCTGCTCCTAGCTGTACCCATAAGACTGAACCTATCACCGATGGAGTGAATAACTCTTGTTTAAAGATTTTTAATATTTACATTCATAACTTTGATTCCAGGCAAAAAATAAGGGAAAAATAATAAATGTTTCAATTATTTAATGAATCAAATCCATCTAAAAATCATTAAAAAAAAGGAGCATCATAGGAAAAGAGAAATATTCCATTTAAATACGTTTGCTTCATATTAAGAATTGATTTAATAAGGCATATGAAAAATTTAAATAAGTAAAAACAAAATATCTCTATATTAATGATGAAAAAATGATTTGCGAGTGCTAAAATGAATTTATAAAATAAAAGGACAATTAAAGAGATAAAGCCAGTAATATCGAGAGATCCCAGAACAGGGGAATACTACAAAGGAACCAAAAAAAGGAAGTACCGAGGACACTTATATCCTAGCTTATGTAATAAAATATGAAGCTTCATAATGATTATGTAATCATATTATTAGGGTCATAATAAATAATTAACTAAAGATGATTGACAGGCTCTGAAATCATAATAAAAGATCCTCAGAGGAAGGCTAATACTTCAAAGAACTAAAAAATTAAGGGCACCCTGATGGCAAAAGAAGAAACAAAACCACCAAGTACTCTTCTTAAAGTTGTTAACTGGTCAATTACGTAGGTGTAATCTTAAAATCTTAAAACAAGAGCTGTCAAGAAGTTAATATCCGAAATATCAGCATAAGGGCCATCGTAATCAAAGCGATAAACTTTATAAAAAAAATGATGTAAATGTCGTCATTGTAATATTAATCTATTTGAATAACGTATTACATTATTATGCATTTTAGTTTGTCTTGTGCGTAAAGCAAGCATAAATAGATTCATAAAGAGCATACCAAAGCATATCTTCCCAACTTTTTCAGAGCGAACTTTCCGCTTTGCAGTGAAATGATACTCGGTAAAGAGAAAGATGATGAGCAGAATTGAGTCACACCCATTAACTGACTACATAACGCATGTCTCTGCTCGTTGTTGACCCAAGTTGGGTAAAAGTAAATTATTGCGTCTTGAGGATCATCTTCTTCCTTTTTACATGATTCACAATCATATATAAAAACAATCAACAATTCCCTGTACAAAAGTAGAAAAATAGTTGTTATTAGTATTATATTAACATAAAAATTATTAATATGTAAATAGAAAATAATTATATTTATAATTTATTTAATTCAATAAACTTAAACTCACTTGGCCATCACAAAAATGTTCAATAATATTTATTAGAACCCATTTAAATCAAAGAAACATCAGATTACATAACACAGAAAAGTTCATATTAGTTTGTTTAGAAGAGGTTGCAAAAGTCTACTCGGATGATAACTGAATAGTTACCACTGTCTTCATCTTGTAGAATTACAAGATGATTTTAAAAAAAAAAAGATTGTAATTCCCTTTCTGTCGATGAAACAATTAAAAATAAATTAAAATTTCATAATTGATGACGATTATATTAAATTAAAAAATATGAAACAAGAAGGAGTATAAAAGTATTACTCAAGCAAATACATATATTTGTTTGATATAGTGTTTTTCAAAACTAAAATTAAATATTAGAGAGAATTATTTAGGATTATTAGATAAATAAAGCTTTCTCATTATGTGCAGATTTTCCAGGAATGCAAAAGCGCATGATCAGTTTGAAAGCGGTTTCGCTGCAGTCAATAGACTTACTAGTTCAGCGTGTACGATTCGCGAAGCCGGTACCGCCTGTCATGTTTAGTGGATGTTCCGTGATAGTATAGCATTCGGACATTGAATAAGAGAGATATTTTATAGGAACGACCGTATTATCTGTGATTTAAAACGTTTTAATAAGATTTATACACACATATCAGCATGCCAATACTGCCAGAAGAAAGATCCTCGTTCCGTAATAGAAAATACAGAAATGTGATAATTTTTTGGTTTTTAGGCTTAGCGAACAATTACGGATATGTTGTTATGCTAAGCGCAGCACATGATATCCTCGCCGACTTCAATCACGATGATGTTTCGCCGAACAACACCTATATAAGGGAATGCAACGCAATGAGTACCGGTATAATCCTTCTTGCAGATATTATGCCGTCTATATTAGTAAAAATTGTTTCACCATTTATGCCTTTGTGTATCTACCTAAGAATGGCAGTGACCATTGGACTATCTATTATTGGATTCTTTTTAGTGGCCATCAGATTAAAAAAGTGGGTGATCATACTGGGTGTCGTATGCACATCTCTGTCTTCTGGTCTGGGAGAATCATCATTGCTGTCTTATATAGTTTTCTTTAAAACTAAAAACGTGATTTCCACATGGTCTTCTGGTACCGGAGGAGCCGGCATTGTTGGTTCTATCAGTTATGCAGCTCTCACTACATTAGGCTTAGAACCGGTAAAAACTTTGCTCATCATGCTCATAGTACCAGTTGTCGAAGCCATATTATTTTTTTTCTGTTTGGACCATCCGAAAATTAATAATAACGACAACGCTTTGGAAAGTTTACAAAAAAACGATGCAAACGTTCCTGTGGAAGCGGATGCATTAAGTTTTTGTGATAAATTAAGGTTGATTCCTACTTTATTAATAAGATACATGGCGCCATTTGGTCTTGTTTATCTTTTTGAATATTTCATCAACCAAGGATTGTTCGAGCTCTTGTATTTTCCGCAATCGGGGCTCACTCATTCCGAACAATACAGGTGGTATAGTGTCTTGTATCAGATAGGCGTTTTTGCGTCTAGATCGTCCATGAATCTCGTCAATATTAATAATATATGGTTGATTGCAATTTTGCAGTTTTTAAATGTTATATTTTGTATATTGGAAGTATTTTATGGTTTTGTGACCTATTTACCACTTTTAATGATTGTGATATTTTGGGAAGGTATTTTAGGCGGTGCGTCTTATGTTAATACATATCGGCGAATTGCCAATGAAGTCGCACCAGAAGCAAGACAATTCAGCATGGCGATGAATACTTTCGCTGATGCAGTTATGATTACATGTGCCGGTTTAATAGCTTATCCCATTCATAACATTATATGTACTTTTTCTTCGCCTTATAAATGATTATTTTTTTATAAATATATATATATATATATATATTTTAATTTTTACAATGCACTTATGTACTAGAACATATTTGTTTTTATAATGAATGATTTTATTTAAAAAAAAAAAAATACAGTATTTCAAGACTAAGTCATGTAATAAAAAAAACTCGATCTCTATGATGCATTTATTAAATTAATATGTCTAAGACTGTATTAAGATAATATTTGTGAATATATTTTTAAAATTTAAATGTTTTATAAATAAAAATAAATTGTTCAAAATAAATATTTTTTAACTTTTAAATATTATATTTGTGTTTCTTATTCGTATATCACCCATATCCTCGCCACCACGTTTAACGAATCTGGATATAACTACTTTTTGTAACATCAAAAAAGAACTTTTCATTTCAACCTCAACTTCTTTATTGCGAATAATTTTTTTATCTGCGTATTTTTACCTCTTTGAGCCCTAGATTTGTGTTCATAAAATTTTATTTTGCTAATGTTCTTCTGGTAAATTATATGGAAGTTAGAAATAAAAAAAAAAAAAAAAAAAAAAACAATTTTTCAAATTCGTTACATTAACTTGGTGGCGATATTTAGATATTTATTTTCTGATCCCTTAAAAAAAAAAAAAAAACCATTGTAAATCAAGTCAAGCACTTATCACTTATAATAAAGTGGCCAGATGATTACAATGGAATGTGAAACAGGTACACAAAAAAAAATTAGATTAAAAAGAAAATATTCATTTTTTTATTAATTATATATAAAAACCAAAATAGAACAATATGCATAAAATTAAAACAATATAAAATCTCTATTAGGCCAAACCCCAAGAAAAGCCGTGGATGGCGGATGGACGTTTTTTTTTATTATTCGATATTTGGATTTATTATTATTGTATTTATTTATTTATTATTTATTGTATTTATTATTATTGTATCTTGAAACGTAAAATATCAAGTTTTGAGAGAGGGGAGGGGGAGAGTTCAAATTATTATTTTTTTTTCAACAAAGATTGATTATTGTTTATAATAGTGTGCCTGAGTTTAACATGTTACGTTTATTTTATTTTATATAAGTTTATTTATTATTTCTTGTATTAAGTTTATTTTTTATTTTGTTATTTCATTTTTTTGTAAATATGGTATGAATGATTTATTTTTTCACTATTACCATTGTATCTGCTGAGACATAATGTAATATTGCTCAATAAATAAATAGTCATACATATATTATTAATAATAAACCAAAACACAGAACTTAATTTTCCTGCTATCCTATGAGGAAACGGACCATTGTCCATATGAACTTTTTTGTTTCTCTTGAAGTGCAGAATCGACACCTGAAGTGTCCTGGTTTTTATACTGTACACACTGTATAAAAAAAATGTTTAAGAATTATTTTTTTCTTAATAAAATGTAACCACGAATACCTGTTATATACTAAAATTTGCACTATTTAATTCTTCAAATTTTATTAATTTACATATTTAAGCTAATTGTAATATTTTGAGACTCATTGACTATAAACCAAAAAAATTTTGAAAAATCTGTCATATAAAGCCTAAGCACCTCTTGGCAGTGGTGGACTTCATCTTTTTTCAGAAATTTTTACATAAAAATCCATTAATATACACCAAATTTTTTAGTCCAAAAGGCAAAAGATTTCGATTTCGGGGATGAGGACCAAAATGTGGGACGTTTGGTCATTTTACTTATACAATTATATACTTATATATTTTTTTATTCGGCACATGATTAAACTATGTAATGATTTGAAAATGGCGTAGGCAGGGAGGAGAATCAGGATGATATATTCCTTCTTCCCCAAAATTTTTGAAAAAATATGACTTTTATATAAGTTTTGTATTTTGAGTAATAATTTTTGATCCTATTTTCATTCATATCCTTAAATCTTTATAGAACTCTTGTACACGTGTACCAGAGCCGATAGGGAAAGATTGGTACAGCTTCTGCCCCAGTTGCCGGCTAGCGTTTATCCTCATATTAGGATTGTCTCCATTGTCTCTCTAAGATTAAAACTCAGGTGTATTAAAGCATTTTAATTCTTTTACTCTATTAAAAAAAGCGTGTTATACACGCAATATTATTCTAATTATATTTGTCGACAAGATGATATTTCAATATTGTCAGGGAAATTGATACTGTTTGGAAATTGATATCAGGGAATTTTGGAAATTGATATAAATAAATTGATATCGTCATATATTGATTAAACACTTAGGTGAATCTTGGTATTTTTTTTTTATTTCAACAATTTTCTTTTTTATTGTCATTACAAAGTACTGTAATGTAATTAATTGTTAATTAATTATTATCTAATTTCAATATAGTTATATTTTACTTTTAATTAAGTTCAAAACACTATTACAGTTATTTATAAATACATTTTAAAGATTATTTATTTTCAAAAACAAGAAATGAGGATTTTATAAATCAACTACACAGTTGTGGTATATTAAATGTATCATTGACCTCTTAAGATAACGCTTCTGCAAACAGGAATATGTTACAACAGCATATTATTTCCTAGTAATTTTTTTTTCTCTAAAGAAACACAAGAACTAATATGTTGTTTTTGAACCCACCGGACAAGTTCCGGTAGAGGTAGCTTAGCTTTTTTTGCACTTTCTGAATCCTGCTTTGCCATCTTTTTCAGCCCGTTCATTCCCATACAGACCATGACCTGGTACCCATAGGACCTTGAATCTATTATTTGTTGTGCAATAGACATCCTGTATTATTCTGTTGATTAAATATGATTGGATTTTTTTTGTCTCTGGATGATTTTGAGAATGTGACATACGGAAGCAGAATCTGTTAAAATTACTACTTTTGTGTTATTGTATAGTCTATTGGCTAATTTGAAAGCTTCGGTGACAGTGTATAATTCAGTACTGCAGAAACTAAATTTTGTCGGGAGATTTAAAGATATTTTATGGTTAGAATAGGCATCGTATTTGCACCTACTGCAATCTTGTTTTTATCTTTAGATGCTTTAGTGCGTTTATGATGATGCTTGAACTTTTCTGACAAAGTTCCCATGTATTTCTGTTTTAGAACCGTTGCTGGGTAACGTGGTTTGGGCAAGTCTGTTTGATACAGTTTGGGATTGGTTTTAATAACGATTTGTGACTTTGGAATAGGGATGCATAGGTCGAGAGGTTCGGCAGAAGTGCCAAGTGAGTTAAGTGAGTACCTCATTTGTTGAACTATGATTCCTGCATTTGGAATGTATAGGGTGCCCTTCCGGATAGATTCATATAGAGGATGGGTAGTGTTAGATGCTACTTTTAGAAAATTTCAGATACTCACAAAAGAATAAATATATTGAATAATCAATGGTTGACCGTAGAAGTTATGAAGGAATGAGATGGTCCGGGAGTCGATCGAAAATTGGAACACAAATAGTAAAAACTATTTATTAAGGATCCGACGTTTCGACCCACTTTGCAGGTCTTCTGAAGAATTCTTCCTCCCTTATAGCTTCAAGCCCTGAAGAAGACCTGCAAAAGTGGGTCGAAACGTCGGATCCTTAATAAATAGTTTTTACTATTTGTGTTCCAATTTTTGATCGCCTCCCGGACCATCTCATTCCTTAATAAATATATTGGTAAACATTTTTTTTGCAATACTCAATAATTTTGCCGTTTGAAGGGTTAGAACTTTTCGCCCTGTATGGCGATTATAGACACTTAATGATTACTTGTATTCTTATTAAATCTCTTCCACCTCCGCTCCCCTCCCCCAAAAAAAAAAGAAATTTCTTCTCGGAAAAAAATTCTGCATACGCGCCTCTATAATAGATTTAATGAATACGCTGGCACAAACATAAATATGTAATTATTCAGTGAACACCAGTCATCCCCTTGCCGACCGTTATGCATAACGGACTTGCAGTCCTGTTAGAAAATAAAATCAATAATAATGCTTAAGTTAAGGAAACTAATCGATAATTGCACGCTTCTAAACTAAAATAGGATGAATAATGCGCTAACATAAACAATTTTATGTTAATCTAATTAAAAGGGAGTTAAAAAAATATAATTGTCTATTTTTTTTTCTTTAAACTGTTTTAATTATTAAAAAAAAAAAAAATGGCGTATAAACCATAATTTTGCAAATGACGTATATTTTAATTAAAACATAACATCTACAACTACTTAGATGAAATAGTAAACTTTTTTTCATGAAAAATTATAATAAATTACAAACATTTTCATGTATAAATTGCCAAAATATGTGTAATGATCCATTCTGTATAATTATTACAATATCTCCTGAATTCGCTGACATCAATTTCTTTTTTCGTTGTCCCCGAGATTCATTTTCAAGTAAATCTGTTACTTTCGAAACCTGGAAAAAAAAAAAAAATAAATAAAGTTCTTGTTAACTAGCCTTGGTTACGTATGACTTAGTTTACGAGTTTTATGATTTTTCGATTTCCTAGGTACTTTAAGAAACAAGAAAAACTATTTTAGCCATGAGAGTCACGCACTAAAAAAAAAAAAATTTGCAAAACAGTTTTTTGCGTTATTATTACCTATAAGCTATGTCCACACTGGGGATATGAATATCGAAAAATATATATCGATATACATAATATCGTTAGTTTTTTAATATATCGAAATAGTAGTTCGATATATCGAAAATATATTTCGATATATCGGACCTCGATATTTTTAATCTTTTAAAGATACCTTTAAACATTTGCGAAGCCTAGGCAAGTCAACCGGCAAGCGTTTAAAGAGGGTTTACAGAAGCTTTGTCGGCTGTTAATTTCTGTTTAAAGTAGTTTTATTTTAAAAAGAAATAATTAAAAATGCAAAATAAAAACATATATATATATATATATATATAATTTATATATACACACAAATATGTGGATGAAACACTAGCGCTGATGTGGCATTTCCCCCAAGAACGGAATCAGACTCAAACACAGAGAAGTCAATCCAAACCGAGCAAAACTACCCCCTTTACACATTTGATTTGCCAAAGTTTGGCAAATGTGTAAAGGCACCTTAAAAAAAGGGACACACACTTATCGATATTTCTATGGCAATATAATTAAGATATTGTTTAAATATAATCCAATAGATTTAAAATATTATAGTACAATAAAACAGTTTTTTAAACAATTTTAGTACAACAATCCTGTACACTACCCTATAAAATTTAAGATTGTCAAGTTGAAAATATATTTTAAAAGTTTCGTTTAGTTTCCATGGATACATTTTCTTACCATTAAATTAATATAAAAGTAGAAATTATTAAGTTAATTTCCACTTTTGTATTATTAAATTACATTATTACAGTCGGTATTGGCGGATTGGTAAGAGAAGGTCAGTCGCATCCGTCTCCTTTCGCATGCGCTCGGTTATCCGTATACGGTCTTGTACTCCTCATAAAATACGCTGTATCTTTGCTAATACTGGTCCGATTTTGATGATCCGTTTTTTGTTTATTAGATAATTTAATAACCTTTCTTACAATTCAATACATAGTTAACTATAAATTGCATGCTTTTTAAGTTAAGCACAAATAGAATATTCTTTTCGTCATAACTTTTTTCCATGCATTTTTTCGTTGATATACTAAATACATGAAAAGTTAAAGACCTTTATGAAGAATAATTTAGGCACGTTCCATCAAAATGGTTGGAGCCGTTTACAAGAAAATCGTAAAAAAAAATGTAAAATCCATGATATAATAGCTATTTCCGGTTAGTCCGATGCGCTATATCTTTGCTAATACTGGTCCAATTTTGATGATTCTTTTATTGTTTTTTAGATAATTTAATAAACTTTCATACAATTCTATACATAATTTACCATAAAATTTATACTTTTTAAGCTATGCGCAAATAAAATATTCATTTCATCATAACTTTTTTCCCTGTATTTCCTTGGTGATGTACTACATAAATGAAAAGTTAAAGGCCTATTGAAGAATAATTTAGGCAGGTTTAATCAAAACCGTTAGAGCCGTTTTCGAGAAAATCGTAAAAATGTGTAAAATCGATTATATAAAGTGGCACTTCCGATTAGTCGATTTTGACGAAAAGTTTACTGTAACATCACAGCCATATGCCTACCTCAAATACGTAATTTCCGTATCGTGCAACTTCTCGTTTTTCAGCTAGGCTGTTCACATACATACAGACACACAGACCATTTTGCGAGACTTGGTTATTTGGACTCAGGAGACCTTAAAATGTGTATTTCCGTTGAAAACTCGAATTCGAAAATTTTCACGATCGCAATACTTCCCCATACTATATACTTCGTATATAGATAAGGGAAAGTAAAAATATAATATTTCTTGACATCTTGACAGAAGGAAGTGGACTACGGAAATAAAACAATAACTTTCTGGGTTATAAACCCTTTTTGATAACTATAACTTCCTGGGTCAAAGCCCATTTGATAACTACACGAACACCCTACCCTCTCTTTAATGTGCAAAGAATAACTGAATTTATATTTCTTCATTAATATAGAAGAAAATTGAAAATAGACATTGAATAGTTCCTTGAATTTATATTTATTCACAACGTAGATAACGTGATGTAGTTAAGCCATGGCCCATAAATGCTTTCTGCCAATCTAATCATATGAAATCTAGTTTAAAATAATTATTTGGCCACAAAATTTCGAAAAATATTTCAATTTTTTCTATTGAATTTATATTTTTTCAGAGGAGTGTAACTTTAAGATTAGTTGCCGTTGTGCGATGAACCCACTATAATCAAAATATACTTATTAATATTTAGTGAAAATTTTCGAATAGAATGAAACTCGTACGAACTTTTCACAAAAATTTTGTTACAAAATAGCTCAAAAGAGGTTAAAAAAAAAAAATGAAAACCGAACAAATGAAAAATGCCGAGCTTCTAGAAACCTCAGGGCAAAGTGACAGTTTATTTGAAAATGACTCTTCTACAGTCATACATCAATAAAACTGAAGACATTCCTGCCTGGAATGGCTGAATTTTTATTTTGTGATGGGCCCACGTTATAAATCTTGACCTTACTTAAGCTAGAATAGTTGGCTTTCGCATCCTTCCGGCCATATTTGGTGTACATAAGGGCATTAAACCCTAATAATATCATAAATTTAGCCAGAAACAAAAAAATAATTAAATATAATATTGAAACCATAAGGATCCAATAGTTTTTCAATTTAATGAAGTTGACTGAAAACACTTTTCCGAATACAGGCCAGAGCATAGTAAGAAATAAAGGGGAATGTTCATGAATGGGAGAGGAGAGAATAGATGAAGTAAATAAAACTGAGCACGTGCTCATTTCTCAAAAAGCTGAGCAGGTGCTCCGGTAAATGTGAATGTCAACGAAAGAGTAGATTGACATTTTACTGACTACCAGTTCACATAGTTGAGCGTTCTCACATTTAATTCACTAATAAAGATGAGCAGGTACTCCAAATCAATAATCAATCTATATTTTAGGAATACGTGCTCCATACACTAAGCAAGTATTTCATTTTTTAACTTCCCTTAATTCACATTTAACCAGAGCACCTGCTCAGCATTTTGAGAAATGAGCACGTACTCAGTTTTCTTCTCTCATACCAATTCTCTCATTCACGTTTGGCGTCATGGAAATTCTCTTTATTTGTTGCTCTGCTCTGTCCTGTATTTGATAAGTTTTTTCAGTCATTGTTTTCTTTCAGCTTCATTAAATTGAAATACTATTGGATCCTTTTGGTTTCAATATTATACATAATTATTATTTTATTTTTTTTTTGGAGAGGAATTGGAGAGAATAGGTGAAGTGAATAAAACTGAGCACGTACTCATTTCTCAAAAAGCTGAGCAGGTGCTCCGGTTAAATGTGAATGTCAACGAAAGAGTAGATTGACATTTTACTGACTACCAGTTCACATAGTGGAGCGTTCTCACATTTAATTCACTAATAAAGATGAGCAGGTACTCCAAATCAATAATCAATCTATATTTTAGGAATACGTGCTCCATACACTAAGCAAGTATTTCACTTTTTAACTTCCCTTAATTCACATTTAACCAGAGCACCTGCTCAGCATTTTGAGAAATGAGCGCGTACTCAGTTTTATTCTCTCATACCAATTCTCTCATTCACGTTTTGCGTCCATTCATGGAAATTCTCTTTATTTGTTGCTCTGCTCTGTCCTGTATTTGATAAGTTTTTTCAGTCATTTTTTTCTTTCAGCTTCATTAAATTGAAAAACTATTGGATCCTTTTGGTTTCAATATTATACATAATTATTATTATTTTTTTTTTTGGAGAGTAATTGGAGAGAATAGGTGAAGTGAATAAAACTGAGCACGTACTCATTTCTCAAAAAGCTGAGCAGGTGCTCCGGTTAAATGTGAATAAAGGGAAGTTAAACAATGAAATACTTGCTTAGTGCATGGAGTACGTACTCCCAAAATATAGATTGATTATAGATTTGGAGTACTTGATCAATTTTGTAAGGGAATAAAATTAGGAATTTGCTCAGTTTTATTAACGTATGACTCTAGAAGGGTCATTTTCAAATAAACTGCCACTTTGTCTGCCCCGAGGTTTCTAGAAGCTCGGCATTTTTCATTTGTTCGGTTTTCATTTTTTTTTAAACCTCTTTTCAACTATTTTGTAACAAAATGTTTGTGTAAAGTTCGTGCGAGTTACATTCTGTTCGAAAATTTTCCATAAATATTAATAAGTATATTTTGATTATAATGGATTCATCGCACAACAGAAACTAATCGTAAAGTTTCACTCCTCTGAAAAAATATAAATTTAATATATAAAATTGAAATATTTTTAAAATTATGTGGCAAAATAATTATTTTAAACTAGATTTCATATGATTAGATTGGCAGAAAGCATTTATTGCCCATGGCTTAACTACATTACGTTATCTACGTTGTGAATAAATATAAACTCAAGGAACTATTCAATGTTTATTTTCAATTTTCTTCTATATTAATGAAGGAATATCAATTCAGTTATTCAGTTATTTTTTTGTTTCTGGCTAAATTTATGATATTATTTGGGTTTAATGCCCTTATGTACACCAAATATGGCTGGATGGGTGAATTACACAATTATTCTAGTTTAAATAAGGTAAACATTTATAACGTGGGTCCAGCACACAATAAAAATTGAGCTATTCAAGGCTGGATTCGAACTGATGTCTCTTCGGACTCGTGAGTAATCATGTGCTGGAACTAGTTTTTGTTTTTATATTACTACTAGTATACCCGAGCGAGAACTCTCGCATTACATATCTTAATGAATCCTTAATGGAATCGAAGTATAAGCGATAAACAATATAATATTTTCAAGAAAGTTTATTTAACACACACATTTGATGAAGCTTTATAATAAGTTTATAATGACTATGTTCAAGTAATAGTTAATACTTAATAACAAATTAACTTGCCCAACTGGAAAGTACCCCCTCAGTTTAACATTTAAGCAATAAGACTCAACTATACCACTTTCTGTTTGTAGTATTCTATCATTCATGAAAACATAAAAACAATATTTTATCTATAAAACGTTTTCACAGTTATTAATACGTTTTTGTTGACAGTCTCAACTGGCTTTAAAAGATATAAAGTTGCCATGACAACGGCACGTACGCAAGATGGCATGATGCCCGTGCGGACCTATATCGTGCGTTATCTCGAAAACGGTAGGTTTTAATGCTTTAAAACGCTGGACCAATACGCTCCATAGGAGCGTATATGATCTTGAAGCCCGCGTCAAAATCTTTAAAACCCAACTTATCCCGTCTCGATACGCCGACTCTCAGTCGTCAAATCTTTGAAACCTTCCAGTTTTTTCATCACTTTTATTTAAGCCCTTGTAAGACTTTAAGAAACAAAATCAGGATTCGTCACTTCTCCCCGAAATTCCCTTTCTTTTGATACCTCATTCGTCAAAATCCATCGCTCCTGAGAGCCGGAAAAGGGATCTATACTACCGTAATAATATATAGTAGTGACTAGTATACCCGAGCGAGAACTCTCGCATTATATATCTTAATGAATCCTTAATGAAATCGAAGTATAAGCGATAAACAATATAATATCATCAAGAAAGTTTATTTAACACACACATTTGGTGAAGCTTTATAATAGTTTATAATGACTATGTTCAAGTAATAGTTAATACTTACTAAGTAATTAACTTGCCCTACTGGAAAGTATCCCCTCAGTTTAACATTTAAGCAATAAGACTCGTACAGTAACCACTTTCTGTTTGTAGTATTCTATCATTCATGGAAACATATTTTATTTACAAAACGTTTTCACAGTTATTAATACGTTTTTGTTAACAGTCTCAATTGGCTTTAAAAGGTATGAAGTTGCCATGACTACGGCACGTACGCAAGATGGCACAGGGCCCGTGCGGACCTATATCGTGCATTATCTCGAAAACGGTAGGTTTTTAAGCTTTAAAACGCTGGACCAATACGCTCCGGGGGAGCGTACATGATCTTGATGCCCGCGTCAAAATCTTTAAAACCCAACCTATCCCGTCTCGATCCGCCGACTTTCAGTCGTCAAAGTTTTGAAACCTTCCAGTTTTTTCATCACTTTTATTTAAGCCCTTGTAAGATTTTAATAATCAAAATCAGGATTCGTCACTTCTCCGTGAAATTTCCTTTCTTTTGATACCTCATTCTTCAAAATCCATCGCTCCTGAGAGCCGGAAAAGGGATCTATACTACCGTAATAATCTATAGTAGTGATAGTGATTATTATTATTAATCACAATTCTTAATGATTGATGAAGGTAATTTTTTTAATTTATAAATTGTAACTGTTATATAATATTTATAATAATTAATTGTGGCTGACTAAATTTTATTATGAATTAAAATAAAATAGTTATTTTTGATTTATTTATTGGTTTAAGCTTATCTAATAAGTCATATGTCTTTTTTTTAATGATCATTAGAGCCATGATAAGTAATTATTTTGTCTTTTCTTTTAATAATGAGGATTATTAAAATATATATATATATATATATATATATATATATATATATATATATATATATATATATATAAAAAAATTTCGTCTCGTTTTTTAATGCAGTACGTAAGTACGGGACGTAAAGAGGGGTGAGCAAAGGAGACACACCCCGGACGGCAAATTTCAATTTTAACGGCAAAATTTTATTTTTAGGTCAAGTAAAAAATATTTGTTTAGATTTTTTGATAATTTTGGCCTTAATTGAGTCGATAATATTGAAATTCATTTCTAAATATACATGTTACCAAGAATACTGTTATGAAATAGTTCATTTTTATTTAGGGAGCGTAAGAAGGTACGCCAAAATTAAGCTGGACCGTAAAGCAAAAACGCTGCAAATTATTACACAATGGTTTATTACATACACTTAGTAATATTTCAAATATATCTATTCTGTCCAAGTTAAAAAAAAATAAGAAGCCAAAGAATTAGTCTACGAAGTTCATTACGCTATATCTCAGCTAATACTGGTCCGATTTAAATGATTTTTTTTTTCTTTTTGTAGGGAATTTCATCAGTTTTCGTTTGAATACAATGAAAGTATAAAAATGCCTTGTTAAACTGATTCTAAAACAGCTTACATTTCCTCCCTATCTTTATAAATGGCCGAGTTATGGGCTTGTAAGATCTCTAATCGGCCGCCATTTTGAAACAAACAGACGGATGGTAATGTCGAGTTTCGAGGATCAATCCTGGAGTGACCTGTGGCATTGGTACGAATTTCAAGAAAATCGGTCCAGCAGTCTCGGAGAAGAGCCGCGGACGGCGTACGGACGGATTTTTTTTTTATTCGATATTTGGATTCTACGTATCTTGAAATGAAAAACGTCAAATTTTTAAGAGAGGGGGGAGAGGGGGTTTACAAAAATTGTTTCCTTGGTCGATTCCAAAGATCTATTATTGAAAATAATAAACCAAAATCCTAGTTCCGGACAACAGTTATAACAGTTGTTTCAAGTATTGGTGGTACCACAGATAACTTCAAAACCTTTAGATGTTCTGAAGGAGCATCTTTAATTTGTACGCTTTAACAATAAAAAGGGATTCCGTGAAAATTTAAATTGATGCTACTTAGCTTAATAATAACGGTATAGTTTATTTTCAGTAGCCTTCTAAAGCACCTGCCATTCACCACAATGGATTTGATAATAAAATTTCTTTTGTTTGTAATGAAGCGATACCATAGTATCAAGTAGCATTGTGTTATATAATGGCACCTTTAAGACCGCTTCCCATGTTTATAATGTTAATAACTACATTTGTATTGACTCGGAAACATAATTTTTTTTACTTAGTATACAATTTACTTAACTGTGCTTTTATGTATTTTTATCTTAAAGAAAATCTTTATGCCATATTATACGCATTATGTTCTTAACATTAAAATGAAAATTACGACAATCATTTCTATTAATAAATATTATTTTATTTTTTTATTTGAAGTTTTGTTAACCGTAGATGTAATTAAGGATGAAGTTGGCCGGAGGGGGGGGGGGGGGGGGGTTAGATCAATGACAACTAATAAGTTTAACTTATTTATTCTGTACCAACGTTTCGGCCTAAGTTTTCGACCATTGAGAGGGCTAAAAGGAAAAATAAACAAGATAACAATATTGAAAATAACAGAGGCAATACAAAAAAAAGTAATAAAAGATGGTTATAAGCAGAAATGACAAGTATCATAAAAATATATGAAGCAATATCTGATGTGGACAACACATGACTTCCTTGTACGCCTATTAAACTATAAATCGCTGGCTCAAAAAGTGATACTGAATTTGGTTATTACTTTCCGAAGATTGCAGTATCTCAAAAACGACAATCGGGGATGCGACATCCATCTATTGGCACACACACAACTGGGGAGGAAAAACAGTATTTTACACTCAATTTTAAAACTTAAAACAAGTAATACAAATTTTTAATTGGATTGGAAACCAAATTGCATTTGTAACCTGTATTATCGAAACATATGATTTATGTATTTAATTTAAATATAATTTGTGATGTAAGCTTATTATGATCTTCAAGTAAAGTACCGCTTTCGGTTTTCTAATTTAGACCAAAATCTAGTATGTTATTTAAATCAATATATAAGTTATAAATACTAAATTTGAGAAGTTTTGTACAGCAATTTAATACAATTTTTTGTGGAAATCAATTATGACCTTCAAGTAAAGTACCAGTTCCGGTGATCAAGCAGTGACCAAAAAGGGAGGTTCACAACTAGATTTTACAACGATCCTGAATACAAAATTTCACTATTCACTATTTCACACAAAATTTCAAAAACGTTTTTGAGTTATGCGAGATACGAACGTACGTACGTTCAGACGCCACTACAAAACTAGTCAAAATAGATTCAGGGATGGTCAAAATGGATATTTCCGTTGAAATCTGAAAACCGAATATTTTCGCGATTACAATACTTCCTTTACTTCGTCTTCGTACAAGGAAGTAATAAAGAAAAAATATGTTAATATATGAAATATATGTTCATATATATGAAAATTAAACTAATGTGAAAAGAGTGAAGGAAATATTACGAATTACATAAAACAATAAAGTATATTATACATGATATAATATAAATATGAAAACTATTATTAAGATTAACTAGTATGAAGGTTTGGAAGTATGTAAAGCATATTGAGATAATTATAATATTACAAGTTATGTAAAAGATGACATGTTAAAAATGTTGAGAAGTGACTAATGAAAATAAAATAATGCGATATATATATATATATATATATATATATATATATAGAACTTTATTCTGGGACTAGGTCCCTTAAGGATAACATGATTGAACAAATAAAACAGAAACAATATCTGACTATAAGACTACTAAATACAGATCAGTTAATGTTTACAATATTTTCAGTAAAATAAATAAGCAAATAATATTAATTCTTTTCTCGAAAAATATAATTAATTTGAAAAAAAAAGAGAAAGAAAAAACGACAAAAAAGAAAAGAAAAAGAGAGAAAATGAAAAATACTAAAATAATTTTTATGATACATGATATAATAAAATATATGAAAATTATTAATTAAAATGACTACTGGTATGAAGAAGTATGTAAAGCATATCGAGATAATTATGATATTAAAAGTTACTTAAAAGATAAAGATGTAAAAAAATTTTACATTTTTATAACTAAAATAATTTAATATTGAATAATGGTTGACCGTAGAAGTTATGAAGGAATGAGATGGTCCGGAAGGCGGTCAAAAAGTGGAACACAAATAGTAAAAACTATTTATTAAGGATCCGACGTATCGACCCACTTTGCAGGTCTTCTTCAGGGCTGAATAAACAAGATACAAAAATAAGAATAAAACAATGCTATATACAGTGAATGAATTAATAAATAAAAAAGATTTAGTGAGAAAAAAAATGAAAACAGTGATGAATTTGTAAAATGAAACTGGTAGAGTAATGACAACAACTAAAAATAAATTAGTGAATACTAATGCATTAATAAAACTGGCTATATAATAATAAACATAGGTAAACCAAAAGAGAAATAACATTAACTAAAAATTAATAACTCTGCTAAATAAGTAAAAAAGGGAATACAAATAAATAAACAGAAAAACTATAGTACCTTGAAGCTCCAAGGGAGGAAGAATGACGTAGCAAAGAATAAATAAGAGCACTTATTTAAGGAATACATAAGAGCACTTATTTAAGGAATACATAAGAGCACTTATTTAAGAAAAAATAAGAGCAATTATTTAAGAATACATAAGAGCACTTATTTAAGAATAAATAAGAGCACTTATTTAAGAATACATAAGAGCACTTATTTAAGAATACATAACAGCACTTATTTAATAATAAATAAGAACACTTATTTAAGAATAAATAAGAACATTTATTAAGGAATAAACGAGAATACTTATTTAAGAATAAATAAGTTACACTTGTAACTTTGCCATTGACCGAACCCCTCTCCCCTCCCCCCTGATAAATTTTTTCCTTAATTTTTTGTTATTTATTTTTTTTAAATTTCATGAGTAAAGTATCGCCAATCATTTCCTAGCAAAATGTCATGAGACCGGTTTCAACAAACGTTTGCAAAACTTCTTGAAGCAGATTTTCTGACATCTATTGTCAGAACTCGTTTGCAAGACCCATGTCTAATTCCGGTTTGTGAGTGTATTTTGAGGGTGGGAATGAAAACGCGATAAACTTTTGTTCCAAACGGATAACAACGGTTGTTTTTGTTCTGTTCTCTCGTTCGCCAATAGTCGTGTCCTTGTTAGTTCGTTTTTTATTTTTAATGTTTATTTTTATTTTATTTATTTATTTTATTTTATTTGTTTATTTTTATTTATTTTATTTATTTTATTTATTTTGTTTATTTTTATTTTTAGGTTTATTTATTTGTAATGTTTGACTTAGAAAATTATCAGTAGAAAATAAACATTTTGAATAATTTATTTAAAATAATGTATGCAATTTGTTTCCTCTTTTTAATAGCATATTATTTTTGAAATAACCATTTATATAAAATGAAATTAAAAATATATTGAGAAAAAATCTATTTCAAATAGATTCTTTTCATGACACGTTTCATTTTTTTCAGATCTGTTATTTTTATCTAGTTTTAAATAACAACGGTTCCCAAACGAAAAAGAAAAGGATGGTATTCCATGACTCAATTACGCTATCGAAAAATAGTAGAAACGCCCATCTCTAATCTTCATATTTTACAGCTGCCGTATGCCAATAATTTTATAATTAACACCAGTTAACTCTTCAGTAACTACAGTGATCGCTAGTAATTATTACTATCAGTGGCAGATCCAGAAATTTTCGGAGGGGGAAGGGGACTCATATATGAACCATGTCCTCCACTCCAATCTTCCGCCTCCTACCCTCCTAGAAACTAAAAAACATTAAATGCTTTGTTTACGTTTTAAGATCCACATTAATCAATCAAAATTCAATTCTTATTTCAATAAAAGGCGCTATTGTATACCGATGTCATTTTACAAACTTTACAGGGAACAAATGAAATAATTAATCCCTAAATAACAGCTGTTTTTTTAAATTTTTTTTTTGTTGTATACAGTAGGAGTTTATTTATCTGGCGAAACCTTTATAATTACAACATTTTTTTAGGCTTCTAGCACTGTTTAAGGCCAGAGTGACGACTGAGAGTCGTTTGTATTTGGTGCTTACGTCATCAATATTCGATTTTTAGACCACTTCCAATTTTTTTTCTCGATATATCGTAAGCGGGAATCGATAGAGATGGTGTTTACGACATCGATATATAATAGAAAACAGATTTAAAGAAAAAAAAATTCCTACCTTCCAGAGGGGGCGCCCCCTTCTTTCGTCAGTGATTACTTTGAGATTCAGTGATCATTTATGCATATACATAAATAAATGGAGGCTGATACTATTTCACCACAATTTAATTTATTTAGATGCAAATTTTCGACCTTTAATGCCATGCTCAGGCATCTCTGTAAAAGGCCCTTATTCAGTTTAATTTACAACACAGCAAACTATATAAATATATTTAAAATTTTTTCATTATTTCTTCCATATATAACCATATACCTACTTCAAAAAATGTATTAAAAATACATACAATGCAACATATTAAGTCCAATCTGGACCAAGTCCAAAATACAAAGTAGTCAGTAAAAATATATACATAAATATTCAGAGGCGTAAATGGAATGTGGCAATGTGGCAAGGTGGCAAATGCCAAGGGCCTCTGAAATGATACACCACTGTATATTTAACCGTAAGTCAGAAAAAAAGTTGTTCGAACTATAGAACAAAGGCGAGAGTTTACCTCCCAAAATAACCTCTGAGAAAAAAATAAATAAACTATTGTTAATTTATAATACATCTACTAGTAACAATACTCATGAATAACTGTGTTAAATTATCATTCATTAGGTAGGAGGGATAATACCTCATTAAAACCTAATTACCTTGGCACACCTTGTGAGAAATCGATCGTCGAAATTCTCAAATGCAATTATATAATTGTCAATTGTAATAAAATATTTTATTAATTCAAATAAAAAAAGTGCTAAATTTCTATCATTTTATTATTTTCAATAATAGACCTTCGTACAGAGAGCTGCCGCACGCATGGGACTGACTATTAATGAAAACAAAACAAAATATATGTACACCGGAGGACACAGACCTCAAGAAAGGCAGGCTGTCGTAGGAAGCTGTACCTTTGAGAGAGTGGAGGAGTTTATTTACCTTGGATCTCAGGCCACAGCAACAAATAATGTTTCCATTGTAATAAAGCGAAGGATCGCAGCGGCTAACCGATGCTATTTTGGTTTGTTGGAACAGTTCATCAGCAGGAAAACAAAGGTCCATTCAAGATACGTCAAATCCAAATACCGTATAAAAAAAAAAAAAAATCCGTCCGTACTCCGTCCGTGGTTTTTCTCTTCATTTTCCTGAGATTCGGCACCAAAGCCACAGATCACCCCAGGATGATCCTCGGAACTCGACATTACCATCCGCCATTTTGTATCAAAATGGCGGCCGATTAAAGATTTTAATAAGCCCATACATCGGCCATTTATAAATATAGAGGGGAAATGTAAGGTATTTTGGAATCAGCATAGTAAGGCATACAAAAAAATATTGTAAAAAACAAAAAATCTATATGAAATTTTGGTTTATTATTTTCAATAATAGACCTTTGTAATTGACCAAGAAAAAAAAAGATTTAACCCCTCCTCAAAATTTGAGGTTTTACACTTCAAGATACGTAGAATCCAAATATCGAATAAAAAAAAAAACGTCAATTCAAAAATTCGATCAATCCGAAGGTGATAAAATTCTCTTCAAAATAAAAAAAAATAAGAATCGTTTAAATTGGATCGGTATTAGTTAAGATATAGCGTAATGAACTTTGTAGAGTAATTCCCCGACGCAACTGGACTGCGTGACCCTAGGTCTCCTGACTTATCAATTGTGGGCTCCTGGCTTCCACGCATCCTGGATTCCATTTTCTTTTCTCACTGAAGTGCATCTCCAACATTTTCCTTTATACCATTTCACCCCCTGATTCCATGTCCTAACCATCTCAGCCTACTTGCATTGACACAGTTTCTTCTTAACACTCTCAGTTCGGCACTCTCACGGCGATCATCTTAGGACAAGCTTAAAATTTCTGCTCCATATGCTCCTACTGCTTAATTTCTTAGCTGAACTTGGTAGACATCTTTTATCAAGTATTTTGGACATGTTCCTTTCCCAAAACATTCCAAATGCTCATTTGAAAGATTATCTAATTATCTGACCTATAAACCAAAGCGATATAGAAAGTCCTGTAAATGTACAGACCAGATGTTTTTGAAATATTACTATTTGGAAATAATAAATCATTGTTTAATAATTGACAGCGTTTATGTTTTAAACGCGATGAAAACTTATTTATGTATATGGTCCTGTGGTCAAGTCGCTGGAGTCGCAAAAATGGAATCCTAATCAAGATCAAAAAAATAGTTTTAAATTGATTCAAGCTGTATTCTTTGTCATTGGGTTATTAATTATTGATATATCTTGTAATGTAAGACAACACAATTACATAAATCTACATATAATCCTTCCCATATTCCCTCATACATATACATTGCAAATAAAAAATGTTAGGTGCCTCGAAGGAAGAATATATATACAGACATTAAAAAATATATGATATAATCCCGGCCTGCTCTACGAGTATCCCTAATTCTGTGGTCTTCCTGATACAGAGCTGGGACACAGGGAAGAGGAAGGATAATGCTGCAGAATTTAGAGGGCGGCAAATTTCAAGCGAAATATAATTTTTAGGTTAAGTAAAAAATATTTGTTTTTGCTTATCGATTCTATTGACCTTAATTCGGTCAATGATAATATGAGGGTGTTATTTATTGCGAAATATACTAACTTATAAAACTGCTGACTTTTATTGGAGGTGAGGAAGAAGAGCATAACTAACAGCTTAAACTCTTACTGTACAAAATAAATTAATACAATTAAAAAAATATATATAGTTATTTAGGGAAAAATGTTACATATGTATCCTGTAAAGTTTGCTAAATGGCGCGTACGCCTTTTTCAAATATCTGATGTGGACAACACATGACTTCCTTGTACGCCTATTAAACTATAAATCGGTGGTTCAAAAAGTGATCCTGAATTTGGTTACTAGCTTTCGAATATTGCAGTATCTCAAAAACGACACTCGGCGTCGCGACATCCATCTATTGACACACACATACACACACAAATGGGGAGGAAAACCAGTATTTTACACTTAATTTTAACACTTAAAATAATAAAAATGTTTAATTGGTTTGGAAACCAAATTGCGTTTGTAACCAAAACATATGATTTATGTATTTAATTTAAATATCATTTTTGATTTAAGCTTATTATGACCGTCAAGTAAGTACCCTTTTCGGCTCACCAATTTTAACGAAAACATAGTAAATACATTCACATCGATATAAAATTCCTATTTACTAAATTTGAGATGTTTTACATTATATTTTAATATAATTTTTGATGAAAGTCTAATATGATCTTCAAGTAAAGTACCGCTTCCGATTTTCCAATTTGGACCAAAATCTATTATGTTATTTAAATCAATACATAAGTAATAAATACTAAATTTGAGAAGTTTTGCATTATATTTTAATATAAATTTTGATGAAAATCAATAATGACCTTCAAGTAAAGTGCCACTTCCGGTAATCATGTAGTAACTAAAAGGGAAGGTTCACAACTAGATTTTAAAGCAATCCTAAATACAAAATTTCAATTTTCTACGTCTAACCGTTTTTGAGTTATGTGAGATACGAACGTACGTACGTACAGAAGCCTCGACGAAACTAGTAAAAATGGATTCAGGGATGGTCAAAATGGATATTTCCGTTGAAATCTGAAAACCGAAAATTTTCGCGATTACAATACTTCCTTTACTTCGTACAAGGAAATAAAAACGACGTCGATATTTTTTTTAACATATAATATTTGGTAACGGTGACTGAAAAGTAACTGATGGATCTATTCCTATAATGGATACCATTAAATATATCTTCGTTGCCATGGAAAACTTACGAATGTGAAAATCATTACTTTTCAGGAGAGCAAAAAATGAGTTACATTTTCCTTTATTTAAGGTCTGATTTCGATTATTTAATTTTTTTTTTGTTGGTGTATGTCTTTTATCTCATAGTTTCATGTATAATTATTGTATTACCTTTTTAATAATACGCATATTCGTTACTTTAATATGGAAGTTTCAGACTTATAGGCTTTTTTCGTAAAAATGCAACTGAAATCAGCACTTCCTAATGCCATAACAGATTCGTAACTTTACTACAGGCTGCATTAACCGAAATACTATCGAAAAATAACAAAATCAAAAATCGTATTATTTACTTTCCTAAGTCAAACATGGGACCGACGATATGACTAATAATTAGGATCTTCCGAATATAAAGGCAATAGGTGAAGAAATGTCATCCGTACGGTACTGTGTCCATCTCCACCTCATATTTGATATATATTTTTTTTTTTATTTCTGGTAATTATAATCATTTTTTCTGTGTGTTTTTAGATATGAAAAGACAGTTTTATTTTTTTTTCAATTTTTGTTTAAATCATAAAGCGAGAGTCAAATATTAACTGATAAACGTCAGTTAATATTCTCAAAATAACAGGGAAAAACATTTATTTCTGTTTTGAATCGGTATTTCTAGTTAATTTTTTAAATTATTATTACAGTAAAACTTAATAAAGTACTGTGAATATATCAGTATTTTAACTGGTCATTGACTTAATATCATAGTTAAAAAAAAAAAAAAAATTAAAAATATTGTCACGTATATATATCACTAATGGAAATTAATAAATTAGGAGCAATTCAAATTTCCGTTTTGAAATCTCATTTTTCTTTTAAAATCCATTTACTCTTTGCAAGTTGGTTTCTTGTTGTTCTATTCGATATATGATTTAGTTTAGGAGCGTAATTTTGAATTTTGGAGCGCAATAGTTCGTATAGCTGCCACAAGGCAGCGTTGTTTGACGAATAGTCATCTGTTATATTAGATTGTAATTTTTGTTGTTTTTAATAACCAGTCTATTTTTTTTCGTGTCACTAAGTAAATTTATTAAGCTGAGTTTGGTAAATATATTAGAATTAAACTGGTTATTGATTCAATATCACAGTTAAAAAAACAAACAAAAGTATCACTAATGGGCATAAATAAACTACAAGCTCTTTGAATTTGATTTTTGTAAACACATTTTTTCTTTTTATTCAAGAACCAAGTTATTTTTCAAGTTGATTTGTTTTAATTTTACCTGGAATGTGATATAGTAGTCGAGCTAAGTTGTGATTGTATTACGCAGTAGTTCCAGTAGCTGGCACAAGGCTGCGCTGTCTAATCGAACAGTCATGTGTTGTAACAGGTTATGAGTTCTGTTGTCTTATAACGGTCTGATTTTTTTTCGTGCCAATTAGTAACTTGATAAAGTCGAGTTCGCCCGTCTGTCTGTGTAGTTATCGTTAAGTATTATTAGTTCCTTGTCAAAATCTTATTTTATTTCGGTCTAACAACCAAGTGTCGAGAATTAAACATAATTTTTAGCGTGTTTAAAACTCCGAAATTAATTTAAGTTAATTATGTCCGGAAGCAATGTTTATGGTGAAATACTCCTCACCATGACGTCCGAGAAGTTTTACTTCGAGCCTCTTCAAGACGTTGAGAACAGCCTTATTCTAGATAGGGTTACCGGAAATATAGTTGTATCAAATATTCCAGCAAGCAGTGGGGATGCACCATTGTTTGGGGTAAAAAAAAGCATTTATGGTATTCTTGGTATTATTAGGCTTCTAGCTGGCCAGTACTTGGTTGTAGTGACTGGTAGAACCAAAATTGGCAATATATGGAGAAAGGAGGTTTTTCAGATGGACTCCGCTGAGGTTATATCTTTTTCTGAAGATACTATTCATGTGAGCAATGAGCAGATGAGGATTGAAAAGGAGTATATATCTATGGTGGAATCCATTCTTGCTACGCCCCACTTTTACTTTTCATACTCCTATGATCTTTCTCATACTGTTCAAAGATTGCATAATATATCACCTGACTTCTTGAAAATGCCTATGTACCAGAGGGCAGAGCAGAAGTTTGTTTGGAATGAATATCTTTTGTCTGAATTTGCCAAGAGCTCTGTTGTTTCTAGATTCTGCCTTCCAATCATTCATGGTTATCTTTCGATTACATCTTGCAATTTAAATAGCAAAAGCTTCAGTCTCATCTTAGTTTCCAGAAGATCTAAGGAAAGAGCTGGAACCAGATTATTTACTAGAGGTATTGATTCTAATGGAAATGTTGCTAACTTTGTTGAAACTGAACAAATTGTTGAGACTAAATTTGAGCGTGCTAGTTTTGTCCAGACCCGAGGTTCTATCCCATTCTTCTGGCAACAGTACCCTAATCTGAAACTGAAACCACTTCCTACTATAATGGAAGGGGAAAATCATGCTGCTGCCTTCAGTAAACATTTTGCAACACAGCTGATGGACTATGGAAGACAAGTTATAGTGAATTTAGTTAACCATTCTGGCTCAGAGGGAAAGCTGGAAGAGTTCTATAGAAGGTTAGTGAATGAAGTAAATAATGCCAATCTCAAGTATGAAGCTTTTGACTTCCACAGAGAATGCTCTAAGCTACGGTTTGATAGATTGAAGATTCTTATAGATCGCCTAGCCTGCGATTTAGAACAGATGTCAGTGACGATAATTGTTGGAGATGGAACGGTTGTATCCCAGCAGGAAGGTGTATTTAGGACAAATTGTATCGACTGCCTGGACAGGACTAATGTGGTCCAATCCTTGCTAGCTAGGGCTAGTCTTACGTATATCTTACAGAAGCTGACAATATTGAAGAAAGGACAAATAGTTGAGGATCAAGTCGGTCTTGAAAGCATGTTTAAAACAATCTGGAGTGACCATGCAGATCTTATATCAATCCAATATTCAGGTACAGGGGCATTGAAAACGGATTATACTAGAACGGGAAAGAGAACAAAGGCCGGAATAATTCGAGATGGGATAAACTCCCTTGCACGATATTATAAAAATAATTTCCAGCATGGTTTTCGTATGGATGCATTGGATCTTTGGCTTGGTCATTATCGGGTCTCTGCAGAAGAAGGAATAGCCATCAGAAGCCCTCTTCATGCTCAAAGGGAATTCAAATATGCTGCTTTTCCGCTTATCTTCCTTATTGCTACAGCGATCTTTTTTACGAACCTGATTACACCAGATCAATATACCACAGGCACTTTCCTGTCTCTTATATTCTGGAGCTCTATTGCATCAGCAACTCTTATAGCTATCTTTTACAATGGCTCAAAATATGTAGATTGCCCAAGACTGTGCCCCCTTCCTAAACCACCATCTATCTAGCTAAGAAATTTGGAAAGTGGTCTAACATAAGGTACTTTGTTTTATAAAACGATGCTGAACTACGCTACTACTATTCTAGTGTGACAACTCAGGAGTCAATAGTTTTTCCTTCCCTTGGTTTTGATGTGAAGCATATGAGCGACCTATTGGGATATTTTCCATGACATGAATTACTGTGGTTAATGAATGAACGAAAATACTTTAAATAAATAGTTTTTATTTACGATTTTTATTTTTAATCTTGACCTGTCACCCTGACCATCTCCTTGATTATTAATCCAATCAAGTAATTAGTGTATAATATGTAAATTACTTTAATTCCAATAATTGAAACATTGGCTGGAGCAACTTTGTGACTTTTTTTGGTGGAATAACGTTTGCAGTGATTGCCTTTTTGGTAAAGTTAAGGTTAAAGTTCTCAAACGAATCGACTGACATTGTCTAACAGTTAGTTTGGGAACTTAACCTTTAAAGCACGTTAAAATGTTTGCCAAACAATGGCTAGGGCCCACAATCTCAAGCGTGCAAATGGGCTATTTGGATTGGTTTGTTCAGTCGTTAGAGTATTTTGATTAGTAGCCAAGCGTTTATAAAGGTTTGGGAACGTTTAAGTCGAGTTTGCACTCAAATACAAACGCTTGGCTACCCACCAAAATATCCCAAATAATCTGCAAGTCAATCCAAACACCCCATTTACACGCTTGAGAATGTGGGTCCTTCCCACTGTTTGACAAACGTGTAAACCAACCTTTAATATTCTCAGCTAGTGAGTCACAGCAAACGTTATTCCACCCAAAAGAAGTAATTGTGGAAAAAGTTAATGCAACGTTGCTCTAACCAATTATTTTCCACTTACCGGCACAAAAATGATACAAAGTATTGGAGGAGATTCAATATTATAAACTATATCATTTTCAAAGATCAGCCTTTAATAGGGCGAATATTTATTTATTATTTTCAATAACAGGTTTCAATAGGTTAATTTTAAATTACTAAATTATCCATGGTAAATGGGTGAGATACCTCCCTTACGAAAAATTACAGCAATTGATTTTAGAGAATAGATTCTAATTAAATCTAAGCATCATTTTTTTTTTTTAAATTAACAACAGTACAGATGATAGCTGTGTAAATCAATCATAAAATTATAATCAATCAATCATTCTTAACTAATGACACGATTTTAATTTTTTTCTATATCATTAAAATTATATCGACATCGTTTTTTGAAAAAGGAGTAAGCACCATTTAGCAAACTATACAGGAAACACGTGAAACGATTTTTCCCCAAATAACAATATTTTTTTTTTAATTATTTTTTATTGTATAGAGTAGGAGTTTATTAACCTGGCAAAACATTTATAATTAAAATATGAGGTGGTTTTTACTTCCCAAAATCGATTGAAAACTAAATTTCGAATTTTTGGCGCTTAAGCCTTTTCCAAAAAACGACGTTGACTTCAGTAATATTGATAGGCATGTGCCATGGCAGATTAGGTGGACAAAAAATAGCAATAAGGCAATTTATTTAAATTAATACATCCCGAAGCATGTGATGTATGCATATAGTTTTAATCGTTAATTATTTTTTTGGTAAATATTACCTTTTCTTGACTTAGCTAATAAATATAATGTAGCCTTTAAGATATTCTATTGAAAGCACAAAGCGTAGTCACTTATCAGGGAAAAGATACCTCATAGCAACAGAGGGCTCCCCTCGGGAAATATTTGAAGATCGATGATCAAAACTGTGTTGTTGATTTTTTTAAATAACAGTAAATACAGTTACAATTATGTTTTTAAGGAGAAAATTTTTATATTTTATCTTGACACATGCTTACATTTAATAGCTGAAGTATGTAGTTGTTAACCAGTCATTTAGATAGACGCCATCTCCTCAATTGTATTTCTTGGCCATTTGTACTATTAAAAATTGGTATAATTTTAAGCAAGGCTCTGTTAAGATAAAGTTAGATAATGTAGCCATTACAGAATACAGTTTAATTACAATAATGAGTTTGTCTTTACCGTGCGAGGTATCGACGTCTGAAAAAAGCGAATACAGGCATTTAATTCAAAACTATCGTAAATAGTTAACTTTCGATCTCTTAACTTGTAGCCCCACAATGTGGCGGCTGTTTCCTTTTGCAGGGGCCAAGTGCATATCTTTTCAAAAATGAAGGGTTTTAGAAAATTGAAAACGTGTTTATGGTAGGTATATTCCTGGGGTGAATATCGTTTAACAATATCGGTACATTTATTATATCGTCAATTTTTTTGTTTAGCTAATTAAAAAACCTTGTAAACAAATTGCGTGGAGATTTAGGAAATAAATTGTTTCTTAATATTTAAATCCTGCCTTATATGAACTTAATAAAAATAATATTTTAATTATATCAGCATTGAAATGCTGATATTTCAAAATATCGTTTATTTTTTTATCAAATTAAAAAATAATTGCAAACTCTGCCAGGAGATATTTTGTTTCATAATATTTAAATCCTGCTTTAAATGAATTTGATAAAATCAATAACTTCGTTTCCTATATCAAATTGTTGAGGAAATGCTACTCGTTTTTATTTTGAAATTTCAACCGATAATTCACAAATTTAAATTATTTTGAAAATTTATCGATATTATCGAGAACAAAATATCGATATCAGAAACGAAATATTGATATAACGTAGATGAAAGAAAAATATCGATATCCCACCTTTGCCGATAACCTTTAACGTCTTTCATAACCTACCCGCTCAAACAACCTTTCGTAAATATCGTGTTGGTACTTGGCTCTTTAATTGTGGACTGTATTGTATATCATTCGCGTTGTTTTGCCTCAAGGTTAATTCGTATAAAAATTAGTCATTTTGAACCATATCAAAACCCACATTACTTATTATGGATCTATGCAATTGGGAAGAAAATTATTCAATTTCGTGCATTGATAATTGTGAGCAGTTTTGGAGTAGTATTAATATTTGGATCAATAAACCACATTGTATAAGTAAGAAAATAGGTGGTGCTGATTGTTTTGAAGTTGGATTTCTCCCACTTGGATGTGCTGAGGAATTCAAACAGTATTTAGCTAATCACTTGGATTCTTTAAGTTCTTCCCCTGATTTGAGAAAAAGTGTTCAAGTTTTGATTGATGGATTCTATGTAAAACTTCCTAAATCAGAGATGTTGCTGAGCCCATTTGAAATAATTTTAAGGTTAATTTATCCTAAAAATGGACAATATACCCCAGAAAATGTTGAATTAATAATCAAAGGTAACTGCTGACTACTGAATATATGTTAAACTCTTTATCAATATATCTTGTATTGTATTGAAATAATTAATTTTTTATTTTGCAGATTTTACAAAACAGGCTGTTGTTTTTATTAAACCTGTTATTGGTAAAAGGGATAACTTAGTTACGAATTTACCTTATGCCATTTCATTTCAAAATAAAAACTTAATATTATCAACTGTTAAAAAAGGAATTCAAGATGATTCTCTCAAGTGGCTTGAGCAGGTGTTAATTCCTAAATTGAGTTGGTGGATGGAGAGTGATCACAACTCAACAGCACTTAATTCCAACCAGTTAATTTCAATGAATAAATATCTGTCAACCTATTCTTCATTAAAAGGAAAATATTTTAATTCAATATTAAAGGTATTAATCTCTATTTACCATTTTCACAAAATTTTCTAGATGATTGTTAGAGTGATGCATTTATTTTTAGTTTTGGAATGAATCTACAAACCCAGAAAAGTTTATAAATGAAGATATTGCCATTGCATCGTATTTGCTTGTCTTGTGGGGTGATAAATGTCAAAAATTTGTTGATCTCGGATGTGGTAATGGATTACTAGTGTATATATTGTCTGGTGAAGGCCATAATGGAGTTGGAATTGATTTGCGTGCCAGAAAAATATGGAATTCTTATCCTGACTTTGTGAAACTTAAGGTAATAATTCGTTATATTGATTTATTCCTGGTATTTAGAATATGTTGTTATTTGTTATTAACATATAATAGGTGTTATTAACATATTAAATGGTTTCCAACTTGGAAAATTTGCATTTAATATGCCATTTCAATTTCATAGTTAAGTTGTCAATAATTTCTTTATTGATCATAATTTTCTGCTAAAAGCTTTTTTTTTTTTACATATTTAAATATTATAATACAAGATGAGAGACAAACAGTGTGCAAAATTGTTTTATTATGTTCAGTAATTGATATTTTAGAAGAAATTGAGAATCTCTATTGCTGCTTAGAAATACCAAATTTTTAAAAATATTCATATGGTTCTGGCTCCAGGCCTTGACCCCTTCTTGTTATTTATGTCCTAAAAGGTCATAAGTTACACTGTAATGTTTGTTACTAATCAGTTGCCTGTTTTGTCTTATTATTGTAATTTGTGTTTTAATAAGTTGTAATTAATTAGTAATTCGTTTCATGATTTTTGTTTTAATTTGGGAATTACCTTATACCTGTTGGTTAATCTTTACCTCTTATAATCATTCCTCTAGTGGCTTCAATTGCTATAAATACTTCTTTAGGTGTTTAGTTTAATTAAGTAAAATTATGTTATATCTCTGCACTGATGTTGATGCTTACAGATATCAGTTATTTTTAATATTTATATCAATTACAATAAACAAAATTTGTACAGGTGTAACGCTTGATATCCTCAAAGTGTACTTTTCAGTGGTCGTCTGTTCTTTACCCATTTTTTTCGCCCTCGCCAAGTAGCTCTTGGTATAATTAGTACTTATTTATTATTACCTCATCGTTTTTATAAGTCATACCCAATGGCTTAAATATCTTCATTCTGATAAATATTCATGATTTTTTATATTTGTGAATTCTTGCTTTCTTTTTATTTTTAAATATTTCTTTTTCTCCTCTTCGTCCTATATTTATAACTCGATTAACACGAAATGTCAGATGATACAAACTAATTTTTCAGTCCCTTAAAAAACCAGTGCATTTCCTGGCATGTTTTTGAAGAAATTTCCGATTTACATGAATCTCGAACAATTTAAACTATTCTCGGTAACCACCTCATCTGCGACATATGTGCCTCTGATCCTTTCTTCTTCCTTTACATTCAGTTTCAACAGCACATGAAACAACGGTTTTCGTTAAAAAATTAAAAGGTTTTTTTTTTTTTTTTCACGGAGCGGCCTTAGAGACCATGCGAATATCATTATTTTTACTTCCCTTCATATCCCTTCTCTCCTTCTTTCTTTCTTCCCTCCTTTTCCTCACTCTTTCCAGTTGTTCTTTCCTTCTTTCTTCGGTCCACGCCACTCCTTTTCTCGCATCTCTCTCCCACAAGGACCTTAATTTCTTTTAGTCTTCTCCCATAGTCATCCCTATCAAAACAGTCTTAGTCTGTTATTTTCAGTCTCTCAGTTTCTTTCCTCATCTGTTTGATGTACCCCCCAGCACTCTTGTATCTTCTGATTTTATAGAAGATTTCTCTATTTAATCTCTTTGAGTGCATCCTCACCATATGTCCGTAGAACCTTAATCTTCTTACTCTTATGTCCGTTTCCAAATCATTTACTTCTTTGTATATTTCCTTATTAGGTCTCAACCTATAGCCTTCCTGTGTCTTTTTTGGGCCGTAAATTCTCCCTAATATTTTCCTTAGGCTGTGGAGGGAAGCGGTTTCCATTCTGTTCAGTATCACCGGTTTGACGATAGTATTGTAGTGTCTTATCTTCGCGTTTTTTGACAGGCTCCTTTTATTATATAAATTGCTTGTGGTGAAGCTTAGTCTTTCCAATTTAGTTATTTTCTCTTTTATGCTTTCTTTCTCCGACCCCGTCTTTCTTTTTCCCGTACTTTGTCTCTAATATTTTCTTTTGAAAGTTTCTATCTGTAGTCATTAATTCCATTTTCTCAAACGATATCTGTAAACCTGTCTTTTCAGCTATTTCCTTCAAAGTGTTCAACTACTCTATTGCTTCGCTTTCAGTCTCCGCCATTAGGGCCAGATCGTCTGCGTATGCCAGGCATCTTACTTTGATATGCTTGTTTTTAGTCCCTCTGGTTGCAACAGCATCGTTGCTCTTCAACATTTCCTTTATGATTTTGCCTATGACTACAAAAAACAGTACCGGGGAGAAAATTAAAAGTTTTACTATGTATTAAGTTGTAATAATAAATGGAAACTTATAAATAGGATTATTAGGTGTTTCGTGGTTGAGTAACTATGCCATTTGTGGATACCAACATTGAAGATTCTGCTTTTGACGATAACTTTAATACTAATGACTGCATTCGCTGAGCACTCTACTTCTGTCTCTTAGGCGTATTACAAATTCAAGACACAATTTATGTATTAGTTGTGAAACCAATTAATTTTTAATATGGTTTGGCGATTAACACAAATTTTTTCACATGAACTAGATAATTCGGTCCCTCACCAAGTTTGTCTTAATGAGGGACTTCTGTAATAAGTATTCTTATTAAAAAAATTCACTTTTGAGGTGATAAATAATATTGTATTTTAAACTTATTTTATACTGTCATATAAGAGTTTTTACTATAATTTAGAGGAATTTTATATTTATGATTTACAATTATGATATCCTTGATTGATTATGTAGTTGGTCTGTTATTTGTTCTATGAAAATTTGTCACTGCCATTAATTATGTATTTAATGTGAACATTTTAAAGTTAAATTATTAATAATGTCTGTTTATTTATTATTTCAGGTAGATACAATTGCACCATCTTTAGACTGTGTTTTCCCAGAAGCTGATTGGGTAATAGGGAATCATAGCGATGAGCTCACACCTTGGATACCCATCATTGCTTCTAGAAGTTCTTTTACGACAAATTTTTTTATATTACCGTGTTGTCCATTTGAACTAAATGGGCACAAATATATCAGAAATAATACTTCTAAAAGTTGTTATTCTGACTATATGGACTACTTGGAAAATATTTGTTACGTATGTGGCATTGAGGTTGAACGGGATAGGTTAAAAATTCCTTCGACAAAACGGCTCTGTCTTGTTAGTAAGAAAAGATTATATCAAAGTACTGGTCAGTCAAGCAAAGAAATGGAAGTCAACAATTTTGTAAACCTTAAACTTATGAGTTCAGGCGGACTACAAATGAAATTACGGAGCCCTGAAGAAAAGGTCAAGAATTGTACACAATTGAATAAAGAATACCTTGAAGAAGTTGTCTTCGATATCGCCGATTACATTATAAAGTCAAGCCCGATAATTTCATCTTGGAGAGAAGGTGAATTCATTTCGATTAGGGATCTCGCATCGCTATTGTCAACTGACAGAAGAAAATTTCTAAAAGATCAGTGCGGTGGTCTTCAAACTTTATTAAGAAATCACCACCACGTTTTCCTAGTGTGCAATGGTAGGGTAAAGTTGAGAAAGCCTACTATTAAAAAATTGGCTCCCAAAATAATAAAACAAAAGAACTGTTGGTTTTTTTACAATCATCCAGATTCATGCCCGCTAAGTGACGAGCATTGCACTTACAAGCATTTGAGCTAGTAGCTGATAAAAATTAGGAAAGGCAATGAAGCGATGCTTCACGCACGAGGTTGGCGTCTGATAAAAGCAGACCTCTCGTTCTTCAACGAAAGCTTATTGCTGTGAAGAGAGTAAGGAAAACCATTTATTGGCGAGAGTTCCAGGCTATTATATTCTGTCTGAAAACCTACATGAAGGCTGCTGATTGATAAAAGTAATTAGCAGGAAATAAATGCAGAGTCATTTCATGTGCCCCTTAACAGTGATTGTCAACGCACACGTACTGACAACTGAAGTGTTTGGTCAATGTAATTTACCCTTTAAAAGTTTTTTTATTTTAATTGCTAAAATTATTCTTAGTATGTTGCTAAGAATAATTATTTTGATTGATGAAATTTGTGTTGTTCTGCTAGTTTTAAATTCAATAAAATTATTCAGTATTATCGATATATATGTTTTAAATTTATTCGTATCCGATTTTGTGGAGTATATTTAAGAAGTATTTTTAAATATATTATAATTATGCACAAATGTTTTGGGACAGTACAATCTATTGTTAGCCACAGTCACCCTGTAATAACACCATCTAAGATTATTACATCTGGGGACTGATTATCACTATGGTTACGTTAAGGTTAACTCTCTATTGTTACTGCCTGTGTTGTGTGTGCTTGCCCAATTATGTACATTTGTTTAACTAACCCTTTAAGCATGTGTAGTTGTTCTTAGTTGATATAAAAAATAGTAAAAAAGCCTGTTTATTTTAATTTTTGTGAATTGGTTGTGCAACAGAGTAGTAAGCTGTATTTACGTTTTCTTTGGCAAGCAAATAGTTATTTTTTATACTCAATTCAGGAGAATGTTTAAATTGATTTTTTCTTTTAATTTATGTTTATAATTTGCATGGTGTTTTTGTTTAAAGATTTTAAATATATTGATTTTTCCTTATGTAATTCTCTTATTTAATGAACCTAACCCTAACAACCCTTACACTATCTTCATATCTGATATATACAATTTTAGATTTACAGTAATTTTTCAATTCTTAATTCTGTATGTCAGTCAGTGTTAAACTGTCCTAAATAGCATTTTCAAACTTTTATAAGAGAGCAGAAAAGAAGTTTCTTATCACACTTTATTGCTTATTGTGAATAGTGATCAATTTTTATATTTGAAATGTTCCATGTTACCTTATTTACAATCCTTCAAAGATCTGGCCAGAATAATGTAAATACAGTAATAAAATCCAAATCAGCAAAATTGAACTTACGACATTCAGAATTATGTTGTAATCCAATTTCGAATAATAAAAGTTACCATACTTCATTTTAGAATAATTTTTACTTCCTGGTTTTGTTTGGTTTAACACTTAACCGTGCGATGTATCCTGCTGGATACATGACTCCCACTATTTAAAATGCTTACAAGGGGCCTATTTTAACTGTTCTTCCAGTGTTGTAAATTGTTATTATTGTAGAAGAAGTGTAGACATTTTCAGACTATTATATTGGTTTGCATGTTAGGAAACTCCATTAATTCAGTAAAAATGGCAGAATTATGTTAAGTTTTAATGGCTTTTGTTTTTTTAAATTATAAAAAAACTTTGTAAATAATTGATGAACATTAAATTTTGTCCAATATGGGAAACTATGTGGAACATTTTTCGATGTGTGACAAATTTTGGAATTACCCAAATACGGGACAGTCTCAGCTAATGGGGGACGTCTGGTTGCCTTATTTTTAATATCTTAATGAATTTTTTTTCTTTTAATTTCATACTTTGAAATAAAATTCATATAACACGAATTGTTGTTTTTTTTGTTAATTCCTGAAAAATTATATAACTTGAAGATGCACCCTTTAGAGGGCTGTGTATCTTATTAAATACAAAAATGAAAGTATAATTATTTTTAATTTAAAAAAAAATATTTTTTGTGTGAACTCTAATGTATTTACTTTAATATGAAAAGGCATAAGGAAGAAAAATAATTTTTTTTAAAGATTTCTGGTTTGGGCCTGTTAAGGGTTGAGCCTATTTTAATTAATACACTATTGAAAATAAACCTCAAAGGTAAATAAATAATTATTGAAATTTCTATTTCAAAAAAAATATCATTCAAACTCTGCTAGTCTAAATATTAGTCATAATTGGGATTTTGTCCTGCAACTCCTAAGTACCCATTATATAATTGCAAAAAGTGGTGGAAATCTGAATGTTAAGACAATGCAAATGTTGAAGTGTGGCTTTCAAAAATCAAAAATATTCCGACACGTTTATAATTCCTACAAATAGCAAATAGATTGATTCTTAATTTTAGTGATGTTTGAAAGATTTAAAAAAAAGTGTAAAACAAAGGTACTTTATCTTCAGGCATATTTTTAAGTATCATGAAATTTTATTTAAACATATAATTATAATAGCAAAGTTTAAAGAAAGATGATTTATAAGAGTGTTCTATCAAAGGAACAAGTTATACTTCTTAAAAAGGTATCAATTAGCCGTATTTTCTTTTTATCGATAGATATCATTGGATCCCTTCATCTTTTCTAAAATTAATATATTTAGACTGCCCAAGTTAAAAAGTAAGTTTAGAATATAGGGTTGGATTAGATTGTACCAATCAGATAATTTGTATCAGATACTGAAAAGTATCTGATACAAGGAGTTGTTATACTCGAAATGAACTGAGTACATACTCAATTATATCAATTATACTGTTTCAGTTGTTTCTGATACCCTTGAGTCTTATCAAATACAGGTTCCTATTGATACAGATATTGAATCCTAAAATATTTGACATTTTAACCATTAGGAGTATTTATTGGAGCTTAATATCCAAAATTAATATAATAAAGGATTTAAAAATTATGTCTTTTTTTACAGAAAATTATAATAGGATAAAGGAGGATAATAAACAATAAACTTGAATTCATTTTTACCTTTTCTAACATGACAATTTTAATAAAATGAATAGATATGCCAAATATGTACATATTTATGTGAATGTATTTTTCTCATCTGCTTTTTTTAATAAGGTGAAGACTGAATTTTTTAACAAGAGATTAAAATATATATTAAATATGAGCAACTGTACGTATTTTATATGTTTAGTACAAAATTTGTTCCTGTATTAGATTCTTAAATATAATTTTTAAACATAAAAATTTAAAAAAGGGAAAAATAAACTTCATTCTGGAACTAGGTCCCTTAAGAATAATAAGTATGTTACAAGTAAAAAAGAAAACAGAAAAAAATATCTGGCCAAAGAATACATTAATAACAGTCAATTGATATTTATAATCTCAATTATAACATATAAGTAAAGAAAAAAAAAGAGCATTCTTCTATTAAAAAAATTAAATAAATATAATTGTACTGACAAAAAAAAAAATGAAGAGATAGAAAAAAATAATAAAATTAAAATATAAAAATAATGAAACAATCCAGAGTTCAAACAACGTCAAAAACAATTACTCACAACTAAACAGAATTTTCTGATTGGAGGATATAAAAATAAAAAAATTATTTACAGATTTGAAACTTTGTATGGTACCAATCTTGAATTAAAATTTCATGATTGGACAATCTCTTTATGGGATGTGAGGAGATGTTAAAAAAGATGAAATTTTAGAGAGAAGAAATATGGCGGATATTGTGGATCCCTGTGGAAGGGAGTATATAGGTTAGAAAGGCGTGATCTTGTTTCCTGTGAGTGGACAGAGGATTTGAATTGAAGAAGGGTGCTGGGAGTTGATGGTTTGGTACAGGGAAGATTCAAGGAAATATTGTCTGTGAGCGAAGGGGAAGATCCACTTTAACTCGCCGTAAAGGAGTGATACGTAATCTCTAAGAAAAATCTTAAAAACCAGTTCATGATACGCTTCAATCTGTCCTCGAGTACAACCGAGAGGCCACCGTATACCACACAGCCATAATCAAAGTGGGAGGATACGAGGAGCTTACGGGTGGATTGTGTAAAAAGATGGAGGTAGCAATGGAATAATTTTAGGGTACTTATTGACCGTCGGGAAATTTGGGCAATATGGGGTTTTTGGGAAAGATTTTGGTCAATAGTAATCCCTAAGTTTTTGACAGAGGAGCTGAAAGTTATGGGATGTTCATTTAGGAATAAATTACGAAAGGTGGCGGTGGATCTGAGTTGGGAATTGGAGCCAATAAGAATGGCCTGAGTTTTCCTAGCGTTTAACCTTAATTTATTTAGGCTTGCCCAAGCACTGATCCTATCTATGTCTTCCGGGTCGGAAACCAGATTGGAGAGGATCAAGTAGTTTAGTAATTTCGAAGAAACTAGATATCTGATTGTACGATTATTTACTTTTTAAAACAAAATTAAATTTACAAAGTCATTAGAGAGTATAATTATGAATTGCTATGAGCAATTTCCTAAATAAAACAGCTCATTGACATTCTAAGAAATCAGATGCCAGTAGAATCAATGCGAGGTTAGTATCCGGAATTCGAATGGATTAGATTATATAGATTGGATACTTTGTATCAGATACTGAAGCAATTGATCCAGATACTCGCGTTGATACAGATTGGCAATTAGATACGTATCTGATACAAAAAAGTATCCGTATCAATTGTAATCAGATACAAGAAATTATTGTATCAACTCATCCTTAATCGAATGCTAAGTACTAAGAATCCCTGTATCGTTCGTCAACGATTAACTAAAAGCATTGATCAAACAATACTTCCTTGGTGATACACTGTTTACTGTACAACCTCTGAAAAAAATATTTACATTTACATGCTGTCTGTCTTGCTTATGACAATTTGAATTACATTTTTGTTATTTAATTCATAGTGTTTTTGGATAAAAAGGAATCTTAATTAAACATTTTTAAAAATGTGTAATTTGACCGCCACTCATTATTTTTAACCAATTGAGATCTCCATTGTACAGCAAGTATATTATAGTTGTATATTTACTATTAATATCTATATCTTAAGAGAAATGGATTTTTATTTTATATATTAGATGTTAAACAATTTAGTATTCCAGGGTTATTAAAGTCTCGCGATAATTTATTTTGTGCAAACTGTTTTCTGGTTTTGAAATTTTAATTAATTTTTATTTCTTAGAAGTTCTGTCAGAAACTTAGGAAGTACAGGAACGAACCTTTTATTCATACAGATGTAACTTTAAAACTAAATGAGAGGTAGTGTCGTCATACTAAATTTAATTTTCTCGGTGGGTTATTTTATTTTTAATTTTTAAAGGAAATAATTTAGTTGTTCCCTTCACCACCGAATACAGAGGTATCTTTCCCTATGCAATCTGGGGATCCGCCAGCAAAAAAATGTAACTTTTACAATGTATTTTTCAAATTTCATCGACATCAAAAGTTTTAAAAAGTAATATAAGCATTAAAATTCAGTTAAATTCTTAGGAATATATTAATATTCAATAACAATTGAAGAGTTTAGTGGATGAAGATGTTATGAGAGTGAATGGTCCCACATTGGTCCCATGTCCCAGTGTTGTCAGGTCCATGTCCCAGGTCCCAGTGTTGCCAGGTCAGTCCTGCATTTTCTCCTAGGAGGATGGAAGAGAATTCCTAGAGCTTCCTCCTATAACTCCCTAAATTTTCTCCTAAATTCACCAACTTTAATCTAAAGTGTCCTCTAAATCCACCAACTTTATCTCTAATTCTTTAATTCTTATTTTTCTATTAGTGCAAACCAAAATTATCCCCTCGTATAAGATAAGAATAAATGACTAGAAAAGCAAAAAATATCTCTGAGGGTGAATAAAACCTTAATCTAGGGAGAAAAAACCCAATGATTGGCTCTAATAGTACATTTCATTCACCCACGAGTGACTTAATTAAAAATTAAATTAAATTTTCACTTTATAGGGGTCTTGAGTTCAGTACTTGTTAAGGGCCTTACTGTTTCTAGGCCAACGGTTGTGCAAGGAGGTGATTTGGTCAAGATCACGCTCAACCGCCAGGTATTTTCCCCCAATAAAGGGTGCCCACTTTATAGAGGCTGGGTGATCCCCAGGAGGGTCTCCCGATCCCACAGGGTCGATCCACCGCTGATAACAGAATAACTAATTATCTGCCACAGCCGGACTCGATCCCGGGACCGGGAGCATAGTAACACAGTGCCTTACCACTGAGCTACTCCGCTCCCTGCACTTAAATAATAGAAATAAATTTATTAAAATCAAGTAAATACTTGAGAGATATTTATTGTGCAGATGTATAAAGACATGTTTGAAAAAATAATGTGAAATTGTCAGGCAAAGAAATGTTGTCCATTTTACTTTTCCACAACAGGTGTGTAAGGATCACAATCTTTGTCCAGGTATGATCAAAATTTTTCAACCCTTATTCATTTTACTTCATCTCCAAAGCCATTTTTTATTGAGAATGTTCTTTCGATTGCTATGCTTTAGTTGTTTTGTTTTTTGGAGGGGGAGTTTTCACGTTCTAGGTAATCTGACAGTAAACCGGATTGCAAAAACTTTTTATGGAAGATGAATATAAAGGGCCCATGAGCTAGTGTGCCTCATTTTGCACTTATCGTCTCAATTGATCACATGTTCAGATGCATCAGAATTACACACAAAGAGAATGTTATTCTGCGATTCATTCCCAATTAATGCTGTATCCTTGGGCCAATATGGTCGTGGGGATCTTATAATCCGAATCCTGCTACCTTTCGGCGTCTAGGGCACTTCCATTTAAAATTTCTTCCACCATAGCAACCGACCTTTTAAAACTAAATTTTAAGATAGGGTTTATATTGCAGTTATAGCACTATCAAAACTGTCTGACATGGTTACAAATAGATGTCATAATTCTCCTGCATCATTTAAGTCAATTCTTCTGTTTATACTCCTCTTAAGAGGGTGTCCACCTGGAGAAAGTAGTGCGGAAACTTACCTTTGAAAAAAATTAAATTTTAATTATCATTTTAAAGCAAAATAAAAGAACTGGAAAAGACTGATTGGGTGTGACCATCATCCCTCTTTCGCTGTCCTCAAGCAAGGCTATAATAATATTAAGATTATTGTAGCAATACAATGCGAACTTTTCTTTTCCCATTATATTTCTTTTCTGTAGCACTTCATTTACTTTACAAGTAAAACGCCCTCCTATTTTTCTCTCCATTCGGCTTCACTAGCTCAAAATCTATTCATTAAAATTTTCCCTGAAACAGTTTAAATAAGAAAACGGTTATCGATAAAAAAAAAGTTATTCAGGGCCCGTAATCTATTTAAAAAAATTAAGGTGGAAAAAAAAAGATTCAGTCTCAGCATCAGCAATAAATAGCATCAGGTATTTAGAACAGAACAGACGCCATCTGTCAGGTGGTAAATTATATCTGCTACGCTCTATTCCATAAATATATGAAAATTGTTATTAAATAACATGTGTTATTTGTTTATTATATCTTAGTTTTAAGATTTTGTACAGTACTGACCAAAAAATAATTAGTGTATCGTATATTTGTTAGCTTACATTATATGTTGTTTTAAGAAACAGGCAGCATGGTCGACAGAAATGGACAAATTAAAACAGGAGGTGTATTTGAAAAAAATGGTTGTAACAAGTTTACCAGTTTCGAAGTGAATTTTAGAAGAATCCAAAAACTTGTTAATGGAACTGTGAATAAGCTTACCTTTGCCGTGAGTCAACATTCAACATTTACTTTTGTTATTCTAGGTTGTAACAAAAGGGTACCCTCCCCCTCTCTCCCTTACATAAATATAATTTATTTCGTTAAACATTTTCCATTTAATTATCTATCTAAACACTTTTTGTAATTAAATTGAAATTTTATAATATTAACTATTAGAGCAAAAAAAAATCCACGAGCAGTAGAACTCCGTCACTAAAGTCGAATTTTCACGTTTAAAAAAAAATATAAAAACGGGGGAGTAAGAAAAAAAATTGAGACCCACAAAAGACAGTTCCCTGACATACCGAAATTTACACTTACTTTTATTATATAGTTCTGCCTCTCCGCTGACCTTCGATACAGAAAGTTCTGCATAAAGAAGGAACCAAGTCGAGACCCGCAAAGGATACTTCTCCAACACCGAATCAATTCACATACAAATTTTCAGCCCTATAAACTTATATGGTGGAGCTGTAGCGATGCGCGAAACTTAAAAAACGCCGAAATTTCTGGTAAACATACCGAAATTTTGACTGGAATTTACCCATTCTTTAATGGTATCGTTCTGCCTGGGAGAAAGCCCTACATACCGAATTTCAGCTCATTTGACCCAAAGGGGACCGCTGGAGGTGCTCAAATGAAAAAAAAAAAGAAAGAAAAAATATATATATGTATATATATATATATATATATATATATATATATATATATATATATATATATATATATATATATATATATATATATATCAGACATCTCCAAATCGTGCTCTAAGGGTTATGAAACGGATAGAAAACGCAGTCCCGCCGCTCACCGCCGACCTTCGACCCACTGCAATAGTATATTTTTTTCGGGAAAAATATGACTAAAAACAAAGCAAAAGCTGCAGCCGAAAAAATGTATGTTGCAAAAGGCTGTTACCTGATAATACTATTGCTGATAATTGATTTTTACTATTCGATGATATAATCGAATCTTACAATCGATGATATTTGTTATTTAAAAAATAACTGTTGAAGTTTTACGCATAGAACTATTCTTTTCTCGAACTATTTTGTTGGAAATATAAAATAATTTTTTCTATTTCGAATTTTTTGTGGGTCTGAAATTGTTTCTTCCTTTCTTTTTTTTTTTTTTTTTTATTTGTTATTTAATCGATACTTGCGTTGCTGAGTAGCAAGCGTACATAATATAACTAAATACTAGTATAAAAACTTCATCATAAAGATGAAACTGTGAGTCTGATTTTGTTCAACATTTCAACATTTTGTACTAAGTAAGTTTTAATATCCGTACTACAGCTTGAGTAAATACTAGTATTTACTCAAGGCGTATAAAATAGACAATGTTGCCTCTTAAATTTCGACCAATCAAAGACCAGGAAAAAAAACTTCAGTAATGATCATCCAACCTGTCCAGCTGATACAATTCAAATTTTGTATTTAATATTACTTTTCCTTACCTATATATGAAATATATATAGTAAGGAGTATTGCGATCATGAAAAATTTATAATTCGAGTTTTCAACGGAAATACACGTTTTAAGGTCCCCTGAGTCCAAATAACCAAGTTCCGAAAAAATATTCTGTGTGCACGTGGACCACTTAGCTTAAAAACTAAAAGTTGTACGATGCTTAAATTACGTATTTAATGTAGAAACATGCATGTGATGTTACAGCAACTTTTTCGTCAAAATCGACTCACCTGAGATGCCACTTTTTATAATCGATTTTACACTTTTTTACAATTTTCTCGAAAACGGCGCTAACGATTTTGATGAAACTTGCTTAAATTATTCTTCATAAACTTTTCATTTATGTAGTAAATCACCGAGGAATTGCAGGGAAAAAAGTTATGATGAAAAGAATATTTTACTTGCACATGCATTAAAAAGTATGCATTTTATGCTAAATTATGTATAGAATTGTATTAAAGTTAATTAAATTATCTGAAAAACAAAAAAAGAAACATCAAAATCGGACCAGTATTAGCAAAGATAGCGGACTAACCGGAAGAGGTGATTATTTCATGGATTTTACAATTTTGCACAATTTTCTCGTAAACGGCTCTAAAGATTTTGATTAAACTTGCCTAATGTCTTCTTCTTAAAGCCCTTTTATATATGTAGTATATCAAAGAGAATATGCAAAAGAAAATGTTATAGCGAAAGGAAAATTTTATTTGTGCATAATGCAAAAAGTAAGTATTTTATGGTACATCATGTATGAAATCATATGAAAGATGATTAAATTCTCTAAAATATAAAAAGGAATTATCGAAATCGGACCGGAATTAGCAAAAATACTGCATATCTTATGAGGACTATAATACCCTAGATTGTCACTAACTAGTATAGTTTGGATCCGAACAATTTCCATTTCAATTTTAATTACTTAAAAGTTTTGACTGTCTGATCTACTGTGTACCGTATTTATTTTTACCAACCTTTTTTTAAGATAAAACTTTAATATACAGCCGCCTTATCAGTAGCAGTCGTCCGTAATATTGTTCTCTAGCGCTATTTGTGATAACTAACTGATTTATATTCAATGGCAAAATTCGTATTCATTGGAATTATTAGCATTGTAACTCCTTTAATTAGATATTATTTAAAATTATTAGTGCTGTCAATATCTGTGATCTAGGGAAGTTGTATTGTAAAGCAGTAATAATTAAAATGACCTTAAGGAACCGACCTTAACTGCTTGGGATCCGTTTGGATTTTGTTTATCTCTTGAGCGAGCGTAAGTCGACAACACTAATAATTTTAAACACTATCTGATTAAAGGAATAATAATTTCAATGAATAAGAATTTTACAATTCAATAGAAAGCAGTTAATAAGCACAAATGGTGCTAGAGAGCGCTAGTGCGGCGACCGCTACTGATAAGGCGGCTGCATTGTAAAGTTGTACCATAATTCAATTCATTATTATTTTATAGTTGGTTCTTATATTCCCTTCATTGTTTCGTTAATTTTTTTTTTGGTTTGCGTGTATATATCTTGTTCTTATTTCCTTTTGCTTTGTCACCTTATGAACCGACCTAAATTTTTTTTTATTGAACATGTCTACGATTGTCTTCGTCATTTAGGAAAGAAAACTTTGTTATTTCATTTAACTCAAGGTTAGTTAATTATTCGTCCTGCATCCGGTAAAACTAAAATTATTTTGTGTTGTATATTCTTTCATCTCTTGTTTTTTTCTTGTTTCGTTTATCTCTGGAATTGAAAATACGTCATTATTATCTTTTTAATTGATTCAATAAAATAAGATATCTCTAATTGTAGCAAGCAATCAAGCGCGGACAAATCAGAGGATGGAGGTCTTAAATTACTGAGTAAACTAAAATAACTGCTCAGTTTGGAATTGGGGAAAATGATATTTATAATTTTTTTTTCTGTTTCTCCAGTACTTAACAGACCAAAATGCTACTTTCATAGAGCTTCATGTTCCTTTAAGTTGTGCCACAGATTGGTATTCCATAGTACATCATCATCGGCGTTAAATAAAAAACTTCAGTATAGCGGATTGTAATTAGATCATACAATTAAAGACTTAAGAACTCCGTTGTATGGTGGACCTACTAATACTGATATTGGTGGGGTGAACTGTTCCTTGTATTGTTGTAAGGGTCAGTTGTAAAATAAAGGTCTTTGTGTAAGTCACTCTCTCTCCTCATCCTCTGCATGAGCTTCTGTAGCTCTAGGTTTTATAATTACTACAGGTTATGGACCCAGAATAACAGTGTGGAAAGAGACAGTTAGAGTGCCGTGTTAGTGAGTTAATTTTGAGTTGTTTGTACTGTACGAGTTAAGTTGAAAACATGGCGCCATTCGCTGGATATTGTTATGTTAGACCTTTTTCTAATTGGTTAACTAGCGACAGGAAAGCCAAAACCACTAGACGCCATATATAGTCATCACTGGATTACTATCACAAACCTATAAACGCTGCAAATTATTACACGATGGTTTATTATTTCCAAACAGTCATTATTTTCCAAAATATCTGGTCTGTCTATTGACAGAACTTTCCGAATTGCTTTGGTTTACAGTTCAGATAATAGGATTATCTTTCAAATGAGCATTTGGAGTGTTTCGGGAAAGAAATATGTGCAGAATTCTATATAAAAAATAACTACCAATTTTAGCAGAGAAATTAAGCAGTTGGCACCAAAGGAGCAGAAATTTGGAGCTTGTCCCAAGATGATCGCCATGAGAGTGTCGAACTGGGACTGTTAAGAAGAAACTATGTCAATGCAAGGAGATGGTTAAGACATGTAATCAGAGGGTAAAAGGGTACTGAGGAAATATTGGATGTGCTCTTCAGTAGGAAAAGAAAAAGAAAAGACTAAGGAAGCTAAAGGAAGTGCAGAAATAATCCAAGGAAGGATTAAATAGAGATATGATAGTCAAAAGCCTCATTGATAAGTCAGGAGGCCTAGGGCAGCAGCCGGAGAATTAGTCTACGAAGTTCAATACGCTATATCTCAGCTAATACTGGTCCGATTTTATATGATTTTTTTTTCTTTTGTAGGGAATTTCACCACCTTTCGATTGGATATAATAAAAGCCTAAAAAAAGGAAGCTAGGATGCGAAGAAGCCAGTAGCCGACAATTGATAAGTCAGGAGGTCTAGGTCTACGCAGACCTGTAGCACCGGGGAATTAGTCTAGAAAGTTAATTAGGCTATATCTCAGCTAATACTGGTCCGATTTAAATGATTTTTATTTTGAAGAGAATTTTATCATCTTTCGATTGATAAAATTTTTGGACGGACGGATTTTTTTTTTTATTAGATATTTGAATTATATGTATCGTGAAACATAAAATCTCAAATTTTGAGGGGAGAGAGGTTGCAAAATTTTTTTACTTGGTCGATTCTAAAGGTCTATTATTGAAAATAATAAACCATAAGCATTTATAGATATAGATTTTGTTTTTCCTTTCATTTTTTATATTTTTGTTTTAATTCTTTCTTATGCTGATTTCAAATCACCTTACATTTCCCCTCTATCTTTATAAATGGTCGATTTATGGGCTTATGAGATCTCTAATCGGCCTCCCTTTTGAAACTAACATACGGATGATAATGTCGAGCTCCGAGGATCATCCTGGAGTGGTCTGTGACATTGGTGGCGAATCTCAAGGAAATCAGTACTGTAGTCTCGGAGAAAAGCCGCGGACGGCGGACGGACGGATTTTTTTATTTATTCTATATTTGGATTCTACGTATCTTGAAACATAAAACCTCAAATTTTAAGGGAGGGGGAAGGTTACAATATCTTTTTCCTTGGTCGATTACAAAGCTCTATTATTGAAAATAATAAACCAATACAATACTCTCCCTTAATGTACATATACACATATCAATGCATGTTAATATTATTTATTATTCACTAGTTCTTTTGCATGGAATTTGATTAATTTTATTATTTAGATGACGATTCCGAAACTTGTGGAAAATAATTTTGAATTAATAAGAGTATACCTCAATGAAGATGAGATGGAAATGTTAAACCAAACGTTCAATAAGTACTTGCCTTGTGAGTCATTGTGGTTAAGCAAAAAAACTACCAATTATTCGAAATTCTACGGCATGCAATCATTAGATAAGATAAAAGAATACTTCAACTCCTATTCAACAAGAACCGAAAACATCCCACAACGTCACGAATATGACTTCAGTAACGCATTGGAATTATTGTATCAAAATGAAAACATTAGATTGATATCAGAATCAAATAAAATGTCAGTAAGTATTCTTAGATAATCTATAAGTGCTATTTTATTTACTAAAATCGGCGATTAATCGATCGATTTAGTTATGCCATATGTATTTGCTTGAAAAAGGTTATCTTATGAAGAATATCTGGCCTATTGAATTGTTGGTAATTAAGAAGTCCGAAATTTATCGATTTTTCGTATAAGATAAACTTACAGCAGAATGATAATTATATTAAGTAATAACTAGTATACCCGAGCGAGAACTCTCGCATTACATATCTTAATGAATCCTTAATGAAATCGAAGTATAAGCGATAAACAATATAATATTATCAAGAAAGTTTATTTAACACACACATTAGGTGAAGCTTTATAATAGTTTATAATGACTATGTTCAAGTAATAGTTAATACTTACTAAGTAATTAACTTGCTCTACTGGAAAGTACCCCCTCAGTTTAACATTTAAGCAATAAGACTCGTACAGTAACCACTTTCTGTTTGTAGTATTCTATCATTCATGGAAACATGAAAACAATATTTTATTTACAAAACGTTTTCACAGTTATTAATACGTTTTTGTTAACAGTCTCAACTGGCTTTAAAAGGTATAAAGTTGCCATGACAACGGCACGTACGCAAGATGGCATCAGGCCCGTGCGGACCTATATCCTGCGTTATCTCAAAAACGGTAGGTTTTAAGGCTTTAAAACGCGGGACCAGTATGGTCCAGAGGACCATACATGATTTTGATGCCCGCGTCAAAATCTTTAAAACCCAACTTATCCCGTCTCGATCCGCCGACTCTCAGTCGTCAAAGTTTTGAAACCTTCCAGTTTTTTCATCACTTTTATTTAAGCCCTTGTAAGATTTTAAGAAACAAAATCAGGATTCGTCACTTCTCCGTGAAATTCTATTTCTTTTGATACCTCATTCGTCAAAATCCATCGCTCCTGAGAGCCGGAAAAGGGATCTATACTACCGTAATAATATATAGTAGTGACTAGTACACCCGAGCGAGAACTCTCGCATTACATATCTTACTGTATCCTTAATGAAATCGAAGTATAGGCAATATACAATATAATATTATCAAGAAAGTTTATTTAACACACACATTTGGTGAAACTTTATAATAGTTTATAATGACTATGTTCAAGTAATAGTTAATACTTAATAAGTAATTAACTTGCCCTACTGGAAAGTACTCCCTCAGTTTAACATTTTAGCAATAAGCTCAGCTATACCACTTTCTGTTTGTAGTATTCTATCATTCATGGAAACATAAAAAAAATATTTTATTTACAAAACATTTTCACAGTTATTAATACGTTTTTGTTAACAGTCTCAACTGGTTTTAAAATGTATAAAGTTGCCATGACAACGGCACGTACGCAAGATGGCATGAGACCCGTGCGGACCTATATCGTGCGTTATCTCGAAAACGGTAGGTTTTAAGGCTTTAAAACGCGAACTCTCGCATTAGATCCTAATACATAAGAAGTTTAAGCGATATTAGGAAAACATATTTATTCGTGTAAACAATATAATATTAACAAAAAAGTTTATGTAACATACAGATTTGGTGAAGCCACATAGTTTGTAATGACTATGTTGAAGTTACAACTCATACTTAATAAATTATTAGCTTACCCCATTGGAAAACATCTCTTCAATTTAGCAGTTAGGCAATTAGATCCAGCTATAAAATTATCTATGTTTAGTATTCATATTTAGCAGTGCCTTTTAAGGTTGGACATGGGAAACAATATACAATTTCCCACTCATTCAAAGTGTTTGTAAACAGACTCAAATTGATATAAAGTTGCCATGACAACGGCACTCACGCAAGATGGCATGAGACCCGTGCGGACCTATATCATGCGTTATCTCAAAAACGGTAGATTATTAAGCTTTAAAACGCTGGGCCAATACGCTCTGTAGGAGCGTATATGATCTTGATGCCCGCGTCAAAATCTTTAAAACCCAACTCATCCCGTCTCGATCCGCCGACTCTCAGTGGTCAAAGTTTTGAAACCTTCCAGTTTTTTCATCACTTTTATTTAAGCCCTTGTAAGATTTTAAGAAACAAAATTGGAATTCGTCACATCTCCGTGAAATTCCCTTTCTTTTGATACCTCACTCGTCAAAATCCATCGCTCCTGAGAGCCGGAAAAGGGATCTATACTATCGTAATAATATATAGTAGTGACTAGTATACCCCAGCGAGAATTCTGGCATTAGATATCTTCTAATCCCTAATTCCAAGTATAAGCGATATTAGGGAAACATATTTATTCGTGTAAACAATACCATATTATCAAGAAAGCTTATTTAACACACACATTTGATGAAGTTACATAGTTTGTAATAACTATGTTGGAGTTCCAGTTCATACTTAATAAGCAATTAGCTTACACAACTGGAAAACATGTCTTTAATTTAGCAGTTAGGCAATTAGATTCAGATATACCATTTTCTATGTGTAATATTCATATTCAACAGTGCCCTTTAGGGTTGGACATGGAAAACAATATATAATTTCCCACTCATTAAAAGTTTTTGTAAACAGACTCAAATTGGTATAAAGTTGCCATGACAACGAAACGTACGCAAGATGGCATAGAGCCCGTGCGGACCTATATCGTGCATTCTCTCAAAAACGGTAGGTTTTAAGGCTTTAAAAGACTGGACCAATATGATCTAAAGGATCTTGATGCCCGCGTCAAAATCATTAAAACCCAACTTATCCCGTATCGATCCGCCGAATCTCAGTCGTCAAAGTTTTGAAACCTTCCAGTTTTTTCATCACTTTTATTTAAGCCCTTGTAAGATTTTAAGAAACAAAATTGGAATTCGTCACATCTCCGTGAAATTCCCTTTCTTTTGATACCTCACTCGTCAAAATCCATCGCTCCTGAGAGCCGGAAAAGGGATCTATACAATCGTAATAATATATAGTAGTGAATAGTATACCCGAGCGAGAACTCTCGCATTACATATCTTAATGAATCCTTAATGAAATCGAAGTATAAGCGATAAACAATATAATATGATCAAGAAAGTTTATTTAACACACATATTTGATGAAGCTTTATAATAGTTTATAATGATTATGTTCAAGTAACAATTAATACTTACTAAGTAATTAACTTGCCCTACTGGAAAGTACCCCCTCAGTTTAACATTTAAGCAAGAAGACTCTACTATACCACTTTCTGTTTGTAGTATTCTATCATTCATGGAAACATAAAAATTATATTAAATTTATATTATATTTATATAGAAAACGTTTTCACAGTTATTAATACGTTTGTGTTAACAGTCTCAATTGGCTTTAAAAGGTATAAAGTTGCCATGACAACGACACGTAAGCAAGATGGCACAGGGCCCGTGCGGACCTATATCGTGCATTATCTCAAAAACGATAGGTTTTTAAGCTTTAAAACACCGGACCAATACGCTCCGTAGGAACGTATGTGATCTTGATGCCCGCGTCAAAATCTTTAAAACCCAATTTGTCCCGTCTCGATCCGCCGACTCTCAGCCGTCAAAGTTTTGAAACCTTCCAGTTTTTTCGTCACTTTTATTTAAGCCCTTGTAAGATTTTAAGAAACAAAATTGGAATTCGTCACTTCTCCGTGAAATTCTCTTTCTTTTGATACCTCACTCGTCAAAATCCATCGCTCCTGAGAGCCGGAAAAGGGATCTATACTACCGTAATAATATATAGTAGTGATTATAAAATAAGACTTGCGGATTCATTATCCTATTAGATGGGTGATTCTCCCAAAACTGGGCATTTTGAATGTTGGAATTTCATTGAGTAAAATGTTACTAATTCAGCGGTTTTTTCACCAAAATTGTTTCTTGGCATGCTCACTAAGGTAGCTAATTTCATTCATAGAAGTTATTGTCTTGTCTCAAATAGCGAGCTTTTACTCGAAAATATAATTGTTTACTTCAAATAAAAAATAATAGATATACTTTTGTCTTTGGAACTATTATTTTTGTTTGATAAATGTGATTTTCTCCTTAAATAGTAGATTTTGGACCACTTGAACTGTCTAAATGTTGTTTACTAGTTATTTTTTCAAATAAAATGCTTTTAAAATAAATAAGTCCCCTCTCCAAGTATAATTCTTCTCTATTACATGGGGGCTGCAGATATGGTTATTATGGCCATGGGTCTTAGTAGATTTTTTTTTGTCAAATATCTGATTTCTTAAAATCAGTTAAAATGGTTTGTAGGAGACATTAAATATCTAAATTATAATTATTGGTATGTAAACCAGCATCGATATTCTGAATGTATCGATTCTGAAGATCGAGTGGAAGAGAACTTTTGAGAAGGTTATAGTGTGTTAAAAATAACAGTGTTTTAAAAATTGAGTCAGATTGTAAATCTTAATAAATAGTTTGTTATTCACAATCATTGCGTTTTAAATAAAATAATCCTACAGGTTAATTCGGCTTCAACAAGATAACCCAGTTATACTTTACTTAGAAAAAAAAATACTTTGCCATATATTACTAGGTCATCCATTAGATAAATATAAAATAATGATATATTTGAAAAATACTTACAAGATGATGTTGTTAGGCAACAAAGGAATGAGGAGAATGAACGGACACACCACAAATTAGTTTCCGTAGTACGGCTCTAAGATTACTGATTCTTAATTGAAACAACAAAAATGGTGGGAACCAGTTAGGCGGGAACTGGCAGTGTTGCCTGGCTAGCAATAATAATGAACATAAAAAGTGTAAGGCTCTGGCTAACGAGCGTATTGCATTAGATGATTTGCATAATGCAAAATCTAGTCTAGACAAGCCATTATCATTATACAGGTTGTTGAAAGTAAGAAAGCGCGACCTCGGACAGGGCAAAGGAATGTGAATGGGTTTATTACCATTTAAAATAACGTTGTTTAGCGATTTAAAGATTAAAAATTAATACAGTACTAGCCTATAACATATATTAATTGTCATACAAATTGATCCGCCAAAATCCATCATCCAGATATGCTTTTATAATCTGACTTACTGATGCCAAACACCACAGCAGGAGCGAAACTAGCAAATGGCAAATCTTAAGGCTGTATTAGACTTTCCCTCTAAAAAGCTTCTTGATGTCTTCTGTAATTACGAGACAAGAATATTAGTCATAATTAATAATTTTAACAAGTTTAAAAGAAACTTTTATAACATCTCCCATAACCGCCGATGTTAACTTCGAATCCCTATATTTCCTATACCTCTGGTCCATTGCGCCTTAAATTTTATTCCGGTTCTAATCACGGCTAGTACTGTTGAATGGCATAAGTCATAATCTGCAACTCAATTCATCCAAACGTAACGTTTAATTGCTTAATATTTAAGCAAGCAATAATTAAATATTCGTTTAATATTTAAGATTGTTGTAGTAGTACACTTCGGTAGTTCCGACATATTTCTGGACCAGGATCATTGCAACTTTGTTTTCAAGGACAAAGGATGTGTTTACACCGGTGAAATGTTGTCCATACGTGGCATTGAAAGATTCAGTAAATAAGGTTTCAATATATCACTCCCCATGAAAACAATAATAAAACACTCTTAAGCCCGCTAGGCAGATGGGAACAACGGTTCAGCAGACCAAGCTACTTACTCTCCAGCATACGAAGTTTGGAAACTTACTCTCCTGAGGTGCCCAACCTTTATACTTCCTTGTACGCAGTAAAGGATATTATTTACCGTTTTCAGATTTCAACGGAAATATTCATTTTGGCCATTCCTGAATCCATTTTGATTAGTTTCGTCGTGACGTCTGTATGTGCGTATCTCGTGTGCGTATAACTCAAAAACGGTTAGCTGTAGAAAGTTAAAATTTTGTATTTAGGAATTTTGTAAAATCTAGTTGGGAACCTCCTTTTTTGGTCACTGCATGATCACCTGAAGTGATACTTTACTTGAAGGTCATAATTGCTTTCCATAAGAAATTATATTAAAATATAATCAAAAACTTCTCAAATTTAGTATTTATAACTTGTATATTGATTTAAATAATATAATAAATTTTGGTTAAGATTGACAGACCGGAAGTGGTACTTTACTTGAAGGTCATATTAGACTTTCATCAAAAATTATAATAAAATATAATGTAAAACATCTCAAATTTGGAAAATATGACTTTTATATCAATATAAATAAGATGGTAGATTTTGGTTAAAATTGATGAGCCGAAAGGAGGGGTACTTTACTTGAAGGTCATAATAACCTTACATCAAATATTAAATACAGAGATGATGGTTCGGTAATAAAGGTTACAAACGCGATTTTTATCACTATAATTAAAAAAATTTATTACTTCTTTTTAGTATTAAAATTAAGTGTAAACTAATTGTTTTCCTCCTCATTTGTGAGCTGAACAATAAACGGCTGGAGAATAAGATAGCTATGAGATAAATGGGTGCTTTATCTAGTGACATTAATGTAGTTCTAATGTTGTCACGGAACACAAAGAACTCTCTTGGGAACTTGTTACTTACTGAAAGAAAACGACATATAATAATGGAATGAAACCTCCAGAAACAAAAGCTTGTGTGTATATGGGTGTGTCAATAGATGGGTATCGCGATGCGAGTATCGTTTTTGAGATTCTGCAGTCTTCGGAAACTAGTGACCAAATTCAGGATCACTTTTTGAGCCACCGATTTATAGTTTAATAGGCGTACAAGGAAGTCATTTGTTGTCCACATCAGATATTTATAACGCGTGTCACAACCGTATTTTCTCCCTCCTGTGCCCTGCCACGATCGCAATAATCATTTCTATATAGTATAGGCGCTTGTTTTTTTAATATATTTCTCCCCTTTTGTAAACTTTGAGAATAATATCAACATAATGAAAAGAGTTAATAACTATTATTTATCCAATAAAAATGTATGTTAGGAGTAGCCATGTCCAACCTACTTGCTGACCGTTAATTATCACTAACTCGTGCCAATTCCGAACCCCCAGCGTGCCCTTGGTTGGACACCCCAGTTCTGCACACAGTAGCGGACTTTACTAGTCTCAAGAATACCTTGGTCAATATATTATCTGTTATACAAGAATACTATGTACTTAGTTATCAAGTACTTCTCATTAGGTGTACTTCCTGCATCAATGATGTATTATATTTTTCTGAAACAGGGGTTTGAGAATGTTAAAAAAGTTTAATATCATCTCCTCTCGAACATTAATGACATTGAAATTTCTGCTTAATTTTGCTCAAGTTCTTTTTATTACGACTAGTGATATTGACTGATTGGCACAGGTCTAAAATTCAATTGACCGGAACGTAACGTTTACTTGTGAGACTTCATCAGCATCAGAAACTGAGTACGTCGAAATGGTGGATACCGAGCTAAAGAATAACTATTTTTTATCTTTTACCGTATTATATTTTATTTTCCCACTGGATATACAATGTTTTATAACAATAACACAGGCCAACGATGAAACAACGTTTACAATAATTTTGCCTAATTCCTGTTTTGTTTGGTGTGCTGATTCCGAAAACAATAATAAAAAAGTTGAATCACCCACCAGTTTCTCACATTTTAATAAATAAAAAAAAAATGATTTAAAATGTGAAAAAAAAAAATTTTTAACCATTCAAATAATATTAGGTTGGCAATAAATTCTAATGTTATTAGGTTGGTAGTTCTGATAAATGGCACAGCTGTTTATTTTCTTCCAGTTAATTTTTTTTTTTCACTTTTAGTTATTAATCCACACCTGTTAATTACAATGATCAACAATCAGCAGATGGACTGGCATAATAATATATACAAGAACAACAAAAATAATAATAGATAAAGTAAATAAAAAATATTAATCATAAAAAATGACTTGATAGACATGAGGAAAGGCAGTGCGCAGCGGCAACCTGTCCATGGCTTTAATTTGCTTACATAATCATACAGGTAGGCCTCTCATCCAGACCCTTTTCAGTCGTCTTCTGGTATTCCCCGGCATGACAGTTGTGACCATCTCATTTATTAGTTGGTTGCTGTGTTCCTTCAACGTTTCGTGAAATCGTTTGTAGTACGTCCGTATGTGTTCATTGACCGTCGGCATGTGTAAGTCAGCGTGGAAAGTGATGTTATTTACGTACCATGACGCTTGGGTAATTAGTCTTAGTATCTTAGATTGAAAAGACTGAAGTAGTTTTATGTGTGCCTGTTTTGCTGTATCGTAGATCAAAGAGTCCAAAGAGGTTTTAATAGGTATGTGTAAATACATAATTTTTGTTTTGCATTTAATTTGGAATATGTCGTCTGAAAAGTGAATACAATAATTTCAGTCTGAGATTTAATAATGAACTTTTTTTTTTTTTATATGTGGAGCCCCATATATTCATTCTGCTATCAAAGGTTAGTCCTAAGTATTGTACTATGTCCGTTCGTGGAATCGGTATGTTGTATAGGTAAACAGGGGGGCATGTTTCTAATCTGAGAGTAAATGTGATGTGTTGGGACTTTTGATAATTTATTCGAGTCTTCCAAAGTTTGCACATTTGATGCCTGTGTAGAATTTTTATGTCTAGTGATGATAGCCGTGTCGTCTGCGTAGGAAGCTGTAAGGATGTGGGTACTTTGGGGAATGTCGTCTGTGTAGGCTATGAACAGAAGTGGTGCAAGGATGGAACCCTGAGGTACACAGGCTAAAATCGACCGAATTGAGGATAGCCCTGAACCATGACGTACAGAGAAAACCAGACTTTGTCGAATGCTTGGGCGACATCCAGAAATACTGCAGTGCTCTCGATGAGTAGTCAGTTACTCTGTATAGTTGTTGTGTTTTCAAGTGTAATTTTCGAAACCCGAATTGATGGTCAGGAATTATATGTCTGTCTATTAGTATATCTAATTCCAGTTAATTTAACCTCGCATTGCAGTGTTTAATCTATGTGCATTTAATTCAAACTCTATTTGTGGCTAAGAGTGGTTGTAAACGCTCTCCTTTTTCTATATTTTTAATTTTTATGTATCAAATTTTGAAAAATATAATCGATAATCGATAATATTGTAAGAGAATTGAGGATGATAAAAAAAAATATAATAATACCACAGTTCCAACACCCAAAAATTCATAAGATTTAGGTGAATTGGTTTAAAAAGTTTTTATAAACATTTTTTTTCGTTGGCCTGTGTAATTAATGAATTTTTCAGCTTTTAGTTCTGTCTATATTTCTTTGTTATTTTCAGTGTCGGTTTAATGAGGTAGCTCCAATCTTTTGAGCTTCCTCATCCACTCTAAGGAGAGCGGGTTCCAGATAATCCAGTGTGATTGCTTAGAGCTATGATATTTATAAAAAAAAAATATAGATGTGTATATATATATATATATATATATATATATATATATATATATATATATATATATATAAACACTAAATCTGATTTCTTTTTTTAATTTACCACAATTTAGTAGAAAGGAACTGCCTCCCTATTTATTTTCCATCTCATTTACCATAATATGCTAAATAAAAATATCTGATGTGGACAACACATGACTTCCTTGTACGCCTATTAAACTATAAAGCGGTGGCTGAAATAGTGATCCTCAATTTGGTTACTAGTTTCCGAAGACTGCAATATCTCAATATAAACGACACTCGACGTCGCGACATCTATCTATTGACACACACACAGTGCCATACTCTTGTTTCTGGAGGTCTCATTCCGGTATTGTATCTCGTTTTCTTTCAGTAGGTAACAAGTTCCCTGACAACATTAGAACTGTCTATGTCACTTGATAAAGCATTGGAAATCGAGTTTCGACATTTTAAGCGGAAAAACCCACTCAACTTATATCTTATTCTCCTGCTGCAGACTTGTTCATCTCACAAATGGGCAGGAAAACCAGTATTTTATACTCAATTTTAACACTTAAAACAAGTAATAAAAATGTTTAATTGATTGGAAACCAAATTGCGTTTGTAACCTTTATTACCGAAACATATGATTTTGGTATTTTATTTTAATATAATTTTTGATGTAAGTTTGTTATGACCTTCAAGTAAAGTACCCTTTTCGGCTCACAAATTTTAACAAAAATCTAGTAAATACATTCACATCGATATAAAAGTCCTATTTACCAAATTTGAGATGTTTTACGTTATATTTTAGTATAATTTTTGATGAAAATCTAATATGACCTTCAAGTAAAGTACCACTTCTGGTCAGTCAATCTTAACCAAAATTTATTATGTTATTTAAATCAATATACAAGTTATAAATACTAAATTTGAGAAGTTTTTCATAGTATTTTAATATAATTTTTGATGTAAATCAATTACGACCTTCAAGTAAAGTACCACTTCCGGTGATCAAGCAGTGACCAAAAAGGGATGTTCACAACTAGATTTTACAACAATCCTAAATACAAAATTTCAACTTTCTATGGCTAACCGTTTTTGAGTTATTCGAAATACGAACGAACGTACGTACGTACAGACGCCACGACGAAACTAGTCAAAATGGATATCTCCGTTGAAAACCGAAAATTTTCGCGATTACAATACTTCCTTTACTTCATACAAGGAAGTAAAAATGAGTTTAATAAGTGGAAAAGGTATTTTGCTAATTGCGTATAGATATAAATAAAATTATAACAGAAAACTAATAATACAGTCCCATTTTTTTTTTGTTGTTTTTTTGGTTCACGTAATTACTTCGATATTGTTTGAGTTTAAGTACATAGTCATATACATATTAGGATATGCTCCATTTATTAATTATTAAATAATTTCATTTCAGATTTCTGAAGCTGGGTTCAATTTCGTACAAGATATGAAGTTGTTTATGTATTCTGTAATTGACAAACTGAAAATGACCCCACAGGAGGCCGATGCCAAAGAGGCATATTTAAGAAAGCTCTGCCAACATCATCATGAATTAACCGACGAGGCTCATATTTTAGAAGAAGAAGCGATGGAACAGGTTAAATCAATTGAGAAAAATTTAAAAGCCAAGCTGGATAATGTGCTAGAAATTAAAAACCGAAGCGATCTTTTAATGGAAGATTGTCGGAATTTCATCCAAAAATCAGGGTAAATGTTTCTTTGGGACAACTATGTTATAGATCTGCTGGCGTCTTGGTTTTAATTTCGAATCTTATTTCTAAATGAACCAATAGATGTAATAATATTAGCAATGTTAAATAATTTCAACTTTAGTTTGGGTTTGACAATACTGTTTTTACTTTCCCTTATCTACATAAATGAAATATATAGTGAGGGGAAGTATTGCGATCGAGAAAATTTTCGAATTCGAGTTTTCAGCGGAAATACATGTTTTAAGGTCCCCTTAGTCCAAATAACCAAGACTCGAAAAAATGGTCTGTGTGTATGTGAAAGTTCAAAAACGAAAAGTTGTACGAAACTGAAATTACTTTTTAAGGTAGGTATATGCCTGTGATGTTACAGAAACTTTTTTTTGTCAAAATTGACTAATCGGAAGTGCCACTTTAAATAATCGATTTTACACTTTTTACACGGCTAAAATATTCTTTGTAAAGCCCTTAAACTTTTCCTATATGTCATACTTCACCGAAGAAATGCAGAGAAAAAATAAAAGAATATTTTACTTGCGTATAACTTGAAAAGTATGCATTTTATGGTAAATTATGTATATAACCATATAAAATTATATTATCTAAAAAAATAAAAAAAGGAATAATCGAAATTGGACCAGTATTAGCAAAGATATAGCGTATTGGTCTAACCGGAAGTGTCAATTATAACATCGATTTTACACTTTTTTACAAATTTCTCGTAAACGGCTCCAACGATTTTGATAAAACTTGCCTAATGGTTCTCCTTAAAGTTCCTTAATTTATATTATATTTCCATATATTTAGTACTTCACCGAGAAAATGCAGTGAAAAAGTTATAACTAAATGAACATTTAATTTTTGCATAAATCAAAAAATATGCCTTATATGGTAATTTATGTATACAAACATATACAAAGTAATTAAATTATCTAAAAAACAAAAAAATAATTATCAAAATCGGACCTGTATTAGCAAAGATACAGCGTATATTATAAGGACTACAACCCCTTATATGGAAAGCCGAGCGCGCCTGTAAGGAGATGGATACGACCGAACCTTCTCCCACCTACCCTCCTTCCAACCTGTTATCAACAATACGCTTTGTATTAATGTAATGTAAGAATATAAAAGTAGAAATTAACTTAATAATTTCTACTTTAGTATTTTTTAATTGAAACAAAATGTTTCTATGGAAACTAAATGGAACTTCCATGGAAACTAAATCAAAACTTTTAAAATATATAGTTTATAGAATTGTCGTACTAAAATTGTATAAAAACTATTCTATTGTACTTTTGTGAGTGAAGGCGAGAAGAAGTGAATGCTGCTGAGTTTATTTAAGGCTGTGTTTATGTGAACTATTTAAAATCATCTTTAAAAGGTAATTATTATAGGGTGGTAAGGAAAAGTTGTGTAATGCGCGCATCGCACCAGATTTTTTGTTACGTGATTGCACCAATGGTGGTCTGCTAGAACAAGACTTCAGGGGCCAATATTGTCATGAATACTTGTTTATTAATATATATATATATATATATATATATATATATATATATATATATATATATATATATATATATATATATATATATATACTAGTATCATTATTTGATAATATTGAAAGTTTGACTAAGAAACTGTCGTTTACTAACAACAGACAATCAAGATTTTATTAAAATTATCTTCTTCTTTTTCTTTAGATTTCAAACTTCTGATTAAGAATCTGAAGTAATTTTTTTGTAATTTTTTAATTTATGACTCGTATTTCCCGATATTTTCCTAGAGAGATTTCCTTTCTCTCACTCTCTCTCTCTCTCTGTCTCTGTCTCTCTCTCTGTATCTGTCTCTGTCTCTGTCTCTGTCTCTCTCTATGTCCCTGTCTCTGTCTCTCTCTCTTTCTTTCTTTCTTTCTCTGAGAGAGTTAAAGTGAAAAGGAATATTTTAGTTAATTGCTGATCGTATTCTACGAATGAAATTCTCTAATATCTTCAGTAAAATATATTTATGGATCTATTTCGTTGGCTTCTAAGACTGTTTTTCCGAAGAAAAGCTGTTAAATGAAAATCTTCTGTCTGTTTCTGAATTTAGATGAAGATGTGCGAAGTATATCCTTAAGCATATAAGTATGTATGTATGTATGTATGTATGTATATATATATATATATATATATGTGTGTATATATATATATATATATATATATATATATATATATATATATATATATATATACATATATATCCCTTTCTTCTGATGCCTCATTAGTACAAATCCATCGCTCCTGAGACCCGGATAAGGGATCTATAATACTGTATAATATATAGAGAAGAATTATGTTCGGTATATTATACGTGCCGTCAAATAAAAAAATCCGTGGCTTCTTGCATGGAGCGCCTCAAATATAAACCCAAAGAAATTATATAATATTACAGAGATCAAACAAAATGTTATGGTCTATTGAATATGAAAAAAGAATTAATAATAATTTCCTCTTCACTTTTACAACACAATACCTAGATGATGTAGTCATTTTACAGTAGAGCGGAACATTTCAGGGTCCAAACTTATTATTATCAAAGCATAAGCTGCAGTGGAAGGTCGAAGTAAATTACGTCCCAGGAAGCTTTGGTGGTATGGGGAGCGTTTTGGCGCGAACTCAAATCTTTCAAATTTTCGTTCTTTATTTCTAGAAAAATATATTAGGGATTGCAGTGGAACAACAGATACTCCTATTTCGTGGCCGCGCACAGAGGGTCAAATCATAAATTTAGAAGTGCAAAACTATAGTATGGCACAGTCATGAAAAAAATTAGAGGCTCGATCTATCTAAAGGTTGACTTTCGCTGGCTCTGCCCGCGGTTGCGGCCGGCAAAGTTTGCGGGCAGTTTACTACTACTTTGACTGTAAGGACATATTTCCCTGGCACTGCCCGGCAGTCTAGGTATGACGTCATACTTATACTGCCGCGTCCCTGACTAAGGAGTCATACTGCCTCAGCCGCGACGGTTCCCGCTTGCCATTTAAAACAATGTCGTTTAATAAAATATCTGATGTGGGTAACACTTGACTTCCTTGTACGCCTATTAAATTATAAATCCGTGGCTCGAAAAGTGATACTGAATTCGGTTACTAGTTTCCGAAGATTGACACTCGGCGTCCCTACATCCATCTATTGACACACACACACAAACACTAAAACACATACTCTTGTTACTGGAGGTCTCATTCCGTTATAATATGTCGTTTACCTTCAGTAGGTAACTAGTTTCCAAGATATTTCTCCATGTTCCGTGACAACAATAAAACTGTCAATATCACTGGATAAAGCATTGTAAATCGACAGTTTCAACATTTTCAGCGGAAAAACCCACTTAACTAATATCTTATTCTCATGCTGCAGACTTGTTGATCTCACAAATGGGGAGGAAAACCAGTATTTTACACTCAATTTTAATACTTAAAACAAGTAATAAAAATGTTTAATTGGATTGGAAATCAAATTGCATTTGTAACCTTTATTACCGAAACATATGATTTATGTATTTAATTTAAATATAATTTTTGATGTAAGCTTATTATGACCTTCAAGTAAAGTACCCTTTTCGGCTCACCAATTTTATCCAAAATATAGAAAATACATTTATATCGATATAAAAGTCCTATTTACCAAATTTGAGATGTTTTACATTATATTTTAATATAATTTTTGATGAAAGTCTAATGTGACCTTCAAGTAAAGTACCGCTTCCGGTTTTCCAATTTAGACCAAAATCTAGCATGTTATTTAAATCAATATATAAGTCATAAATACTAAATTTGAGAAGTTTTGCATAGTATTTTAATATAATTTTTGATGGATATCAATTATGACCTTCCACTTAAGTACTACTTCCGGTGATCAAGCAGTGACCAATAAGTTAGGTTCATAACTAGATTTTACAACAATCCCAAATACAAAATTTCAACTTTCTAAGGCTAACCGTTTTTGAGTTATGCGAGATACGAACATATGTACGTACAGACGCCACGACGAAACTAGTCAAAATGGATTCAGGGATGATCAAAATGGATATTTCCGTTGAAATCTGAAAATCGAAAATTTTCGCGATTACAATACTTCCTTTACTTCGTACAGGGAAGTAAAAAGGATTCAGCGATTATGATGAAGAACATCTATTAGAGTTCGTTAACCAATTTCAGGTATTTTATGACCACAAAACTATAGGAATGTGATTTTAAAAAGTAATGTATGGAAAAACATATTATTTTATTTTTATATTCACACATTATTATTATTATTGGTACAACTATAGACTAATTAGATAGTAACTTCAATTATTACTGCTTTAATTAGATCACAGCTGTCGACTTCCGCTCGCTGCGCTCGCCCAAGAGATAAATAAACCCCAAAAGTTCCTTTTCAGTTGAGGTCGGGTCCTTACCGTAATTTAAAATATCACTTCTTAAAATTATTACAAAAATTTGCCCAGATCACCGGAAGTCGACAGCACTAGTAATTTTAAATAATATCTAATTAAAGCAGGAACAATTTTAATAATTTCAATGAATATGAATGTTACAACTGAATGCAAAACAGTTAGTTAGCACAAATGACGTTAGAGTGTGCTAGTCCGGCAACGTTCGGGTGACCTCGGAATGAACAAGTGATAACGCGCCCCTAGTCTATAGTTGTACCGAAACCCATCTTATAATTAAACCCACGATGAATAAAAAAAATCATAATAAAAACAAACACTCACAGACAACTTCAAGTTTGTATCGTTGTGCTCACAAACGGATTGAATGTGTACCTTTATTAAAAATAATTTATGGTATATTATTAGCATTTCAAAAAAAACAAAAATTAAAAAATCAAATATGCATATTTATATAAAATAATGTTTAGTAACGTAATTTTGATCAGTTTTTCAGAACCCTTACTTCTTAGTACTTTCTTTAACAAAGCAAAAAACATCATCTTGTCCTTCTTTGGAATTTTATATTCTATTCTGTCAATGTGTGCTGCTTCCATTGCGCTACGTTTTAATTTTCTTACATAAACCAAAATGCCCAAAGCAGTAGCATCATTTAGTTCCATGTTAAACAGTTGGAATCCTTTGAATTCAACGGGGAGAGCTTTTTTTCCTCGAAATAATATTTGTGCAATAAAAACGTGCCATGTGAAAGAAATTTTCATATCCACCACCTTATAAAGACAGGTACTTGTGTGAATTATTCTTGTAATTTTATACTCTAATTTGAGTTCTGAATGTAACAATTGTTTATTGTACACTTACTATAGTGAATAATCAATGGTTGATCGTAGAACTTATGAAGGAATGAGATGGTCCGGCAGGCGGTCAAAAAGTGGAACACAAATAGTAAAAACTATTTATTAAGAATCCGATGTTTCGACCCACTCTGCAGGTCTTCTTCAGGGCTGAATAAACAAGATACAAAAATAAGAATAAAACAATGGTATATACAGTGAATGAATTAATAAATAAAAAGATTTAGTGAGAAAAAAAAAAAAAAAATGAAAACTGATGAATTTGTAAAATAAAACTGGTAGAGTTATGACAACAACTATAAATAAATTAGTGGATATTAATACATTAATAAAACTGGCTATATAATAATAAAAATAGATAGACCAAAAGAGAAATAACATTAACTAAAAAAATAATAACTCTGCTAAATAAGTAAAAAAGGGGATACAAATAAATAAACAGACAAACAATAGTACCTTGAAGCTCAGAGGGAGGAAGAATGACTTTGCAAAAAGCAAAGTAATTAAGTACACTTACTATACTGTTCACTGTATTCGATTGCATGTGAATGCTTCCTGAAATTTTCCTCCATTGGAGACCTCAGTATCTTTTGCTGAATTTATTCAAATCTACATACTTTTCAATGAAATACATACTTTATTTTGCATTGGTTGCATCTGGTATTCTTTTATTTAATGTTATAAAATCTCTATTTGCAAAAAAAGGATGAACATGAAAAAATGTATTTTACAATTATTTTAATATTTAAGAATTATTTAGCTATAAACAATTCTGTGTAATTTTTTTTTTCAATTTATCTATGTTTATTCTTATTCATATTATAAATTATAATCATAATTATTTAAGAAAGAAGTTTAGACAATAATTATAGCCGTTTGTTGATTTTTTGCACGTTTTTGAGATTTATTGTGCATATTCCTTCAGGTTTCACTGCATATTGCAGGTTTTATTACATATTATATGGCATATTTTAACTAGGGATTGATAAATTATTTGCCAATTCTATAATTATGTTTTATTGAAAACTAGTTTCGAATGTTAAACATTCATCTTCAGTTCTAAAAAAATTCAAAAATAATTAATTCAAAATATAGTTTGGTATTATTATACATATTAAATTTGATGTAATATACATCAGTGTTATAAAACATTTATGAATTATGAATTTATAATTCATACTTATAATTTATACTCATAATTTATAATAATACTGATTTATATTACATGTAATTTAATATGTATAATTATACCAAACTATATTTTTAATTGCTTATTTTTGAATTTTTTGTGTGTTTTTAGTACTGAAGAAGAATGTATATCATTCGAAACTAGTTTTCAATAAAACATAATTATAGAAGTGGCAAATAATTTATCAATCCCTAATTAGATTGATCCTTCTATACCATCATATTAATGTCAACAGCATATTTTAACCTTTTTTGCTGCATATTTAGTTATTAGTAATATTTCAGCATAACTACTGGAAGTATTAGCAAGAAGTAAAAGCCTTTGAAAAAACTTTTTTAATAGTATGTTTGTTTTACATAAGAAGTATGAAATATGTAATAAATAATTGATAAGACAGAATGTGCTCCTATTGTGGTGGTCCCATAACCAAGTTAATGATGGCTCTTTGCTAATAAGATTAAATTATTAATCTTAATTTTATTCTTATAGATCCGATGCAAATAAAAAAATGATATTTAACTGGAAAAGTAGTGAATATCAGAAAGAACTACTAGAGGAGAAAGTAATGAAGCAAATGGTTGATTTAGAAGTTCTGAGAAAAAAATATGTCGACGAGGAGAAAGAATTGAGAACCAAAAGGTAATTTCATTATTTCTAGTTTTTTAATTGTTTTCAAGCGTCTACTATGTTTATCTATTTATTTATTTTTAGTTGCTATTCCAACTAAAGAGCCTATTCAATATCTTTCCTTAATTAATATTTTAAATATCAATAAATTTTATTTAAATAATAAATCTTCTAGTTTGTCTTGCTATAAACAAGGGTATTACTTTACTAAAACATTTGTCCTGTTACATACATGCTTTCAATTAACTAAAATAATCATTTAATTTTTTTTTATGTACTTTTTTAAATAAATTAAAATTTTCAAAAATGCTGTTAAATTCTGCTTAAAAATTTCAATATACTAAGTATCATTCTGTATATCATATTTAGTATACATTTTGAATTTTTATTCTTTTTCTCTTATATTTATTTATTCATATTTTATTGAAAATGAGAAGGAGGACCCAAGGAAGGTTTTAAAAAATACAAAACATAATATTTATTGATTTATTCCACTTCGTTTCAGTAAAAAAACGTATCAAAAAAGATATCAGCAAACAATAGCTAAATAATGAAATACAATGACAATAAGTATAGTAAGCAGTAACCCATATTTTTTATTTTTTACTGCGTACCTCTACGCCTTGGGCCTTGGCTTCCTGAGCAATAGTCCTCCAGATATTCCTATCCTTAAACTTTTCCTTCCAGTTTGTTACTCTCGTCCTCCAAATCATACATTCTTCTTCTCCTAGGTCTTCCTCTTCTTCTAGTCCCCATAAATTCGGCTTTGAAGCATCTTTTTTGCCATTCTATCATCTGGTATTCTTAAAACGTGCCCTAATCATTCGATTCGGCAGGATTTTATAAAGCTCACAATTTCGGTATTATTGTATAAGTCGTAGAGCTCATTATTTGTTCTTATCCTTTATTCTTGAATTACTTCATCGAACCATGGGCCAAGTCTCTCGAAGTCTCTTAATGTATTTGTAATGGTGGTAATAAACGTCCAGGTTTCAACAGCTTATGTAAAAATAGGCCTAATTAAAGTTATGTATACCCTTAATTTTGTTTTCCTTGATAACAAGGATGAATTAAAAACCTTTAATTCTAAGTATTTAATATTAATAATGGGAAGAAGAAAAATTCTAGTGATGTATTAGTGGAATAATTTCTTCGTTATATCTCTCTCTATTCCTTTATTGGTATATATTACATAGTTTCACCGACGTTTCGGGGTACTCCCCCATTCTCAAGGTGATTTTTTCTCTATACACCTATTGTCTAGATATATCCATATTAATTTAGAGTGATAATAATTATAAATAAATAAACAAGAAAAAACTGAGTTTTAGATGTTTTAAGATCATTGCTAGGAGTGTGTACTACATATAGTTTCATCCGAATATTGTGACAATGATGAAAATATATGTAGTATATATTCCTAGCAATGGCTATAAATTATATAAAACTCAATTTCATGTTTATTTATTTTTATCTATTAACAGACGAATTTAATATGGATAAATCTAGACAATAGGAGTATAGAGATAAAAATATCTTCAGAATGGGTGAGAATCCCAAAACGCTGATAGAACCATGTAATATATACCAATAAAGAAACAGAGAGATATAAGGAAGAAATTATTCCACTAATACATCACTAAAAAACTTTAAGTTTGTGAAAAATGTACTAATTCATAGACCTTCATTAGAGCTAACAAAACAAAGAACAAAAATAATAGAAAAATAGAAGAAAAAATATTGTAGGATTACTATATTAGGAGGAATATGAAAAAATATTATAGCATGCATAATAATGTAGAAGTTATACAAGAAAAAATAATATAAAGTGGAATAGTAAATAAGTAGTATTTTTATTTTGGGATTAACGTCCTTTAAAAAAGAGTAGTAATTAATAAGGTTACACAATTTCTCATTTAGCTTGCTACATGATCTATTTAGCAAGATATTACAATACTCTGGGTCACTCATATTCCTGAATTCAGCATGTTAAATAAGATTGTAAATACCCCTAGTATACATAAAAATATAATATAATATGTTCTTGAAGAAAGAGTAATAAAAAAAGTTTTTGTAGAAATAAGATTTATTAATGATCAAATTAATGCATGATCAATGTTTCGGGTTCTTCTCCAAAACCAAAACTGCAATGTGATATCTCAAGGTCAATTTACAAGGCTAAATTTTTTTTATAAATATAAACATTACAAAAGAACAATAATTTTTCTTTTGTTACATTGTAATAAATGTCTTAATTTAATAAATTTAAAATTTACCTTAATATATGGTACATGTCCAAAATGCTGCAAACAGGGTGTTTTATATATATATATATATATATATATATATATATATATATATATATATATATATATATATATATATATATATATATATAATAATCTATATATAAATCCTTTGTCAGGAAACATTTTTCTTTAACTTAATCTCCAATTCCTAAGCTTTGTTTACTTTTTTGTTATTAATTTTCCACCTCCTTTAAATTAGTTTAAAAGTTTAAATATATATTAAAAACACTGAAATAACAATATATACACATAAAATCGCATACATACAAATATAAAAACCATCTATTACAGCCAGCTCACACACACACTCGCAACAAGCATATATACACACACACTACACCCACCTGTACATATATATATATATATATATATATATATATATATATATATATATATATATATATATATATGTACATACATATATAAGTACAGAGGACGTGACGGCCCAGTACGTTGGGGCGAGGGTCCCAGAATGCCCGGTTCGGAACATTGTGGGTTCGATTCCCATCTGGGCCAGTTAATATTTATTTCGTGGCGATCCCGCGAAATGAATCTTGACACTCCCACTCTGGTTAGTACGCGGTGGTGACGTAAAAGTAGCCGTCAGGGGTTGGCAAAAAGTACCATAAGGCCCACTTGCCGGACTAGTTCTCCCCACCATTACCAGTACCAGTACCAGTACATACCTATTCACCACATACAACACAAAAAAAAAATTACCCATATTTATTTTTACATCCAATTATGTCAACTATGTCCACCCAATGCACTAATGCAACTGCATCCAAAACAAATACACATTTCCAAACTAAATTTACCATTTTATCTTGTGAAGGGTTTTATCCTAAAAATTAAATATCTAAGTTATTTATTATGTCTGCGTAATGTGTGCTTAAACTGTTAGAATCAGTCTTGAAATTTACTATCTGTTTAATATTTTTTGTGATATAAATTGCTTCTAGAGTCTTTCTATTTTTAATGTATTTTTCAGTATCCACAATTTGTGGTTGGTTGAAATTAAAACCATGGTTAGATTTGGTACTATGTTGTGCTAAGGCTGTTGTATTTACGTTTTTACTATTTTTACTGTTCATATTATGCTGATTAACTCTGGTGCTGTGTTTTTTAGATTTTTCACCGATATATATTCCATCACAGTTTTGACAATTTAATTTGTATTTGCATTTAATTAGTTGCTATATAAACCTAAACTCCCTTCTGGGCAGTCATATGCCCTGAAAATTTCTCTCATTTTGTCAGTCAGTCCTGGTATATATTGCATTTTGAAGAATTTTTTATTTATGTCCAACTCTGACTCTTTATTCTTAAGATTATCCTCTGTTGCTAATTTATTTTTGCTTTCAACTGTATAATAGTCTATTATTGTTTTTTGGTTGTGCTTCTTCTTTATTCTAATATTATTATTGTTCATGTTTTTATTTTTGAATTTAATGGTAGTTTTTTATGATTATATGCTTTATGATTATTTTTAAGATTTATTTTGCTGAACCATATATTATTAATTACTTTTTTTGGATAGAAATTCTCCACCATTATCCTATATACTGCGATTTTAACATGTTTCATATATATGGTGCATCCGTGTCACTGCCTTATTTACAAAATGTTTAACAAAAGGTTAGTTACATTTTGTTTTTGGAAAAATGGGTTTTTAGAATAGAAATTCAACCACTTCGAAAATCTATCACTTCTAATTTCTTTTTTTGTCCATTTGGTACTGATTTTATTATTATTAATCATTACGCCTATATCAAGGAATCTGATCCTATTATTTATTGAATTTTCAATGGTAAATCTTATCCTATTTTCTAAAATTTCAATAATAATTATTTTTATCTGTACTAAGTAATAAGTCATCAATATATTTTTTAATTAACAATTTTTTTTTTTTAATCTAAATTGTTACTTATTAAATCATTCATATAAATTCCACTAAAATTTACAGATAAGATTGATCCCATTTGTGATCCAAATAATTTTTTATAATATTCATCGTTAAATTTTTAAAAAAATTCTATTTTGTGCATAATAAAATTCCTTCAATAAAGATTTTTTTGTCTTTTATTACAGTGTGGTCTTTGATTTTTTCCCAATTTTCATCTAAAAGTTTTAAGCAATCATCTATAGGGATATTTGTGAATAATGATTTGATATCTAAACTTACTAGTTCTAAGTTGTTATCAATTATATCCAAATCATTTTTTAAAAAATTTCAATTCATGACAATTTTTTATATCATAATCGTTACAACTATTTAAATTATTTAAACATTTGGCAAGGGCTTCAGTGGGACCATTAATGTTATTTATTATTGGTTTAAGATCTTGGTTTTCTTATGTATCTTAAGAATGTATATTCTGGATATTGTGAAATATGTGATTTGTAATTTTGTTTTAGTTTTTACTTCCTTGTACGAAGTAAAGGAAGTATTGTAATCGCGAAAATTTTCGGTTTTCAGATTTTAACGGAAATATCCATTTTGACCATCCCTGAATCCATTTTGACTAGTTTCGTTGTGGCGTCTATGTACGTACGTTCGTTCGCATTTCGCATAACTCAAAAACGGTTAGCCATAGAAAGTTGAAATTTTGTATTTAGGATTGTTGTAAAATCTAGTTGTGAACCTCCCTTTTTAGTCACTGCTTAATCACCGGAAGTGGTACTTTACTTGAAGGTCATAATTGATTTCCATCAAAAATGATATTAAAATATTATGCAAAACTTCTCAAATTTAGTATTTATACTTTATATATTGATTTAAATAACATACTAGATTTTGGTCTAAATTGGAAAACCGGAAGAGGTATTTTATTTGAAGGTTACATTAGACTTTCATCAAAAATTATATTAAAATATAATGTAAAACATTTAAAATTTAGTAAACAGGACTTTTATATCAATATGAATGTATTTTCTAGATTTTGGTTAAAATTGGTGAGCCGAAAAGGGTACTTTACTTGAAGGTCATAATAAACTTACATTAAAAATTATATTAAAATTAAATGGAGAAATCATATGGTTCGGTAATAAAAGTTACAAACGCGATTTTGCTTATACTCTAATTAAACATTTTTATTACTTATTTTAAGTGTTAATATTGGGCATATAATACTGGTTTTCCTCCCCATTTGTGCGATGAACAAGTCTGCAGCAGGAGAATAAGATATAAGTTAAGTGGATTCTTCCGCTTAAAATTTAGAAACTGTCGATTTCTAATGCTTTATCTAGTGATATTGACAGTTTTAATGTCACGGAACACGAAGAAATCTCTTGGAAACTAGTTACCTACTGAAAAAAAAAACGACATTTAATAACGGAATGAGATCTCCAGAAACAAGAGTATGTGTGTGTGTCAATCAATAGATGGGTGCCAAGAGGCCGAGTTTCTTTTTTGAGATATTGCAATTTTTGGAAATTAGTAACGAAATTGAGGATCACTTTTTGAGCCAACGATTTATAGTTAATAGGTGTACAAGGAAGTCATGTGTTGTCCACATCAGATATTTTAATATATATTTAAACTTTTAAACTAATTTAAAGGAGGTGGAAAAATAATAACAAAAAATGTAAACAAAGCTTAGGAATTGGAGATTAAGTTAATCCCCAACAGAACCTCTCTTTTTGAAGCATTGAAATAGTGCAGGTGGTTTTTATAATAAGAAAAATGTTTCCTGACAAAGTATTTATATAAAGATTATTATATATATATATATATATATATATATATATATATATATATATATATATATATATATATATATATAAAACACCCTGTTTGCAGCATTTTGGAGATGTACCATTTATTAAGGTAAATTTTAAATTTATTAAATTAAGACATTTATTAAAATGTAACAAAAAAAAAATTATTGCTATCTTGTAATGGTTATTAATTTTTTGGCCTTGTAAATTGACCTTGGCATCTCACATTGTAGTTTTGGTTCTGATGATGGGGAAGAACCATATCATAAGTCTTCTATCAAATTATATTATCTTAAATAATATAATATTTTTATTTAATGTTTACTTATCATTAACTATATTCGATATTGAAATATAATTAAATTACAATTAACAAATGACCATTTGACATTTTAAAATCTCATTCATACACATGTGAGCTGATAAAACAATATGATAGCCATTTAGCAGAGTGAGACTGTATTTAGCTCACAATCAGGTCTATTTGACTTGTTTACTATTGTGATATTTAACATACTATTGTTGAAACTTCATGAATAAAAGAGAAATTGAGTTTTTCTATTATATTTTTTTCATATTCTATCATGTAATTCTACTATATTTATTCTTCTCTTTTCTATTATTCTTATATCTTGTATGAAGGCCTAGGATTTAGACCAAAACGGCAGATATTAAAACAATAAATTAACTCAATATATGTTTCATTTCTGACAAGATGGCCAACCATCTTCTCCTAGAATAGTTTGAAGGTGAAGGGAAAAAACAATTATTTATTGAATCAAATAAACAAAAAAAAAAAATCTTTGATTACATTTATTTATTTAATCATGTAATTTAAATTTTAAAAAAGTCTTTGATAACATTTTTAAAAAGTCAACCAATATGGTGTGTTTACCTATAAATACAAACTAAGATGTAAAAGTTACTTAAGATCTATTATGATTCAGTCAAATTGAAATTATGTAGTTTCCACCTTTAAATATATCTTCTTAAAACTATATATAACAGATCTTATAAATAACTTATAATAGTCAGATAAAACAGAGACCTGAAATGTTGGCAAATATATGCGTTTTGCATGCTCTATTTAACATTTACATGATTGCGAATAAAACACTACCAAAGGTTCATCAAATAATTTGTTTTTTATGACCTTATCAACTTTGTTTTTGTAGAAGAGCCATTATAATAGTAAGAAACTTAATTTTGTTTTCTTTTATAGGTATAAAACTGAGCAGCATCTGATCGCAGTTTTGGATCAGTATGACAAAGATATGCAAAACAAACAAAATGAACTCGATAGACAATATGAAGTATATAGTATGGAGAAGGAGCAATACGATGAATTAAATGTAATTGGACGTTCATTATATCCTTTTAATTTTAACATATACTTTCTCAACATGCATATAAATTAATGCTAAATGTCCAGAAAATCCTACATATGTTATGTTATGGTCTCCATGCTTAATATTCTCAATCATAGTATGGAAGTTCTGACTTCATGGTGGCGTCATAAAATTGTAAAACTAAAATGAAAGGAGAATATGAATTCTAATGTTTAATAATAATTAATAATAATAATTAATAATTTAATAATAGTTTAATAATTAATAATTCTAATAGAAGTGTTTTCAAATATTTATATCCATTTGTACTATATGAGATGTTAGGTTTAAAAACTAGTTTCAAGATCCATACTAAACATTTTTATAATTATCAATATAAAATAAAAAGTACAGTATAATGCGCTGTCAAAAGTAACCGATGGCAATAGACGTCGCGAAGCAGTGTCGTTTTTGGGATACTCCTACCTTTGGACACTAGAAACCAAATTCAGGATCACTTTTTGAGCCACCAATTTATTTGTGTAAAGCATACACATTACCAAACCTTCATACTATTTGTCTTTTTAATTAATAGATTTCATATATTACATAATTCCCTGTGTAAATATCGCATTATTTTTATTTTCAATTAATTTTTACATTGTTATTTCATTTATTTTATTTTATTTTACTTTTTCATTTGTCTCTTGTATTATGTAATTAAGTGTTATCTTTTTCTTTTTATACTTCATACTTTTTCTCTTTTTTCATTGTTGTTATTTTGTTTTCCTTTTAGCCCTGAAGATGACCTAAAACTCAGGCCGAAACGTCGGCACAAAATATATAAGTTCGCTTATGGTAGTGTAATTCTTTGACCGCACCCCCCCGACCAACTTCTCCCTTTAAATATAAATATACGGTCAACAATAACTCCCTCCATTAATTCTTTAAAGTAAAATGGATTATGAAATATTTCAGTTTCACATAAAAATTAGTTTTTTTAGTCGGCAGATTAAAAATTAGTCTTTTTAAACTGGAATGGGCTAGCTCAGTGTGTAAGCCACTCAGCTCTTATCTCCCAGAACCGGATTTGAGCCCGGCTGTGGCAGATAATTATTTATTCTATTATGTCAGCCATGGATCGACCCTGGAGGCAGATTCTCCTGGGGCTCACCCAGCCTCTATAAAGTGGTTACCTTTAATTAAATGGAAAAAGCTGACGGTTGAGCGTGATCTGGGTTAAATCACCTCCTTGCACAGCCTTTGATGGCCCAGAATCAGTACTGTCCTCACCAAATACTGAAACCAAGATCCTTCATGGGATCTAGTGGTACATTTTTACTCATACAAGTTATTTTTATACAGCTGTATACCATACAAGTAAGCTAATACAGCTATATTAATAAATTATTCAGTGCATTGGAATTGATTGAAAATAATACCATTAAACTTACTTTGTATTGTAAGTTATATTGTAAGACTTCAAAATTTCTAACAAACGAGATAGCTTATATTAGAACCCGGATTTCGTGCAATAAAAAAATTGTAAAATGTGCAACGAAAAATAAAATTCTGTCATTTACGTCGTTTATGCAAAAAAAAAAAAAAAAATCTAGATATTTATTTAATTATAGATATTTACCAATAAGGTAGATTGGAGTATTGTTTTGTAAAATGTGAAAACCTCACGAGCTCTTATTAGGATATTTTTTGCTACTTTTCACACGATCATATGTGATTCACGAACTATGGCAACGCATTTTCTGCCTGTGTTTCTTATTGCCAACTGATAAATTTTTTAATTACCTATCGCATGGTCAAGTGAGACTCCCAAATTTCCTCCGTTGTATCGATAACTCAATCCTTGTAGAAAAAGTTGAACCATTCATCTTTGCCGGTAGAACTTAACTCTTTGGATCTAAGATCCATTTTGGTGGATTGTCTTTCAATTCTGATAATTTTTCCCTTTTTGTGTTTATATTTGAATAAGATATAATTAATTAGATGAAAACCATGAGCAGATAACTAACTAACTGGTTAATATCACAACTGTTACAGCAAGAATAATGTTTTTGCTCGACCAATTTCCGATATTTGTTTTTAATTAGGTTGTACGGATTTTTAATTCCCTTCACTTGTAAAAATTTATGTGGTATGTTGTTTGTTATCATATCCATTAATTAATTTTTTTTCAACAAATCTAAAAGGAGCAAAACAAACTTCCATTTTAAGTTTCAGTTCCAGAAAATTGAATTATATTTAATGTGTTATAAACAGTACTGTATTACTTTGCGATTCTGTCCTATGTAATTTTGGTTTAGTGTTTATATTTTCAAGTAATTTACAAATATTTTTTTAAATTACAGCTTAATATGCAAATTAATACAGTAAAAACATAAAACGTGCAATTTACCCAAAATTGTTCAAAATGTGCAATTTCGTGAAAAATAAAACTTACATATGTTAATCCGGATGCCTTAATTCGTGTAAATAACTTGTCCCCGATCGATTCCAAGCAGCCGAAAAAAATTGCACGAGAATTCGGACTCATCTTATAATACCATGTTAAATTTTTAACAAATTACTTATTTTCAGGAACAATTCCAAGAACAAGAAGAAGTTTATGATTTGATTATGAAAGAAAAGGCAGAATATGAACAAAGGCTGTTTGAAGCGAAATTATATGAATTAAAATGTGCATACTCTGCAAGGAAAATACAGAGATTTTATAAGAACTTTAAAAAGCTTCTTCGTATTGCTGGAAAAAAAGACCTTTTGAAAAACAAAAAAAAGCAGCAGCGAAAGAAGTAACTCAAATTTTATGTTAAGAGATTTTATTTATTAATTGCTATGTATCAAATTTACAACTGACGACATGAGTGAATGAAGGTGTTACGTAATAAATTTCCAGATATTAATTTTTTTGGTACAACTATAGACTAGGGGCGCATTCAGGTACACATTCAATCCGTTTGTGAGCATAACGATACAAACTTGAAGTTGTCTGTGAGTGTTTGTCTTTACTATGATTATTTTTATTCATCGTGGGTTTAATAAGATGGGTTTCGGTACAACTATAGACTATAGGCGCGTTATAACTTTTTTATTCCGAGGTCACCCGAAGGTTGCCTGACTAGCACACTCTAGCGTCATTTGTGCTAACAAACTGGTTTGCATTCAATTGTAACATTGGTATTCATTGGAATTATTAAAATTGTTTCTGCTTTAATTATGAGTAGATATTATTTAAAATTACTAGTGCTGCCAACTTCTGGTGATGTGGGAAAATTTTTGTAATAATTTAAAGGAGTGATATTTTAAATTACGGTAAGGACCCGACCTCAACTGAAAAGGAACTTTTGGGGTTTATTTATCTCTTGAGCGAGCGGAAGTCGACAGCTGTGATTTAATTAAAGCAGTAATAATTGAAGTTACGGTAAGGCCCCGACCTCAACTGAAAAGGATCCGTTGATGTTTTGTTTAGTTCTTGGACGAATGTAATGAGCGGAATTCGACAGCACTATTAATTTTAAATAATATCTAATTAAAGCAGGAACAATTTTAATAATTCCAATGAATACGAATGTTACAATTGAATGCAAAGCAGTTAGTAAGCAGAAATTATGCTAGAGTGTGCTAGTTCGGCAGCGTTCGGGTGTTGAAAGTTATTAATGAAAGAGATTTTCTTCATAATTATTTATTATTTTTGAAGAAAATATAAAATTGTATGCCTGATAGTTTGATATATTATTATTACTTTTATTCTTCTCATAATTCTTCGGAGTAACATCTATTTCCCGGAAATCCGTAAAACAATTCTATAAAATGTAAATGCTTTTTTTGTTATTTCATTTATTTAAAAATTTTCTCAGAATCTTGCAAGTTTAAAGCAGAACTGCTTTTTGAACTACTTTCAAGCTGTGTAGGCCAAGACCAAAATCTTCTGTATGCTCTCCCGTGCTTTTCAAAATAAGACCATTGGAAGAATGGTCGGGTAACTTTGAGTGCAGACACTGATAATGCGACCTGATTGTAAAATTGTACCGGAATAGTTATAGGAGTCATTATTACCATTATTACTTTATCAAGTTGATAAAATGTTTATAGTTCTAAACAAGCTCCTGGTGCTTTCATAGCATATATATATATATATATATATATATATATATATATATATATATATATATATATATATATATATATATATATATATATATATAATTATGATTCTGGCCATTTTGTATCTTTTCTGTCTACAACCAAAATATTTGAGCCATATTTCATAATAAAATACAAGTGGGCCTTCGACTTACACTGTGAAATGTTGAAACTGGATAACATTTAAATAGTTATCTCAAAAACTAGTAAATTAACAATAAAAATACAATTAAATTATTGTTTTCTAATGACTATAAGTAACATGTAACCTCTAAAAACGAACTTTTCCACTTTACCCCAGTCAAGTAAGTGTTCAACCTCGGAATAAAAGAAAAAAATACTGAGCTGAAAATTTGCATAAACCATTATTATGACTTTATAAATGTTGGTTAAAAAGTCTCATAAAATCTCGTGTCGGTGTCTCAAGTTATTAGAGGTCAAAGGTTAAAAAAGTAACAACAATTTTTTTTTGTTAATATTTCGTTTTTTATGCTTAAGTTCAGTCTTATTCATTTTTTTTTTTTTTGCTATATCAGCCGTGTTTTTAGATTTAACGTGGATAGCCCTGGAGCCAGAGCGAAAATAGAGTATTCATATTAGGAAAAGGTTTTAATGTAAATTACTTAAGTGTAGGACATTATTCTATGTAAAATAAACCTTGATTGCTTTAACCTATGACTTTTAATAACTTGAGACACCGACACGAGATTTTATGAGACTTTTTAGCCTGCATAAAATCATAATAACAGTCCATACAAAATTTCAGCTCAGTATCTTTTCCGAAGTTTAGCCTTTTTTTCACCTAATTTGACTATGCTACTTTTACTTTTCCCACTTTTACTTTATTATGATTAGGGCCTTGGTCTGCTATGCAATATTATCCTGTGGTCTGTAATAATTTGCTCATCCCAGTAAACTTTCATATAAGCATTTTTGACTTATTGCTAATTATAATTGACTTTGTATAAAATGTTATGATGTATACCTGATAGGTTGATCTATTACCCAGGCCAACAGTGGTTTTTGCCCCGGAATATTTAGAGCTCATTTCATAATAAGATTTTGAGACTGTTATGTTAAATATTGCATTAGTTATGGTTTATTAGCCTGCTTTAGTAACAGTTATGTCTCAGAGTCCTAAGATATACCAAATTGAAATAAATATTGTGGGACACAAAAGTGTTCACTTCTGTGAAAATGATCCATATATGTTATCCATTTTCATTGAAATGGATAATATATATCAAGTTTCCTCTTTAAATTTATAGTTTTTAGTTGATATTAATATGATCAAATAAAATGGATAAATTAATGAAAAAGAGGAATATGCATAAAGACAATATTAATAAATATGTCAGCTGTCAAAAAATCGTGAGATGAATCCTCTACATTAATAAATTTTTAAGGAAGAATTATCTTCACACACGACCTTATATAAATAGTAATATGACATTATTATTCATATAGTATAATATTCATATGCTATTTTTTTTAACTTAAAAAAATCAAATGTTTATCGAAAATTATGAAGTTTCTAGAAACTTAGATATTTATATAATATTAATTGAAGTTTGAAGATCGGTTTAGAACTTCATAAAACTGATCCTTTCCATCTTCCGCAGCGAATTGAATTTGAGCAGTTAATTAAAGACAAATTGGAAAAACTTTCCTTCGATACAAAGGGAGCATGCCAGAGGCCATTAGGCAAAAATTGTATTACTAGTTCCTGGAGGTGTTCTCTAATCAAAAGAGTGGTGGCAGCTGTAAAAAATATATTAAGGTATTTGATCATTTAATAAATGATTTTATATTAAATATGTTTTTTCATATCGATATAAATATTATTAATGAATTAAAAAAACAAAATATTAAAATATAAGTGGATCTTTATTATTAGCAAGCAATAAATAAAGAAAGACGTAATTCCTCTTTTGGGAGAATAAATATACAAAATTTTTAACAAAAAACAATATCATGCAGTATATAAAATTTTATTCTTTACACATTATTTTGTGCTAGATAAGCATTACAATTATTAAACCATTTACTCAAAGAAGAATTCAGATTCGGATTTTTCATATTAGTTAAAGCAGACCAACAAGCAACATCGACTATCGTTAATTTATTTCCAGCTAACCATTTATTTTTTTCTAGTACATCAGTTAAACTAGCATAGTATTCCTGTTGTTGCTGGAAATTATCACAATATTGAAGACAATGGCAGATGTCCAACTTGGTTTCGAATAAAGCGAGGCTGGAAGAATCCATTTCTTCTTGCGATAAACTATTGTTGAGGAATCTTAGAAAATTGACCTCGCCCAGAAGAGGTGAACAGTTCAAAGGTGAAACTACCAGCTCACAGTCACACCAAACTGAAAATCAATTGAATTATAGCTATAAATAAATAATAATAATATAAGTCTTAACGAATAAGGTTCAGTGGCGATACCATTAACAATATTTTCTGATATATCTATTCCAAATCTCACCAATACCTAAAGCTAGGTGTTGAGGCCTGACTAAATCCTCCCACCTACGTATTGGTCTACCCTCGGAGGTTTACTGATTGGTTCAATGCTGTAAAGCATTTTATTCAATTATTCCTTATCAAATCCTACAACTTTACACATGTTTATTTTAATTGCCACAAAGCTATTTATTATTTTTAGATATCCATAACTCCACATTGCGTAGTCTTAATTCTTGTTCTTTGGGCCAAATATTCAATGTAATGCTCTATTTATAAACTTTAAAGGTAGACTTTCACTGGTATTGCCTACTCTAGCGGCTGGAAGTGACTGCCTGACAGTTTACTACTGCTTTGAGCGAACTGAACGGGCCAAAGTTCGTTAGAACTACTCGGCAGTTAAAAGTATTTCTGCGCCTCGACCACTACTGAAGGAGTCTTTGAAGAAGAGTTTTAATGATAATAGTCATGTTGCGACCATTCCTATGTTTCCTTTACTTTTTTTTTTATGTAAGACAAACGTAAATGAAAAATTGTTAAACAGGACTCTAGCCAATCAATTTTATAGGATTGAAGTAAAAACAGTATTAATTTAATTTAAGATCACTCCTCTATATATGATATGGCAGTATAGATCCCTTTTCCGGTTCTCAGGAGCGATGAATTTTGACGAATGAGGTATCAAAAGAAAGGAAATTTCACGGAGAAGTGACGAATCCTGATTTGAATTGTTAAATTATTACTACCACTAAAATAAAAGTGATGGAAAAATTAGGAGGTTCCAAAGCTCCGACGATGAGGAGTCACCAGTTGGGTCATGTTTTAAAGATTTTGACACGGGCATCAAGATCACACAGGTTTCTATGATAGAGGAGTTACATATTCTTTCCCAAGCCTAACCCTAAAGTTAGTATGAATACTACACATAGAAAATGGTATAGCTGACTTTAATGGCTTAAGTGTTAAATTGAAGAGTTATTTTTCAGTGGGGCAAGCTAATTACTTAATATATATAAACTTTAACTTCAGTATACTCATTATATACTATGTAGCTTCGCCAAGTGTGTTTTTTAAATAAACTTTCTTGGTAATATTATATGGTTTATACTAATAAACATGTTTCCCAAATATCGCTTACACTACGAATATATTAGGGATTAGAAGAAGGATAGGTATCTAATGGGAGAATTCTCACTCCGGTATACTAGTCTTATAATAATTACCAAATTTCTCTTTAAAAAAAATATTCAAATATAAATACAATTAAAATTAAATAAAGAAGGAAATTTTCATCTCAAATAAATATTAAAATTCTAGCATTGAAAAATCAAAATACTAATTTACTAATCACATAATGATAAAACACTATATGTTGTGATTTCATTATAAATATTTGATATTTGTTACTGAAATGATTGAACTCATAACAGTCATTACTGTACACTGTAATAAATTTAAAATCTAAGATACAACTTCAATTCTTTTATTTTTCATTCATAATACTGCAAGAAGCCATCACTCTGCAGAAGTTGGGCATTGATTAGTTTATTGCTATATATGGTAATGGTTAACATTTTATTCAGACATAAACTTGCCTTATTATTGCTTAAACATCGAAGCTGCCCCATTCGTTGTTCTTTATGGTAATCTGTAAGCATTTTTGGCATCCATCTTGCACAAAATTTGTGGTAGCCTAGCTTCTGTGAAACAATTTCAAACAATAAAATCCATGAAACTTGTGGGAAACATAGAGAAAGCTCAGTTATTGTGAAACGGCGGTTTTCACGAATCTTTTCGTCAACTTTGGCGCCCAGATGTTCAGTCACAATGCTCGGACGTCCACTCTTCTCTTCATCATGAACGTCTGTTCGGCCATTTTTAAACTGAATGCACCACTTCCTGACAGAAATTTCACTCATTAAATTGTTCCCGTACACTTCACACAGTTCCAAATGAATTTCTATTGGTTTTAAGTTTTTTTCCAACAAAAAAAGAATCACAGACCGCACCTCACAACTGGCGGGATTTTGGATTGCAGCACACATTTCAAATTTGAATATATAAAAAAAATAAGGGAGAGCGTGAAGATGTTCCCGTTGTCACAGCTGGACGCTAACTGAGGTGCCGAGCATGAGCACACCAATGTATATGCTATTGGCGCGCGCCTGGCGGCATCAGGTGGAAACATTCCTTACTTCCTGAATAGCCCTCGTAATACCAGACAAAATGATGGCATGTTGATTAAGTAAGTCACAACTCCGCCACCGTGTGTATTTCTGCCCTTGCGATACAAATGTAAACCATTAGAGTTAAGCCTAACATTCTGATTCGACAATATTTTAAACTAGAATGTTTTGTGCGAGAGGAGCTGGCTGCCACGGTGAGCAGTTAGAACAAAATACACAAGCAGTAACGATTGGAAGTAATGGTTGGCAGTAACTCGTTTAATAGGCAATGATCCATTACTTACTTTTGTTTTGAAGTTTCTTAGTTTTATTGTGAAATTTTCTCTAAAGTATGATACTAACAGAAATTATTTATTTATTGTATAGAATATGTTGAAGATGTTATTTTATTATTATTAGCCAATGCCCCCTCTTGACTATTTTCATTTTGTGATGTGCTGACCAGTATAGACGATATTTTGAAAGATGTAATGCTATATAAAAATAATTTCAAGTTTTATCTCAGATATCAATTCATGTACTTATCCCAAATTATCTTTAATCAAGTCCCAATATCTCAAAAATGTCCTTTTATAGCTCGAGCTATGTAAACTCTTAGTGATTTCTCTTTATTTATTATACAATTATTGCAGAAAATTATTTTATTGTTATTCCAGTCATCCTGTTTTGTAATATTTTAGCATGTAATAATTTTATTGCAATAATTGAGGGTGTAAACTGCAAAACTCTTTACTTCAATTTTTTCACATTGTGATGTAAGTAATTTTACAGTGCAGTGGTTGTTTGATGAAAAAAAATTTGCAACAACTATTGATTTTTAGATATAAAAAAATATAGAAATCTCATCTGACAGTAAATACCTGTGAGTAATTATAATCATTGCTATCTCGATTTTTATAAAAAATGAAAGTAAGGAGTTTTGCAGTTTGCACCCTCAATTGTTTATTTCAAAAATTAAACTATTGTATAAAAATTAAATGTAACCATTGCTTCAAAATCATTGACTAACATGTACAACAATTACATTTTTTATTTTTCATGCAAAGAAATAACTTTTTAATACGATAAAAAAATAAAAATGGAGTAAATACATAAATCAAAATGAGTTGAATATACAATTTTAGATTATTAAAATGTTATGTTTAGTCTTTTATCACTGAACATATTACCTTAGAATAATTTCTTTAACAAATATACAATATATGTAAATCAGCTGTTTTAATAAATAACAGCTGATATTTATTATAACAGCTGTTAGGACTGTTGATGGATGAACTCAGAAAAGTAGTAGAATTACCTGCTGGTATAAAAATATACTAGACTAATATTTGTCATAGTACTAAGTAATTGAGTATCAACTTTGTTATTTAATTTATTCCACAGTAACACTATAATTACATGGAAAATTTTTAGAAAAAAGGCTTCAAGTATGCTTTGTACCTGGCATGGTTGTTGGCATCAAAGAAATCGATAATTTGGGTTTTTGGTGCTTTCACTGATTGCAACCAGCGACATATTTTCTAAAGATTTGTTTTTAGAGGTTATGCTAATGTTTAAGAATGGGTGAACAATAGAATTGGAAACACTTGTAAGATATGTATGTGAGATGAAGAAAAGGTTGTTAATTATCGGTAATTTGCACATTATGCTAGGCAGTGGGCAGGACTAAGAACTCTTATCCAATTTATTGGGATTATTAGTGATTATTTAAATTTTACTGCTTTGGGTAGATGATAGCTGTCCACTTCTGCTCGCAATACTCGCTCAAGAAGTAAACCGCCAGCGGGTCCTTTTCAGTAGAGATCAGGGCGGCCAACATCTATTTATTTTATTGCGATTCTAATTCTACTGGCTAGTTCATTCTGGCTAGAAACAGCTTGCCCCTATAGTTGTGATACCCAGCTCACATCAGCATTATCCATTTCTGTTGACCTGGATTGCGGACTATAGCTGATATCCATGTATCAGTCCTATCCCTCTTCTCTCCTCTTGTCAAGGTGGAGGATGGTACTTTACATTCATCCTCCAAGAGGACTTCATGGCTAAGAACTGTTCATCCACTGTGGGGAGCCTACCAGGATTTGGACATCTCATCACTTCCTTGTGAATGCCTATTTCTCGATTCGCCTCATCAATTTAATCAATCTTATATACAGACAACTCTCCTTAAACTTCACATGCCAAGCGTGCTCTCTAAAACTGATTGTTTATATTTGCCGTTGTCATGGCAACACACTATCCATAATAGCTTCACTTTAAATATTTCTATATAAAATATTTATCCTTCATTTCTTCATTATAATAATTATTTAAATACAGTTATTGTATTATGTGATCAAACTATTATTTTTATAAATAATTAATTATTTAAATATTTATTTCTTATGATTGAGTTACTTTAAGACATTATGTGAATATTTTATTGTCTTTACATGTTAACTCTTTTCTTTTCATTCATAATCATGTCTCTTATGTATGATCATTATGTTTTTAAATTATAATATTAAAAAATTATTTGTTTTCCTTAATGCACCTTTAATTTTGCAACTGGTATATTTTAATGTTTAGACATTGCTAGTAATCCCTCAATTGCAAGAGACCTGCGGCCATCAAAGGGTCTAAATAAGTATGATTCCTTGTCAGCAGAGGTAGGAAAGATACTCTAAAATCCAACATAAAGCATAAAGTACATAATTTTCTTCTATTGCATGGAATTATACAAACAGAAACGTATATTTTTCAATAAATTAAATATTGATTAAGTTTAACTAAACCATTATTTGTTTAACAATATCCTTTCCCAGCAAATATTAAAAATACATGATCAAAAATGAAGATAATCAATTTCTGTTAAGTCAAAAGGTGCACGCACAATGATAAAGCAAAACAAAACTGAAAAAGTTTGAAAGTCTTAGAGTAAATTAAAGAGTTCTTTTTGTTTATTATTAAATATCTCTTACCTTCTTTCCAAACTACTCTTATCCTCAGTTGATTGGCTGTACTTTTCTTGTTATTAACAGTAAGATTTTCGAATTTCTGCAAATTTTTAGGCAATCCTTTTATCGATGAATGAACATGCCATGAAAATTCAAACGTTACCAAGTCAGGCCATAGTTTATTGAGGACCAAAAGAGAATTTGGAGGATTTTTCACACTTGCATTTAATACAACTTCATAATTTACACCAGTCTGAAAATAAGAAAAATTATAGATTATGCTAAACAGTTTGAACATATACATAAAACTGCAACTCCTTAATATCATCATCATAATCTGTAACACTTTACCATATAGCGATATAAGGTTCCTGCTTATACAGCCGCCTCCATGCAATCCCCTATTCTCCAGCAATCTTCTTCTCTCTTCCCAACGTTATGTTCTTCCTATGAAAGGCTCCCTTAATACGTCCCTTCTACCTTGGCCTCATGAGCCTCTCTGGCAAGGTAATGGTTTGGGATTCCTCTATTTTGGAGGGTTGACACCAAGACTGAACCTTATTGCAGTGTTTCTGGTACCTTCCTTAGGTACCGCATTTTCATTGCCTGGATCTGTCCTTTATGTTTTGTTGTTATTGTCCAGGATTCAGAAGAATATGTACTAGGTTGTTACAAAAGTCTTTGTGCATAGAGTAAGTTTTATTTAAATTTCACTATAAAATTTACACATTAAAATTATTCTTCAAAATATCATTGCGAATTACTTTAAGCCATCATTCCACCAGAAGTTGAGTTTGGTTGTCCTTGGTTTTCAAGGCTTATCATAGTGCAATGTCAGGGCTGTAAGGAGGGTGGGTTAAGATGCTAATACCCTCCATTTCTGAGAATCTTTCTTTGATAAAGAGTGAACGATAGGCAGGAGCATTATCTTGCTGAAACATCACTTTAATGATTGACCAAAGCTGGGGACTCCTCTTTTAAAACTCTATATGCTATTTCGAGTTGTTCACAGTAAAGATAAACGTCACTAGCCCTGCCATCTGGAACCAGATCAAAGCGCAAAACATTGTCATAATTCCACCAAACCCAAAGCATTACTTTGAAGGCTGTTGTTCCCAGAATTGAACCGCCTGAACCAAAACGCTACTGTATTACGATGCACCACATTTTTACGTTCCACCGCACAAATTTCCTCAGCTGCTGCTTTCACACTTAATCCTTTTTTCTAGTAGTGCCTCAGAAGACCACAAATGACAATTTTTGTCTTCCAGCATTATCAATGAAATTTATAAAATGGAATGAAAGGTAGAGACAGTTGGTATATATAATTAAATAAAGGATTATTCAAAGTAAACAATGAAATATGCATTAGGGATTGATAAATTATTTGCCACTTCTATAATTTTGTTTTATTGAAAAATAGTTTCAAATGTTATACATTCATCTTCAGTTCTAAAAACACACTAAAATTCAAAAATAAGTAATTCAAAATATAGTTTGGTATTATTATACACATTAAATTAGATGTAATATAAATCAGTATTATAAAACATTTAAAAATTATGAATTTAATTAAGACAAGAAATCAAATACAGTGTTTTTAGAACTGAAGATGAATATAAAACATTCGAAACTAGTTTTCAATAAAACGAGATTATAGAAGTGGCAAATAATTTATCAATTCCTAATTAGATTGATCCTTCTATACCATCATGCGGATGTCGACTGAAATATGCATTGTTTACATCAGTGTTGAATAAGGATTCAAGCAGAGACTTTAAAGTCAGCAATGAATTGATGCACTAAGACTTTTGTAACAATCTAGTAAATAGAGGTACTAAGGTGGACTTGCATATCTTGACCTTGGTCTCCTTCCCCTCACCTCTTTTAAGTTGAGAATGCCTTTATTTAAGGCCAAAAACAGTTTTCCTACGGCTCTGATGTGCTCCTGGATTTCTGAGTCGTAGCCCAACTCATGTGGGGGCCACGAGATACTTGAATGTCTCAACCTGTTCAAGTCTGACCCCATTAATCCTGGGTTTTTGCCAATCCACATTACTTTTGACTCATTAATATCTAAAGAATAATTCCTCAATTTAATAATGTAGATTAAATGAAATTATGCCCAGCATCAATTAAAAACCAATTCAACCAATGTCGCAATCACATGATTATATTGAAAAGTTTATTTCTAAGTATAATTCGCACAATACTAAATTTACTACTAGTTTGTGAACAAAATAATGTACTAGTAATTTCTCGATGACGTTCACAAGTTAAAAAAAAGAAGGCTTTTGGCTGAACTCATGAAATTATAGATTATTTCTATCCTTAATTCAAACAATATTAAATTTACTGATATCTTTATTACAAAACAACTGAATAGAGGAATCAAGGATTCTGTTTTTCTCTATAACAAATTAAATAAAAGAAGCAAGTTTATAGTTAAAGAGAAATTGCGAACTAATGATTCTTTATCTTAATTTAAGGGATTAGAGATCCTATAAAACACAATGTATTGGCAATGCAAACAGCCTTGGTCAATCAAGAGATATCGATTCTCACATTTTTGATTATACATAAATTTACACTAGTAACAGATTATGGACAAATTTTGTCATAGATATAACTTAATTTTTTAATAAACAAATTACAAATATTGATTTATATACGTATACATTTATCTAGCATTAATAGTTTATGTTGAAAATATAGAATCCCTTTTCCACAGAAAGCTTCACCATCAGTATCATTAATTTAAAATTTCTAAAATTAGCTCTGCCATATGGAATACTCTAAAAATCACTTTCTAAGGAAACTGAATAAGGTAAAATATAAATTTCCTTCCAGAGGAAATCCACAAATATACATCAAAGATATAAGATGATTCTGTATTTCAGGAACTGAAGGTGATAAAAATATCTAATTATTAATAGATAACACTTTATACAAATTATAATTTCTTGATTTGACATATTTATAAAGAAAGCTATGATATATATTAGAACAGGAAAAATCTTACCTTAAAAAAGTCGACGGTTTTCTTATGCATCTTGAGCTGTTCCTTTCCAGGACTGGCTATTTTTGGCTTGGACAGCTCAGCTTTGAGGATTGCTAACAAGTCTTTTATTTCGTTTATTTGTTTTAATAATTCGTCTTGTTTTTTTTCGACATTATTTAAAACTATGTCATCGCACGCAATTTCATTACAGTCACTAGTTACGTTTGTGCTATGGATACTCTTCATTGAATACATAGGACTATTTGTACATAATTTATCTTTAAAATCTAATAAAGGTTTTAATTGATACATATTTTTAAACCTATATTAAGACAATAGTTTCTATTAAGTTCCAATTCTGACGAACAATCCGTAGGATTGTAATCGCTGTAAAGATACAACTTGCAACCTTTACAACTTTGAAGTTGATAATGAACGATACATAAACAAGAGAAGAGGTGTTTGCTGTGTGCCAAGGAAGTCCACTAAGTTGTAAGACATGATTATTATGGGTAACCGAAGTTCATAGGGATGCCAGTACGTTTAATATAAATATTAACACATTTTCATTTAATTTAAAATTTTAAGACTATTCAGGATACAAATTCCATCAATAAAGCCATGGTTTAATCTCTAAGGCAGTAAAGCCCCCTTTCACACGACCAGTAATACTGATAGTACCTAGGTAATTGGTATTGTTATTATTTTGAAACACTCTTCACATGATCAATATTTAAATTTCACAGCAATATCAGTAATTAGTTTTATTATGGTTTTTGTTATGGAAGCCATCGTTTTAGATAAATAAAAATTTACTTAATAAAGACAAATATAAAGGATAAAAATTAGGCACGCGCTGCCATTGTATTGAACTATACTAGTTTGAAAGGCGTAGAACCAAACAATAGAAAAATACATCCCCTTTAAATTTGTCCAGGTATTATAAATCTAGTCACCAATTATCAAGATGAAGGTGATAGAAGGTCTCAAATAATGCGTATTGAAGAATATGGCAGGACAAAATGAAGAGAGGTCGTGATAGGATGGCCCGTATTGTCGGTGGGCATGTGTCTCCTGACTTTGTGGGGCCAAGAAATACCAGCGAGGGGATGATCCCTCAGACCTGATATAAAGGAACACATGAGGGCGGATAAGCACTCGGATATTGTATAGAGAGAATAGAAAATCTTGAGACAAGGGATAAGCATGGTTACTTATTGAGGGTAGAATATAGGTAAGAGAAAGACCTGATAAAAAAAATAAACAATTTGTATCTAAATAAAGCAGGCAGAAATGTTCTATTATACAAGAAAAGTCAGCTCGGAAGAGATTGAGTGGAAAAATTTGATGTTACAACCTTTATATGTTCTCATTAGGGATTGATAAATTATTTGCCACTTCTATAACTTTGTTTTTATTGAAAACTAGTTTCGAATGTTATATATTCATCTTCAGTTCAAGGTTTAAGTAGATTCGATTAAATCAATCCCTAATTAGATCCTTCTATATCACCACGTCAACTCTTATATGTTCATACCATTATGTCAAACATGGACATCGAGAGTTGTTTTAATCAACAATTATTTTTAAATTAGATCAGTACACCGCTATACTTAGCATTATTATAAGAAAAGATGAATGAAAATCACGGACGTCACATTTCATTTCAAAATTGAGTTATTGCTAGGTAAAAATAGATCAAGGAAAACGCTAATTTACTATCGGGTCAAACGTGAAAAACAGTTCTCTCCATTAGCGTTGCTAACTAAATTTTCTTGGGAAAAGCCCGGAAGTGTGTATCTTCGTGCCTATCTACGCCAATGTGCTTAGAGGATGACACTATAGGCTTACCAAGAGCTTTGTATTTTTACTTCCTAGAACGCAGTAAAGGAAGTATTGTAATCGCGAAAATTATCGGTTTTCAGATTTTAACGGAAATATCCGTTTTGGCCATTCCTGAATCTATTTTGACTAGTTAGGGATTGATAAATTATTTGCCACTTCTATAAATTTGTTTTATAGATTAATATAAATAAGTATTATAAATTATTATATTATTATAAAGTATCATAGTATTATAAAATATTATATTAATCTAATTTAATATGAATAATAATGCCAAACTATATTTTGAATTGCTTATTTTTGAATTTTTTGTGTGTTTTTAGAACTGAGGATGAATGTATAACATTCGAAAAAAGTTTTCAAAAAAACAAATTTATAGAAGTGGCAAATAATTTATCAATCCCTAATTAGATTGATCCTTCTATACCATCATGCGGATGTCAACTATTTTGATTAGTTTCGTCGTGATGTCTGTACTTAAGTTCGTACGTTCGTATCTCGCATAACTAAAAAACGGTTAGCCATAGAAAGTTGACATTTTGTATTTGGGATTTCTGTAAAACCTAGCTGTGCACCGCCCTTCTTGGTTACTACATGATCACGAAAAGTGGTATTTTACTTGAAGGTTATACAATATTTTCATCAAAAATTATATATAAATAATATGTTTATATAAATAACATGCTACATTTTGGTATAAATTGGTAAACCGGAAGCGGTACTTGTGGTTCATAATAAATTTTTATGAACAATTATATTAACATATAATGTAAAACATCCCACAATTCGTTTAAAAAATAGTTTTACATCAATATAAATAATATACTAGATTTTGATTAAAATTAGTGAGCCAAAAAGAGTACTTTACTTGAAGGTCATAATAAACTTACGTCAAACATTGTATTAAAATTTAATACAGAGATCATATGGGTCGGTGATAAAGGTTACAAACAAGATTTTTTTTCACTCTAATTTAACAATTTTAATATTTGTTTTAAGTGTTAAAATTGAGTGTAAAATACTTGTTTTCCTCCCCATTCGTGAGTGGAACAAGTCTACAGCAGGAGAATAAGATATAAGTTGAGCGGATTCTCACGCTTATAATGTCTGATTTCCAATGCTTTGGCTAGTATCACAGATAGTTCTAATTTTGTCACGGAACACGAAGGAATCTCTTGAGAACTTGTTACTTGCTGAAAGAAAACGACATATGATAACGGAAAATGACCTCGGAAAACAAGAGCGTGCTGGTGCGATGCCGAGTTTCGTTTTTGAGATATTGCTATCTGCGGAACTAGTGACCAAATTCAGGATTACAATTTGAGCCACCGATTTATGGTTTAATAGGCGTATAAGAAGGCCATGCGGTATCCAAGTCAGATATATATATTTTTTTTTATTGTAGGTACATCTTAGTATTTCATTTCAAAACCTATCTAAGGAGAGAGAGGTTATTCCTACAGGTTACAAACCTATTCTAACTAGAATGGGAAGGCCGAGATTCATTCCTTGGGTCCGGCACGAAATAAATGACAACCGCCAAGACCGGATTCGAACCGGCACCGCAGCAGACTCGAGGCTGCTAAGGTGACGCCTTTACACTCTCGGCAATCACGGCTTCTCTTGCACGCCGTTGTACATTGCCGTCAGCGGCTTACTTCCATCAAGATTATCCTTTTAGTTCGGAGTCATTCCCAATTATAATTGGACAAGGAGCTTCCTGTGAGCAGGTATATGTTAAAAAATGCTAGATCAAAGCCTATGTTGTTTGATGCCCATGTAGTAGAAAGATCGATGATTTGGAATGGGAGCAATTTGCTTCACGAACCGTTCGGGAAATATCCTTAAGAATATCCTTTCAAATTTCATCTTGTCAAGGAAAACTAGCTAAATGAACACTCCAGTCACATTTTATACAGAGCAAGCTAACATTCAGGCATCAGGATTATAGGATTTGTTCGAGAGCAAGCGCGAGAAAGAACGAAAACTAAGAGAAGAGCAACTGAAAAATAAATAAATAAAAATAAAACACGGAAGAGATGGGCACCTGATATTGATACGTTACCTATACTTTCATTTCATGATTGTAAAATTCTGCTGATAGGATTCTTCGGCAGGATCTGCTTCTACCACTACCACGTACACGATTTGGACCCTCCCATAGATATAGCGAAGTATGTAAAGGAGATATATTGTTGCGAAAATGGGTGGAGAGAAAACCTTCGATTTTCGATTGAGGATGGTCTCACCAACCAGGATTCCCTTTCTGGAAGGGATCAATCAGGATTTCTTCTGCTAGGTTAAATAACAGGCAAGCCAGAGCATTCCCCTTTCTTACTCCAGCATCCTTCTCGAAATAGAGGGAGGTAAATAGCTGACAATTTTTTACCTGCACTAGCACATCGGTTTTCTTTAACAAGCTGTAAAGGTGCTGGTGATCAAATTGTTATTAAGGACATGAGGGTAGATATATTAGTGCACTGGCTGTAAGTATTTCTCCATATTAAGTATTTCCAACGATCCTTATATTTTTAGACCTTTACCCCGTTCAGTGGTTTCCATCACGGCAAGAGTTCTTATGATGGGTACCATCGTTATTACCATTTATCTCTATCGTTTCCGCCTTCTAATCCCGTGGTGAAAAAAATGAACAAACCCACCCGTTCTGAGTGAATAAGATTTTCAAAAAACGTTTAATTTTACCTAATTTCCACACTATGGCTAGTCCATTTCGCCCAATTTTTGTGCATAATGTGTTGTTTCACTTAACCAAAACGTATTTGGGATGAATATTTGAGGCTAGAACGAAAATTAATAACATAAATACAAAATAAAATAGTGAATGGCCACTCAAGTCCTTCAGTTTGTTCTCTAATTATACTTTATAGAAATAAGACACACCATTGTTATATATTTTTTTTTTTATTGCAGTTGTCTGAACTTAATATTTAATAATATGAAATATTTTTTCCTGCGGCATTGACAAATTAGGTATGGGTGCCTATGGTAAATCAAAAGATGTACAAACATAAATGTCAGCGTGTTAGCAGTTCGTTTTTATCTTGATTAAATAGTTTTTATCTTGTTTAAATTTCTAATTGTTGAAACATTCTTGTTATTTTGTTCACATCAATTCAATGATGATCTCTATTTCGAACCAATTCATTGATTTGCCTCAAAATTTGTATTTTAAATTAATCTTCTTGACACCTGTAATTATGTTATAAAAAACATATTTTTAAAAATATCTTCTGATTTTGTCAAATTCGCTCATTTTTAACAGTAAACCATTCCGTAGAATAGGGGACGTATGAATTATGTTTCCTAGCTTAAATTTTGGTTTAAATTTGTTTTGTAATTTCGCTATGTTGAATGTTTCTAATTTATATTATTTGCCTTTAAAACTTATTTAATCATGTTTAGCTCTAAATACGCATAAAACATTCTATGTGTTGCTATAATTAAAAATATTGTCCTCTGATAAGAGAGTGCCTTGATTGGAACGTAACAACAACATAGTGTCATTTTACTGATTCGCTAGCACTGTTACAATGTTTTCAAGTTGTTCTATGATGAAAATTGTTTTTTATGATAGAATTTCACACCTCTAGTATTGACTTGGTTCAGACCTTTTTAAGGATTAAAAAAATTAAGAATGCTTATTTAGTATCGTTTTGGGTGCTTAAATTATATTAAATTTTAATTATCTTTCTGTAGACTTTATTAACAGTCGTATGTGTCCTTAGTTTAACTTTTAATTATTTCTAAGAACGAAAGAAACATAAGCAAACACAGTATTTAGTAGTATTTTATTGATGTGTTTAGAAGTTATTTAAAACTAATGATGGCTGATGCTGAAAGAGAAGAAGCACTTAGTCTGGTGAGTAATATATTAAAGTTTTAGATTTATTGCTATTTCGTGATTCAGGTTCAATCTGGAAATGTTTTGTGACAATCTGTCAGTTGACTTTTATAATTTCTTACAATATTTACATTTTTTTTCTATTCTTTTTAAGCAAAATGAATTCGAATGGGTACTTCATAAAGAAGTTCATGCTGTACTCAATCAGCTTAGCAATATTTTGACGGTAATGTTAATGATTTTTAAATGCATTTGCTTTAAATATAAATTAGTCAATTTATGCAGTCGTAAATAAGAAACATTAAATTTGTTTTTAGGAGTGCCTCAGGCGATTTCCGATGTCCTTCAGCTCTGATGGTTCTCAAAAACATGAAAAATATGTTTTTAGTGGGTTAGATCAATTAAAATGTGTTGTTTCTCTGTGTGGTGACAGTATTACCCAGGCTGTAAATATTGATTTTAATTGGTCTTATTACAGGATTTTTTAACGCTAGTTTATACAAGTTGACGAAAATTTTGTTTTGTAGGAAATTAATTTTAGAATTCAGCGCCAACAAACAGTACAATATCGTACATGTATTCAGAGTGAAAATCCATGGAGATTACACCAGATTCAAGATGCTGTCAATCATTTAAATCAAGCGATAGTCTATATTGATAACGTAGACAAAAATTACAATTTTAGGTAAGTTGATTTTATGGAAGTTGTCTTTATTTTTTCTTATTTAAAGGAGAATGGTCTGTATTATAAAAATTATTACTTTCTTGAAATATCTCTTTTTTAGATGATAACATTTTTATATTTAAAACCAAGCAATTGTGACTAATCAAGACTTCCTTAATTAGTCGTTGACGTTTAATTGAGAGGCAATCAGTAGACAAGTTGACTAGGGGAAATGGTATTGGGTTGACTTTAAAATTCTAATTCATAAAAATATATTTTAAAATAGTTTATATTTAATGGTTATAATTATTTTTACAATTTCCATGTTTCTTTTTATTGAAACTTGGTTCTATTGTTCTTGATAATCTTCAATTGACTGATTCTATTTATTTTTTTTAATTTCAATGAAATTATTGGGTTTCCTTAAATAACTTATTTAAAGCCTATTAAGTGAAGAGGATTAATGATATTTATAGATTTAAAAAAATTATCTCTTTTAATAATAATAATAATGTGGTGTCCTTTGGAAATAACCAACTTTCTACCAGTCCTTTAATAAATATAGGTCATTGTTTTGACAATTGCTTTAACTCATTTTCTGAGATAGTTCTATTTAGAAAATTAAAAATCATTGATATTAATTAATTGGTTTGGTTAATAAGACTTTTTATTGTTTGGGTTGTCTATTTAATCAAATATTAATAATAATTTGACATCCGCATGATAATATAGAAGGATCAATCTAATTAGGGATTGATAAATTATTTGCCACTTCTATAAATTTGTTTTATTGAAAACTAGTTTCGAATGTTATACATTCATCTTCAGTTCTAAGAACACAAAAATTCAAAAATAATTTAAAATACAGTTTGGTATTATTATACACATTAAATTAAATGTAATCTAAATGTATAACATTCGAAACTAATTTTCAATAAAACAAATTTATAGAAGTGGCAAATAATTTATCAATCCCTAATTAGATTGATCCTTCTATACCATCATGCGAATGTCAAATTATTATTAATATTTGATTAAATAGACAACCCAAACAATAAAAAGTCTTATTAACCAAACCAATTAATCAATATCAATGATTTATTATTATACACATTAAATTAAATGTAATCTAAATGTATAACATTCAAAACTAATTTTCAATAAAACAAATTTATAGAAGTGGCAAATAATTTATCAATCCCTAACATGTATTTGATTTCTTGTCTTAATAAAATTCATAATTCATAAATGTTTTATAATACTAATTTATATCACATTTAATTTTATGTGTATAATAATACCAAACCGTATTTTGAATTGCTTATTTTTGAATTTTTTGTGTTTTTAGAACGGAAGATGAATGTATAACATTCCCAACTAGTTTTCAATAAAACAAATTTATAGAAGTGGCAAATAATTTATCAATTCCTAATTAAATATTAATATGTAGCATTTGTGATTTTTTTTTTTTTTTTTTAGTATTTTAAGATAACTTTAAAAATTATTTTTGTTGCTATTTGATTGCAGATCTTCAGAAGAGGTATTACATGTATTAGGAAATATTTTGGGATGTTTGCAAAGAGGTAGAACATCTCTCATACTTCCTCGTAAACGTACTGTTGTAGATTTAATGAAGAGTAGAAACATGGTATATCCTTTATTCTTATTTAACAATATCAATATTAATTTATTTTTGTATTTTCCTTTTACTAATTGTACTGTTTCTCATCCTATAGCATAAAAACTTCGCAAAAAATTTCTTGGTTAGCTTTTAATAAACAGTCTTTCTTCTTGTCAAATTTTGATTACTATTATGATCTACATTGATCTTAAACATTTTTTTTTATTAATATGTTATTGATTTTTTTTTTCATGAATTATAAATAAAAAAAGTTTTTGGATACACAAATTTACAAACTGCACGTTTATTAATATTCTGTTTAAAGTATTAATAATCAGATATTGTGGAAGTATTTAGAAAATTGTTGAATATTTAATTTTTAAGTTCTATAATTATTTATAAAAGTCAATATCTTAATTTAATTTAATGTTTTGGTTGGTACATGGGTTGGGTTCAGTAATTTTCTAGAAATTTTATCTCAGAAGAAACAGGCTGATGATTAAGATTTCTTTGTCAAATCATAGCTCTAAAAAGAGTCAAATTAATTTCTGTTATCTTGAGTTGATGTATTTTAATTCAGCATTGTTGAGGTAATTGGGCTTCCCCCTGAGTCAGCTAAGACAACTTCCTTTTGTTAATGATTCTTGATCTGGAGTAGGTATATTCTTCCTTCCAAGTCTTATTTTCTGAAGCGCTCATAAATATACACAATATACACAGGATAGGGTCATCACTCCTACGCCCGGCCTTTTTGTGAGTTGCCTCCAAGTAGGCTGACGGGCTCACATACCCGGGGGGGGGGGAATAAATTGCTTGAATTATTTAATTTGATTAAATAAAATTCATTCCAGTGCCGGGATTCGAACTCACAACCTTTGGGTTTGTGAGTAAGTGCGTTAACCCGCTCGGCCACCCCGCTCCCCTGTGTTTCTGTTTATTGCCATATTTTATTAATGTTATTGGAACTGTCTATTGTTATCTTATTTTTTCTTAGCTCTGATGATGGCTGAAACGTTTGTACACAATAAAATAATTTACATTTATTAGTAATTACCAATTAATAATAATTACCAACTTCTTCTTTAAATTCAATTATTAAGTTCTATATTCACTTAGAAGAAGTCAATATCTTAATTTAATTTAATTTTTTGGTCCATGGGTTTAGTTCATCTGTTTTCTAGAAATTTTATTTTAGAAGAAACAGGCTGATGATTCAGATTTCTTTGTAAAACCAGAGCTTCAAAAGAGTCAAATTTATTTATGTTATCTTGGTTTGATTTTAATGCAACATTTTTAAGATGATCGGGTCAACTCTTTCTGGGCCGTTCCTCTGGGTCAACTAAAGCAACTTTCTTTTATTAATGATGCTGGATCTGTAATACATTCTTTCTTTCATTTCTTATTTTCTGAAGAGCTCATAAATTTTCTTTAGTAATATTTTGTTTCAAATGTTCACTATGCTACAATCTTTTTTTTTTTGGACAAAATGTCTCTAAACCTGCTTCTTAAGTTACTGGTGTGGTTCTTTGTGAGCAGTGTTTTTAGTTTCAATAGTCATGTATTTGAAAATATTATATAAGAGGAAAAATGTTAGGAAAGTATCTTCTTCAATTTATCCGATTGGTACATTGATTCTAAGCTGTACTATGGTTGTAATAGATTTTGTAGTCCTTGAATTCTCTCTGTTATGCATGGATTTGAATAAAATAAAATATAAAAAAAATGTATTTACATGTTATGGGCTAGTATTTTATATTATTAAGTTTATTACTCATGCATGTTAGGTCACGAAAACATTTAGTAAATGTGTATGCTTAAGGTAGAATGTAATTTTACTGGATTATGTTGTTGTTTTTTTTATATTTATCTTCAAAATTAATTTTTTTTCCAGAGGAATCTTGTTCCGAATTTGCCTGAAGATTTGGCACTAAGTTTTTATATTCAAAGCCATAAATTGATAGTTGCTTTGTACCAAGTCAGTAATATTCATGGAAATATGAAATTCGACAGCCATCAAGCAGAAATATCTGTGCCTTGGCTCAACGAGGTACTTGTCCTGTTTACAGTAGCGTTGCAGCTTTGTCAACAGCTCAAAGATAAAGTAAGATTTTATTTTAATTATATACTTTATAATACTATACTACAAAACGTTAGGGTCCAAGTTATGTTTCATTGTAAATCAGCGATACTCCTACTAATATATTTTAAATTTAATTGTAATTGACGAAATAAGTATATGGATGAGTTTTGACCTAGTAGGAGAAAATTCGTTATTAAAGAAGTATATTCTGAAGATGGAACAAAAACCCAAAATGTTATTGGTTGAAATGTGTTGAGATTTAATAAAACCATAAAGGAAGAAGGACATTTTTTCGCATCCTTTATTGAAAAAGATTTTTTTTTTTTATATAGCATTTTGAACTTGATATTAATATTTTTGATGTGATACTGCCGTGCATATCAAAATTTTTATAGCTGTTTTACTAGGTGGCCCATTGGTTCTTAGATTATTACTAAAATTGAATAACTTTTCTATTATTTTTATTAAAATTATAAAAATGTGCTTCGTGGTAACAGGGCCGCCGCCAGCTGAGCTCTGGCTCATGGCAAAATAATACAGTGGGCCTCCGGCTACTCAAAATTTTTGTGTTTTATTTTTGTCAATAATATTAATACATTTGAACTTCGTTATAACGCTCTCCTAGAGCCTGGAGAAAAGAGTGCTATAACCGGGAAAATGTAGCCGGAAATCATAAAAAACAAAAACAAAAAATTGTGTTTTAATTTATTTATACTACTAACAAAAAAAATACTCTATCTCTAAAACTTGTGTTCTCTTTTGATTAAAAAAGGAATCATTGAAATTGGTTTAAGAATGGCGAAGTTATGAGAACATAAATTTAAAAAACATTTTTGACAGATCCTGAAAAAATTTATATGCGACCACCCTGAAGGTGTACCCTTTGGATTAAAAAAAGAATCATAGAAATTGGTTCAAGAATGGGGAAGTTATTGATAAAGGATTATAATTGCGCACAATAGGCCGCAGTGCACATATGCTGGATCAAAAAAAAAAAGGATTATAATTTATTTTTATTGTAGTTTTCAGCCCAACTAAACCTAATCCTGTGATAAAAAGCTATCAAATTGACCATTATTTTCTTTCAAAACAATGTAATAAGCTAGTAAAGGGGAAGCCATGATGGCCGAGAGGTGTCACCTTTGTAACCTCAAGACTGCTACAGGGCCGGCTCGAATCCGACTTAGGCCGATTGTAATTTATTTCATAGTGACCCCACGTAATGAATCTTTCTCTCCCCGCTCTGGTTAGAATAGGTTAGTAACCTGTAGGATAACCCGTCCTGTTTTCATTAAGAACGTTAAATCCCGATAAAAAAAAAAAAAAAAAAAAAGCTATAGCTTGCCCACAGATAGACGGCATACTGAGGGTGAACTCATGCGGCAGAAAGTTGGAACTAACGTCTCCCTCCAAACCCTTAAAAAAGTAGTACCTTCAAATGGTAGGTTCACTGACGTATTGTTAGGTTACTTACTTATTGTTGTTTACGAGGTTGTGCTATATTTTTTTTTATTGTCCCTGTATTGTGTTTATTACACTTGTATATTGATTTTCTCTTTCGGAATATTGACCTTGTATTGTTTTAACGGCTTACCGATTTCCATTATTTGTGAAAATCTGGCTTTGAACTTGATACTGGCTTTCTCTTTCGAAGAACAAAGAACAGTGTGAACATTTGTGTAAACTCGTAAAGGATATTGAAGACAAATAATGGGAATCTGATCGTATTATTGATAAAGAAATCGATGCAATAATAATCAATGTTGAGGAATGAGCTCGCACTTAAGTTCCGAAGAGATCGACTTATCCAATTTTGAAACTGAAATATTGTGAAAATGTGTTGTGAAAGGAACAAAGCTATGAAACAATATCAATATGTATAAATAAAAAATGTGTTTGTAGAAGATGTTTCTTGAACTTCTTGAAACTAATGTCATTTTTTTATCAATTTGTGTTTTCTTTCAAATTTTTTCTAACAAATTTTCACATTTATAGCAAAATGAATCATACCTAATTTAAAAAAAAAAAATTAAAATTCCTATTTCTTTATTAATTCTTGTTTTCATTCAAATTGTTTTCAACAAATTTAACATATTGACAGAAAAATGATAACAAACATGTGATTTATAATCAGCTGACATCCGCATGATGGTATAGAAGGATCAATCTAATTATGGATTGATAAATTATTTGCCACTTCTATAAATTTGTTTGATCTATTTATTTGTTTTATTGAAAACTAATTTCGAATGTTATACATTCATCCTCAGTTCTAAAAACATAAAAAATTCAAAAATAAGCAATTCAAAATATAGTTTAGCATTATTATACTGAGGATGAATGTATAACATTCGAAACTAGTTTTCAATAAAACAAATTTATAGAAGGGGCAAATAATTTATCAATCCCTAATGTGATTTATAGTTATGCCAATTAAATAGATGGTGGGGGAAGAGTTAATTCCTCTCTAGCGGACTGATCTCATTTCCCCGCTGCCATCTAACTATGGGCAATTTATAGTTAAAGGGATCAATATAACATTTATTGTGAAAATTATAGTTATTTACTTTGTAACTGAATTTTTAAAGGTGTTCATACTTCCATGAGCGGTAGTGTGCATGTTTAAAACTTACCTTATTTCCTTATAAACTATTATATTATATTATTATATATTATACTATAATTATTATTATTTTTTTAGATAGGTGTGTTCGCTCAGTACAGAGACTTCACTATCAATCCACCATCTCAGCCAATGCCTTGCGCATAGAATTGTTTCACTATGAATAAATTTTACATTTAACATTACACAAAGTGTATAATGGTTTTTAAATCCGAATCACATGTGTACTAGTCGTTTTTAGGCCTTTTGTAGGTTTCAATTAAAACATTACATTTTATGTGTCATCTATTAAATCTTTTATTAATTGTTATGATCTTTGAAATCACTAATCTGTACTTAAGCATGTTTTTGAGTTAATAAGAGTTCCTTATTTTACTTATAACAATTTTTAAAACTTTCGTTTTATTTATTGGAAATAATATTCAGTATTTTAAATTTTATAGTCATTGATGAAACATATGTTTGTACCTGGGGAATCACTTATTTTCTCTAAGTATGGTTCTTGTTACCGCAATGGCAAACTCTGAAACTTTACTTTCAAAGGAGTAAAATCTCATTTGTTTGTTGCAGAAAAAAAATTATTTATGTGTTATTTACCAATATACGTATATTTTTTGTTTGTAGATTTTATTAGTTGTATAAGTAGAGTGTTTTATGTTATTGTAGTGTGTAGAAATTAAATGAAAAAAAAATTGTTTGATATAATATTTTTAATGAGAATAGCTCAATATAATCTGAAGTAATAATGCATAGGGGCATTCAGACTTATTTTAATATTTATAAACTATCAAATAGTTAAACGATTTTGAAAACATAATTTCAGGCATGACTGAAGGTTGCTTTAAAAACCATGCATTATTATTATGGGTACAGAATATATGTTAAATATGTGTTCACTGTTTGCATCACAAAGTAATCGAGTGCAGTTTGCCTCCCTCCCTTCTCCCCCCCCCCCTCTCCCCTACAAAAAAAGGAAACTATTTTATTGTAATAAGCTTTTTATTAGTTTTGACTCTGATATATTTATATTCACATATTTGATAGATTTTGTTATTTTATTCGGCAAATAAGCACTTGATTGTAAATGGAAGTTAATATTTTGTTAATAAATTGTGCAAAAACATACTTAATACTTCGATAAGTTGGAAAATATGGGAATGTCATGCTTATTTTTTGGTAATGAGCATTTGAGGATTATTATTGGCCCAAAAGTTTTTTAATCTTGATCATCTTTTTAAATATTAGATTATAAAATTCAATATCTCCTTCCCTATTAAATGCATTTCAATACATCTCCTTGTACGTTTCTGCTGATTCATGAGGTGCAGCTAAAATAGGAAAGTACCTTGATTACTATCTAATAAGAGAATATTATACCTATTGTTACTCCATGTTCCTTAAAGAATGAAGTATTTATTATTGTATGTTTATGTTTCTTAGTTTCCCATTATGTCGTGAACTAAAGAAAACCATAATCCTGTAGGTATCATATTTCTTACTTTAAACTTTCAATTTTCAATTAATTTGTAATAAAAATAATTTATTAATATTATGTTTTTCAGAATATCTGACTTTATCATAGCTGTGTTTTGCTTTAAAAAGAAACTGCAACTGTCTAAACAACCTTAATCATATCTTAAATATTTTTATTTGAATTTCAATCAAAAATATTTTTTCTAATCGTTTTAAGTGTTCTGCCAAACCTGATAATTAAAGACCCGCAGGCACTGATGTACTGTAGCAGCATATTTGGCTTTTATGTTAATCTCGTGGTGGACTACCATCTTTTTGTGATTTATAATTTCTGTCTCATAAATAAAATCTAACTCTTTAAATTGAGTTTTTTTTAACAAGATTCCTTCAAGTAGATTTAAAATTGAAGTTTAAAAAATTTTAGTGTTGTGGTGTTGAAATATTTCTGTTTTTGGCATTACACATTATTGGTATCACTAATTCCACTGTTTATGATTTTTCTATTCTTTATAGTTGGGAGTTGAAAATAAGAAATAAATTTTGTTAAAAGCATAACAGGCATTTTAGAAAAAAATTAATTTTGAATGTTTATAACACGGATAAAAGTTAACTGATGATATAAATATAAATTTGAAAAAAAAAATCAATAACCAATAAATGAGAGAAATTAATATTATTCCTTGAACGATATTATTTCTAATAAAAATATTCATTTTATGAGGGTTAAAGATAATGCTACTTTTAGCATAACCGTTGGTTAAGATAAAGTACTTCCTTACCAAAGCATTGAACCCAGAACCCTTAATTTCATGAGTTGTAGTGGTACGTTTATTTTTTTATTTTTGAATATAATTCTTAATAAGCCAAAGCACATTTTTTTTAAATAATGAAATCAGTACCCAACCCATAGAAAAATGATTATTTATTTTATATTAGAGCTTGGTGTCTGTTTATTTCAATATGTTTTAGCCAACTATCTTGATTTAGTAGGAATTTATAGGAGGGAGGGATGAAAAAGAAATTTTTTGTAAGTAAAACGAAAAACATCATTAAGTTTGTGTAGCTTTCGGTTAATATTTTAATGAGAATTGAGAATTGGCTATTATCAACAATAATAATTGGGATATAAATGGAAGATTTCACACACGAAGCCTAGAGTCTCTAAAATCTTGTTGATTTATCTTTTTAGACTGTTGATGTGAGATGTGCTGCATATTGTCGATTTTATTTTTGCTGTCCTGATGATGCCTTAATTGGCTTAACGCAGACTGGTTAGTTGTTAACCGGTATTTTAGAAACTCAAGGCTTCGTGTGTGGATCCATTTATATCCTCTGGTGGAGTTTTGTATCTTCTATATTGAATAATAATACTGTTGATAAAGTTATATAATTTTTATTTCATCTTATAAAATGTATTTAATATTTATGAAAATTTACAACAATTTGTTCATAAGGAATGGATTTTTCCCTTGTTTGGAAGTAATGTAAAAATTACCGTCTCCATGTTTTAGTAGTTTAATAACCTTTTAGTGTTATTATATTCATTTTTTTTTAATTGTATATTTATGAATAAAAATGTTTTCATTAAATTTTTGAAAAAGTTGAGAATTTAGAAAAATTTAATTATAAAAATTCTTGTATGTATTTATGTGCCTTTTTCTTAACCTGTAAAGAACAGGCATATTAATCATCTTTTCCCTTATGGAATATATAATTAGACTTTGCTAAAAATGTATTTATTTTTTAAATTTTAATTGAGTGTTACATACTAATATATGTGGTAAGTTGTTTCAATGATTTTTACTTAGAAATGTTTTGTCCATTAATTTATTTTATTTATTGTAAGTTAAGACAATAAATTTATGTAAGAGGCTGTGTTAGTAAACATTGTATGTATCTGTCACAAGCAATAAATTTGTTATTTGCACTCGATATTTGTTTGTTTTTAACGTTACCTTAATTAATAATATTTAATATATTAAACCTTATAATCTGTATGTTAGTTTAAATTAATTCTGAAACTACTTAATTGCAAATGATGATTGATCACGTATTATAAAATCATGGTATGGTTGTTGAAGATCGGCCAAGGAAAATAAGAAATACTCATTATTATGGACTATAATAGGAAACCACTCTCCGCACTTTTAATAGTGTATATTTGTTTAAGAAGATAAGGGCTCTTATAAGGAATACATTTAGTTTACTGTTGTGTACGAGGGTGAATCAAATATAAATGGTAATTCATTCATTCATTATTGGCATGACAGACGCATGTAGGGGTATTTGGCCTGCTCAGTAACCTCTGCCCAGTCGTTCCTGTTGGCAGCGCACCTGATAGATATCCTTAAATCTTTTCTTACACTATCCTTGTTAATTTATGGTTTCCAATGACTGCAATATAGCATGAAAAAATTCAAGGCACTTTACGTCAATTTATTGGATTAAATATAAAACAAAATTGGAACCATAAAATGTATTTAGTCCACATATAGTAAAATGTACAGTTCGGACTTAGGTGAATCTGAATAATGTATATATATATATACATATATAAAACAAAATAATCATAATTATAAAAATAAAATGAATTCTGGCAATCACCATCCTCGGCCTCAAAAGAAGATGAAATTGAAACTCAGAGCTGCTTTGAACTAACATACTATTTTACTGTTCCATAACATCCCTAGTACATTTAACGACAGCTAGAGTGATCCGTTAAGATGAGATAGCGACTGGCGAACGAAATTAATAAGTTGAGGAAGAAGGAGGCTTTTTCTAGCTTTCATTTAAAATAGGGGACGGCCAATATGCATAAATGAAACTACATAGGTTTTTTTTTTTTTTTTTTTTGTTTACGGTCATATAAAGTTTGCATTCTAATATACAATTTTCCCACTTTTCTAATACTAGGATGGAAAAATTAAGATTTAGTAAAATAACGATGACTAAGTATAATAACTGATGCATTGTATCTGCAAAACGACTAATTTATAATAGGACATAAAAACTGTTTTAATACGCAGCTTACCTAAAAATTGACCAAGTTCTTGTGTTTCATGACTATAAGGAGGCATATCAAAATACAATAATATTTTTCTGTAATCTAATATAATAAATATTGTAGTTACAATTTTTGACAGAAAATTATTTTAGTGCATGCATAGTTAACAAGGTATCACTTCTTAGCCATCGATAAAATAATACAAATATCGTCGTGACAAATGTAAAGTATCGAATATAAAAAACCGCAATTTTAATAAGCAGTGCTAGTAAAAAAAAAATACCAATAAAAATTAAAAATTCCTACTTCTCAACATCATTCACGATCATATTAAAAAAAAAAATCCTGATTTTTACAACAACGAATAATAGAGTTTCTATTGGCTGATTATCTAGCTTTCCCATATAACTTAACCCACAGGAGGAGACTGATATATTTTTGCCCAGATCTAGGAAAAAATATTGGAAAATTTGGATATTCCTGATTCATCCTTTAAATTAAATCTAATTCATGACGAATCTATTTTTGTAAACTTAATGATTTGAGTTATAGTATAGATTATTCAAAAGAAAAGTAGGTTTAGAGTTAATGGGGAAATGCTTAGCATCATAATGAGACACCGGTAAAAATTACTGTAAAATACTAAATTGTTCACAATAGATTTGTGAAGAATAATCATAAATGGTGTATTGCACAGATACTGATAGATATGTTTTCTCCGTAGATGTACTAAACTAACAAAGAACAAACATTTTTTTTTTTTTTCCTAATTTTCTGAGAAACAAATAAAACCTGACCTCAGATAAAAGATAAGTATAAAAAAAAAAAATCATTAGTATTTAGGCCTCGTTCAAAAGGCTTATATGTATATTAGAGATTGATAAATTATTTGCCACTTCTATAATTTTGTTTTTATTGAAAACTAGTTTCGAATGTTATACATTCATCTTCAGTTCAAGGTTTAAGTAGATAATATCAAACAGAAAAGTTTGTATTGGTTTGTTCTCACACTGAACTAGACTTATATTATAAATAGACTAGACTTATACTTAAATTATTATATTATTATAAAGTATCATAGTATTATAAAGAATTATATTAATCTAATTTATTATGAATAATAATACCAAACTATATTTTGAATTGTTTATTTTTGAATTTTTTGTGTCTTATTTTTCTGTGTTTAGAACTGAGGATATATATGTTATACTGAGGATGTATAACATTCGAAACTACTTTTCAATAAAACAAAATTATAGAAATGGCAAATAATTTGTCAATTCCTAATTAGATTGATCCTTCTATACGGATGTCAACTGATTATGTGTATATTTTTTTTCAAAAATGTACTGTTTGAAAGAATAAAATATTTCTGAGCAGGGAAGGGAGGGGCTGGGTTGCAATCCACCATACTAGCATAAATAACTCCAAAAACCCATTGACTCACTACAAAAGAGGATTACCATGGAAGGGGGAAGTTTTTTCTTAAGAAATTGAGATCCTAGAAGTGTTTTTATAAATTGCCAAGTGGTGAAAATGCAAATAGATCATTTTGAGAGATTATTAATTATTTGTATTCATGATAATAGGGCAGGAGATTTAAAAATATGTGTATATACATTCAATCTGGAAATAAAAGGAAAAACTAAAAAAATTGTTTAATCATAAACTTGAAAAAAGTAATTTATTTATTACTCACATGGACATCCTTCTTGACATAACAATAACATAGAAATAATTATTTAATGAGAAAAAAAAAATCAGAAATAAAATTTCATATTTTAGTGATATGATATACATCTACAGACCTTAGAAAATATACCATTAATTTATTTTGAAAAGATTGGCTCGTAATTAAAAATTACAAACAAATTTAAATTTGAACATTTTTCAAACTTAAATATTAAAAAAAAAATAATATACATACTTAGAAAATCAAATAAAATTGGTATTGATGGCTTTCAAACAGAAATTGCAAATCATCATTATTTACAGACATGAAAATATATTTAATATGATCATCAATAACAGAGCCCAATTTATTTTCATGAAACTTAATTTGCATGTTTTGTTTTTTAAGACTAAAACAAAAATTTTTCAAACTCCAAAAATAATATACAACTCAATATACATCATGCTTACTTATTTCACATTCTCTCCTGAGGTCATCGTGCATTTTTAACAATGAATCAAAATAATCTTGCATTCTTGCAGTGTGTTCATCTATCCACCTTAAAGATTCCATATGAGCATTTAAAATTCGTCCTACCTGAATTACAGGATCTTCAGTATCATGTGATCGAGATGTTTCATTTATATGTTCAATTGTTTCTTTTAAATCTTCTGACATAGTTTTGATCTGAGAATCAATTTTCTTAGCATTTATATACAGATTTTTTCTATTCGGATCGGCTTTAAGGACTGAAAGTAAGTCTTCCTTCTCCATGGGAACAAGGCATGCTTCCAAGTCTTTCTGATGAGTAAATATGATTTCCAGGTCATCATTTATTTTCCCTTGTTGCTTCCGTACTTTCTCCATAGTAGAATGCAACTGAGTTAATTTTTCAGCATTTTCATTAATAACCTTGTCCCATATATTGATCTGGGTAGCTTGATTTAAAAACACTTTCTCCTGTTCATATAATTCTGCAGTCCATTTATTGAGAATCAATTCTTCCAATTGTTGAAACGTAAGATTTTGTTGCTGAGAGGCAGAAGCACCTGTACTAGTAACAGGTTTGTTTGATAATGAACTGGTAAGAGAAGTGGTGGAAGAAGGTGGCAATGTTAAAGACGAGGTTGTAACTGTAACATTGGCAGGAGGGAGTGAACTTTTAGTCGAACTGAAGATAGTGGATCCAGCATTAGTAGGTTTAGCAGTACTTCCAAAATTCAGGCCAGAACTTGCTGGAACATTTCCTCCTGTAGATGCTAAACCAGTACTTAAAGGCATCGAGGCACTTGATACAGTTGTTTTTAATTGCATTGGTTGAGAAGTAGAAGGTGGCTTAAACTGCTGAGAGGTAGTTAATGGAGAAGAACTCATGCCGAATGACGATGTTGTTACTGCACTACTGGGCATTGGAGCAGAGGCAGCTGCTGTAGTTGTAATATTAAACAATGTTGCATTACCTGTTGCTGTAGTTTTTGGAGTACTTGTATTAGATAATGCTGTGGGAGGCATGAACATTGCAGACTGTTTAGAAGTTCCAACTTGTGGCGTAAAATTTAAAAATCCTGTCGGCTGGGTTTGATTAGTGGACATAGAGCCAAAACTAACACTCGACGCTTGCTTAGGCGTGCCAGTTTGGAAGAAACCACTACCGGCATTTGTTTTAGGAGTTGATTGAAGATTACTCTCATTCATTGTGGAACATCAATAGTGAATATTAAATTATAACGAAAACTTAGTTTTGTCTTCATACAGCAAAAATGCCAATCTATTTGAAACCTTACGCTATGATAACACGACTGAAATATTTCTTATAAAAAGTCTAGGCTTTACATTAAACAGATTAATTAAAATGTTTTAAGATTATGTACAAGTATAAGAAAAAAAATCTTTTGATATTAAAAAAGTATTGTTTTGATTCAGAGTGTTAATTTATGTCAGTGCCTTTATAATTTAATCATTCACCAAAAGTTGTTTTGACTGGTTCTCTTTAAGTTAAAAGTGATATTTCTAATTGTTTGATATATCTTTTTTAAATGGGCTAATTCAGCTGAATTATGTGATTGCACTGGTTTATAATTAATTATGGAACTGTCTCAAAGTAGATTTGAAAAATCCTTAGGCTTGTTAACTTCACGATTCGTATTTTTATTACAACATTCCCCAGGAGGATTACTAGACCTTAAAACTGTAATTTGTTTTTATCTTAATTTTAAATATGAAAACTGCATTAATAAATGTGTGCATTATTATATGGTTTGAGATTACTCCTATTATTTATGTTTTAGGCTGCAGAAACTTTAGAAGTTAAACAAAAAAGAAGAATCTATGATATTACCAATGTATTAGAAGGAATAGGACTTATTGAAAAAAAAACAAAAAATATCATACAATGGAAGTGAGTTATTTTATAATTTGTGATTTGATTAAGACCGTGCCCATGTGTATTATACATAACTGATTTTCTCATGATTCTTCCTTGTACATGTTTTAATATTAATTATGAATTAGTCTCCCGATACTGCATTTCATATTTCTCTGTTATATTACTTTCATAACTTTTGTTGCAGATGCCAACTGCTTTGCATTGTAGAAGGTATCAGTTATCAGAGAAGTTCAATAGTCCAAATTATTTATCCTTAATAGTTCAATAGTATGCTGTATTTATATTTTGCAATTATTATTCATTGCCTTCCCACCCTTTCTCGTTATTATTGTATATGATTATTTATTCTGTATTTGTTAAGGAATTTTCAATTGCAAGAACTTACATACAGTTTTTTTATATATTTCATTTTTTAAATTGTATATTTTGTGTGTATATGTTTCAGATTATATGTATTGGTAATTTAAATTTGTAATTCTAGTTTTACTGTTGCCTCTTAGATAACTTTTTCCTCCTCAAACTAAAACTTTTAAAATTTCTTTATATATGTATATCTTTTGCCTTATTTCTTTTTGTTTGGAGGACCAATAATTATCAAATATTTACTTCCCTTCAATTGATGATTTGTTTTAATATCTCATTTTTAATTTATCTTCTTTCTGTAGATTGAAGCAAAATATAAATTAATAAAGATATTTATTAACTAATACCTGAAATAGTATAATTACAAACATTTTTCAAAGTTAAAAGTATTTATAAAATTGAGCGTTTTTGGTTTCATTATCATCTATAGCTATAGTCTGCTGTTATTAGCAAAAAAAAAATATATTAAACATTATTTGTTTATCAATGGGAAAATTATAAGTTAAAGGTCATTGTCAATGGGCGATGTTTCCGGTAGTGAGTGGGGGGGGGAGGGGGGATTGAGAGCAACAAGGTCAGAGCATGTCTTGACAAAAAATAACTCCTTTTTTTTTAGTTATATATATATTGAACTGTTTTTTAGGAACTTTGAATTTTTATAAAAAAAAAAAAATATTCTGTATATCGAATAAAATTTCTATATATCGAACTAAAAATTCCAATTTAAAAAAATATTGTCATCAAAAAGAGCCCTTTGTTTACGTATATAAGAATGAGTAATAATTAAATAAAAAAAAAAATGTTCCACTGGTTTGCAAAGTAATGAAAATTTAGGGAAGATCTTGTTTCAGAAGAAGCACAGGAGTACCTAAATTCTCTGAATCTCTTTCCTTACATAGAATGAAAATTTCATTTTAACTTTGCCTTTATTGTTGTGAACATTGCTCTTAAATCAGTTGACATCCGCATGATGGTATAGAAGGATCAATCTAATTAGGGATTGATAAATTATTTGCCACTTCTATAAATTTGTTTTATTGAAAACTAGTTTCGAATGTTATTTTGAATTGCTTATTTTTGAATTTTTTGTGTGTTTTTAGAACTGAGGATGAATGTATAACACAAAACTTATTTATAGAAGTAGCAAATAATTTATGAATCCCTAATTAGATTGCTCCTAAACATGGCTTCAGTGATGAATTATACAAAAATTGACATTAGAAGCTATCTTGCGCGAAAACAAAAATAAATTAATTTTTATGTATGTTTGCATATTTTTAATACATGTCCTTATTAAATTATAAATGTAAATTTTTAAAAAATCTGCAATCACAGATGTTAGTACAATTTTTCAAATAAGTGCTATTGATCGTTCAGTTTTGTTTTTCTCTAGCCCTAAAAAATTGCCTTGGTTACATCTTTAACCCCAAAAATTGCCTTTGGTATTTCTTTGACCTTAAAGAATAGCTGTAATTGTTTTTAGCCTAAAAAGGGTGAAAAATTGCAATCTTTCTATTTATCGAAATTTTGATATATTTTTAAATATTGCAGGAAAAAATATTTAAGGAAATATTGAGGGACTGTGATTCCTACCCAACACAATTCCTTTGGTATATTCATCAAATTTAAAAAATCTTTGAAACCTTTTTGGCCTGCACAATGCTGATTAGTGTAGCTGGAAATCCTGTCGCTCATCGTCTTTTCTCCTGGACTAGGCCCCTTTAACATTATAATACAGTTGTTCCTCTTCTGTAGTTTTCATAACATTCATAAGATTTTGCATTATCCTTGGTTTTTCATGCTAGATATATCCTGTACGTACTACATACTTTTCAGTTTTCCACATGTTAATACGTAGATAATTTTATCATATTTTTAAATTAGACTAATAACATCATCTTTTTTTTTTTTTTTTTTTTTAGAGGCCCAGCTGATGAAAATGAAACGAGCCATAGTGAAATCACTTCACTTAAAGAAGATTTGAGGGAATTAAAGGAATATGAAGACATGTTGGATCACCATATGAGGGTATAGATTTGTTTCAGTGATTTTATCCTTGAAAAATTAATCTCTGTCAGCAGATGCGATTAATCAAAATTACTTTATTTGCTTTTTTTTTAGAAATTAAAATAATTGTATTTATGTCTTAAGACTACAGTTTGTGTTTTAAAACTTTAGTTCAGGTTTAGTCGTTAATAATTTTATTTTTTTATATCGGATAATAACTTCTGGCCTGGACACCGAAACTTGTACTCAATTAAGATGTTTTCTCCACCATAATATCATTTTTATTACATTCAGTGACTTTCATACGTAGGATATGTTGTTCAATTTATTACATTTTAAAATATCTCTGTTATTGATTATGGAGCATCATCATCAATGTAATTATCTAATTCTATAAAATAATGGGATTTTATCAGAATAAATGATATGCCTGAATTGTGAAAATGGAAGACTCTTATTATCTTACATGATTCTTTTTAAGTCTTTGAATGTCGTATGTCCATTACAAAGAGAAGAATGGAATGGGAAATAGAGTTGATTAATGGTTTTCCTTTGAGAAACAGCCCCACATTTGTTACACGACGTCAATAGCTTATACACTGAGGCAAAAAAAGTGGTCACCCTTTTGAAAATGTATTTAACCCTTTACTATTGCAAAAGTTAAATATTTTTAGCATGCATAGTTATTACTATTATATGCTTACTACTACTATATATTATTATATTATGCTAAACCTATTGTAAAAGTTTAAAGAAACAAATATGAAATTTGAAATAGGAAAATAAATAGTATTAAAACTGTTAATATTGTTTCTGTTTTGAAAATACATTTTGGTATTATTATACATATTAAATTAAATGTAATGTAAAGTTTTATACTACATTTAATTTAATATGTATAATAATACCAAACTGTATTTTTAATTGCTTGTTTTTGAATTTTTGTGTGTTTTTAGATGAATGTATAACATTCGAAACTAGTTTTCAATAAAAGCAAAATTATAGAAGTGGCAAATAATTTATCAATCCTTAATTAAATTGGTCCTTCTATACCATCATGCGGACATCAACTGATTTAAATTTCATTTTTAAAAATAGTTTTAAGTGTTACTTGTGCGTTGTTGGAAGATAGAAGAAGCTATTTCGAGAATATTAAATATTCTCAGAACTACTATTTGAAAAATATTCCTTTGTTACCAGGAAACAGGAGAATGCTCAAGAATTCCTGGCACTAGAAGAAGAATAGTGACTACTCAGAGGGATGACCACTTTTTAGTGTTGAATATTTTATGTAATAGTCATTCTGCTGTTATAGTGAGAAGGCATGGTCAACTGCATGAGTTAAGAGGAGTGAATGTTAGTTTTGACTCCGTAAGGCAAAGACTTTCTGAGGCTGGTTTAAGAACAAGAAGGCTGGAGCATAGACCAGAATTTTAAATAAGGCATAAGACAGCTTGATTAAGTTTTGCCAGACAACACATTAACTGGGCCGTGGAGGATTGGGAAAAAGTTTTCTTTTCAGATGAATCACGGTTTTGTCTGAGATCATCTGACCACTGAGAAAGAATAATTCATTAATCTGTTGAAGGATTCATTTATCTAATGATAGCGGTATACGGTTGCAACCTTTTCACAAAGAAAGAGCTATAGTGGAGGATGAATTATGATGTGGGTTGGGATTGATATGCAAGCTTGGACAGAATTAATTTCTGTAGAGGAGTGCCTACTAAATTTTTGTTTATGCAGGGCTCCATACAGAAAGAATTCTTTCCCGATAACTGGAAAACGCTTCAATCCAATGTTTAAAGTGGCCAGTATGTAATCAAGATCTAAAGCCTATTGAACATCTCTGAGATGTCTGACTTCACCAGATTCGCTTCAGGAGTTTCAAGTTGCCCTAAGGGAAGAACATGAAAATATCCCTCAGGAATTTATTCAAAACCTTATTAGGTCAATACCCCATAGAACGCAAGCAATATTAAATGCAAGAGGTAGAAACATACCTCATTAATTTAAAATTTAATTTCGAATTACTTAATAAAAAGTAATATTAGGGATTGATAAATTATTTGTCACTTCTATAATTTTGTTTTATTGAAAACTAATTTCGAATGTTATACATTCATCTTCAGTTCTAAAAGCACACAAAAATTCAAACAAGCAATTCAAAATATAGTTTGGTATTATTATATATATTAAATTAGATGTAATATAAATCAGTATTATAAAACATTCATGAATTATGAATTTAATTAAGTCAAGAAATCAAAAACATTTGACAGATATCAGATCCATTCGTGTATTTGATTTCTTGTCTTAATTAAATTCATAATTCATAAATGTTTTATAATACTGATTTGTATTTCATCTAATTTAATATGTATATAATAATACTTTATATTTTGAATTGTTTATTTTTGAATTTTTGTGTGTTTTTAGAACTGAAGATGAATATATAACATTCGAAACTAATTTTCAATAAAACGAAATTCCAAAGATCCTTCTATACCATCATGCGGATGTCAACTGAAAAAATATTATATTTAAATTAAAAATCACTAGTTTGTACCTTACTTTTAATATTTCTAATATGTTTCAAATGGCCTGTTATTTATTCTAAAAGTATGTGGAGGTATTAATAACAAATTGATTGGAAATAATAACAAAGACTGAAGTGTGAGCACTTTTTTTTGCCTCTCAGTGTATATTAATATGCAGACAGCAACCTGCCCGTATCTATTATTAATTAGCCCCTTTTGGTGTGTTATGGATCTTGAATCAGTATTCAGGAGTTTTATTGTATATGGTTTAGTTACAACTTTTCAAAAATATCTTTATTATTATTCAAAATATTATTACTTATAATTTGTTTTAGTAATATATTTATTGTGGCTGTTGTTACAGGAGAATAAAAACAGATTATCTACCAGTAGGAATCCCTGTCATTCTTACGGGAAGAATATCTGTTTTTATTCTCTTGTTATGTTTATTAATTTTCTTTTTCCATTTATTCCTTAAATTTGTCTTATTGTTATCTTTTAATTTTTTAATTTATATTAGGATTTTGTCATATTAACTCTTAATAAGAGAAAGTCAGCTGTAGTTACATTCTAAAAGAACTAAAAAAAAAAAAAAAAGAAATGAAAATAAGCTGATAGTTGTGAAATCAATGAAATGTTTTATTTTTAATTAAATTTTTCTGAAAACTCTTGCATTCGTATTATTTATTATTTTTTAGACGATTCGAAATAGAACCGAAGAAATGTTAAGTTATCCGGAAGCTTACATTACCCATGAAGATTTGTCTTCATGCTTTGAAAGTGATATAGTTTTAGGAATTCAAGCCCCCGTGAATTCATTATTAGCAGTACCTCTTAACAAAAAGGTGAGATACAGGTTGGTTTCATATTAGTTAGTAATGTGTTTGTAAATCATACATTAATTTATTTGTAATTAACTTGTGATTTTATAGTGCTCTAAAATTATAGTTTTTGTACTAATAAGACTGACCTTAAAATACTATTAGTGACTACAATGAATTATAAATATGACAAAATCTAGAATGAAAGGAGCATAACTAAAAATTGTATAATAACTAATATTGCCAACTTATTGAAATCAACATAAAATCCTTTCAGGTTTTGGGATCTTACAATACTTCTGATGGTAAGTTTGAGTTGTACCTCTTTTGAACGCGCTATTTATAAATTAACAACACAAAAGTTTTAGCGGTTAAATTAAAAGTCATTAATAGATGATTTGAAATTTGAATTTTTTCAATCGATTCATTTCAAAAAATTTCTTTTAGATTTTTATAATATAAATAAGTAAATATAAATTTTTATAATATAATTTTCATTAATTATACTAAATTTTACTACTATGTTTTACAAAAGTCCTTGTGCATTAGCATAGCTTTATTTCAGATTACATATTTTAAACATTATTGAATACTACTCTTCAAAGTAAGTAAAGTCCATTGTTTTAAACTACTTTCACCTATTTTTCTGCTAGTAATTGGATTCGATGCCGGTACGACTCCTTTGGTTTTGAGGCAATGAACTCTTCACATCCTATTTTTACGCCCTCGTAATCAACAAAGATCCGACCATTTAAAAAATGAGCCATTGATCTAAACAAACCATAATCTGATGGTACAATATCTTTGCTATACTCAGGATGAGGCAAAATGTTTACTCCTTGCAGTTCTGATAATTTTTCCTTGGTCAAAAGAGAACGACTTGTAACGAGAGGTATTGTAGTGTTGCAAAATGGCTTGGTTCCTGTTGACCAAAGCGGGGTACTTTGCACTTAAAACTGCATAAACTCTGTTTAGCTATTCATAGTAAAGGCTTGAGTCCCTACTACGGTCGATAAACCACGAGTAGTTGCATGTGGGTCCTGGTTCGCACATTCAAGAAGAACGTCATCATCAACAACCAATTGGCAGCCTGATCTGGGTTGTGTTGCAGTATTTTGATGGATAATTGACTCTCCTTCTGTTGCACTAATTTCTTCGGTGGCTGCCTTTGCGCTTAAACCTTTTCCCATAATACTGAAATCACAAGGAATTAAAGGATTAATCAAAGGAAACATTGATATAAATAGCAGGAACAAAAACATTCTTACAGGATAATTATGAGAGTTGTAATTAAGGGTTGTGTTCATGCACAAGGACTTATTAACAACCTAGTACAAGGCTTTGCAACATTTCAAAATAAATAACTTATTACAGCTAAGAATTGATCATGACATACAGATGAGGCTTATAAGCTTCCCAATTAAAAAACTATAATTTTTTTTATTAGTACAAAAATATTAAAACATAGTAATCATGTTATCAATATTAACTCTTTAACGCTTAATGGCCTTACAGGGTAGGCTAGCATTAACTAACTCCCAGTGCTCAGCCATATTCTTGAGTCAAGTTGCAGAATGTTTTGTAGTCTTGCACATAGGCCACCCTTGGAACTCTGTATGTTCACCACAAAAAAAGTTAAATTTTCCCTGTAATTTTTGTATTTTCACTTTGTAATAACTCAACAATTGATGAGTAGATAAAAATGAAATGTCAAAATCTAAATGCATTGTAATTAAATGCATAATATCATATTTTAGCGTGGCCTTCCTTGTAGCACCTGGCATAGTATTGGCAATTAGCTACAGAATAGGCCACATTTACTGTAATGACTTATATTGTGTTAAAAATAAGATAAGTGTCTAATAAGATAGTATAGTATACAAATATGAATCATTAAAAATACATTAACAAAAAATAATTTAATCTGGATTTTTCCAAATATTTTTTACAGTATTTAAAAAATCTTATAATTACTATAAAATAATTATAATAATATATAAAATGATTTTTCTTAAGATAATTATTTTAAATACTGCTATTTCAAATAATTTATCTGTATTTCAAATGAAATTCGTACAGCTTTGTAAACCGGGAGCGAACGCTAAAGATATGCAACAAAACGGATAGTAAATTACTTCATTATGACAGTCTTAAAAGTCAAATATCTTGCAAGCCGGTCAAAGAATACCAATTTGGATCATTTAGATCTAAAGCTGATTAATTTTAGTTAAGGTAATGAGGATTTGAAAGATTCAAGGCTAATTTTAATCAAATAATGTTAAAAATTAAACTAGAAACATTTGAAACTGCCAAATTTCCATCATGAAAAACAATTTTTTTTTTTTAAATATGTCTATCTTCAATTAATTTATTATGGTTGCTGGAGATATTAGTAGTCATTAAGAACACATAACTTAAATAATTACAAAGAAAAAGTCCTTAGATAAAAAAAAAAAAAAGGCTGAAATTGATTTAAAAAAACTTCACAAAGTAGTCTTGATCTGGAGTCTGCAACATTTGTTGGCCTTCAGGGAATTAACGATTATTTTCTTTCTTTCCTTGTTTAGATAATATTGATTTAAAGTGAATCAATAAAAAAAAATATCTTTCTTTGAACTACTTTTTAGAATTTATTGTATAAAATAATCATTTTATTTTCATGTATATGCTTATAGTATATTTGATAAATATATATATTTGTTTTGTTTTTTAGACTGACAATTTAGAGTATGAATTAACTTTAAAATCGAGTAATGGTCCTATTAATGTTATGCTGTTTTCTGGAAATAAACCTCTGCCTGATAGTGAACCTATTTTTCCGCAATATACGTTTCCTGAAGGTCACTTGCCCTCGGTGAGTATTTATTATACCTACATAGCTATTTTCATCAATCTCCTAAATATCAGTACAATAATTAATAAACTAGGTGTTATTTGTAATACAGAAATAGAAGTTGTACCTATAATAATCATCCTTTGACTTTTGAAAATCATTGTCCAATGAGATTGTAACGTTCAGTATTGTTTTTTTCTATCTCAACTACTGCTTCATTGATCTAAAGCAGTGTTTCCCAATCTGCATAATGGTTTATGTGTACCGCAGATTGGGAAACGGTGTTACGTGGTGATGTTATGAGACATTTTGTGTTTAACTTTCCAAGTGTTATATGTCGGCAAATCAGTATTGATAGGGTTGGTGCCAGTGTTAGTTGATGTGCCCTCGGCAATTGCATAAGGTCCATTTTAACCCTTCCGCTGCTACAAGCTCATATACTAGTCCGGCGGTTGCAGCGCCCGGTGTGATATGAGCTCTTATATGAGTCTGGCTTGTTTAGCCTCTGGCTGCTACTAGCTTATATATTAGTTCTTCGAATATCACCATCTATAGACTATTTAAAGAAGGAGCAATGTCCTTCAAAGCCGATAGAGGCCGTAGAAATTGATTTTTGTCATTTTCAGCTTCCTTCAACTCAACCAACCCTTATACCTGCTCCATTCCTTTTTTTTTTTACGGCCAAGTACGGTTTCTCTTTACCTGAAATTTACTCTGCATATCTCTTCAGTATATTTTCTGCTTTGCTGGTGAATACTCAAGTGTAAGTAGCATTTAAATATGTCAAAAAAAAAATATTCTGAAGAATATAAGGCGGCAAATAAAAATATATTGCCAGGAATCTGATATGGCACTGTATTTTGAAATATATATCACACAATTAGAAATTTTTAATAATTAAAAATAATACAATTTAAAAAATAAAAACATTAAAATACATTTTTTTAATTTATCTCCACCAGTGCTGGTCCACAGCCCGGATCAAAAAAAAAAAAAAGGATGTAAAACATTATTAGAAAACCTAGAATGGAAAAAAAGTGATAACATATGTTAGACTATCCCGCATCACCATGTCCTCCCACAGCGGGTGTATTACGCAGCCAAAGGGTTAATTCGGAACTCAAACAAACTTTTTCAAAAATGGCCCTCCCGGACTTTTGGGGTTAAAAGGCATGCAGACTATGCAGAAATAGCTGACAAAGCATTTAGATTTTTATTGCCTTTCATTACTTCCTATTTGTGCGAAACTGTATTTTTTTCATTTGTGTGTCCTAAGAACAAATACCGGAATAGACTTATTGGTGTGGAAAATGATCTTTGTTTAAGACTAAGCTATCTTAAACCAGATATTGCCAAGTCGGCTTCTCATTGAAGTTGTTAATTATATTTTGGTTTTTAGTGATTAAGTTTTTTTTTTTTTTGGATTAACATTTATAACATTCCATAATCCATATTACTGCAGCGCCACTACAAGTTATGTGAGAGATTTCATTCTTGTGAGATGGTATGCCAAAAAAAAAAGGTTGGGAAACACAGGTCTAAAGAATTAATTATATTGCGTATCTGATTTCTGAAAATTATCTAAATAATCATCCAACTTCTTCATGCTTTATTTTATCCTCTTTCTACAACGTTTCGGACTCAATTTTGTCCATCTTCAGAAATTCTTCTGCCTGAAAAAAATGAAAGATGTAATTATCTAAAAATGCAAGATAATATTTTAATAAAAGTTTTAGATTGAATATGAAAAATGCCTGAAGGTGGACAAATTGAGTTCAAAACGTAGAAAGATGATATAAAAAAAAACATGAAGAAGTTGTATGGTTGTTTAAATAATTTCCAGAAATCACAGATATCCAATATAATTTATAGATACAACCATCAAAAATACAAAGAATTAAGTTATAAACATTTGTTTGTAATATTCTGCTTTTCTATTTAATAAATTGAATTTTTTATTATAGTCGAAAAGAAATGTTAGAAGTCCAAAGCCTAGTCGTAAGCAAACATTTACCAAACCAAAGAATGAAGAAATTAAGAACGATAGCAACATAGAACTTTGTGATGATGAAGACTTTGTTGAAAGTGCAAGGGTTATATTACGTGGATTAACAACAGGTAATATTTTTTAAATGTGTCTTCTATGCTTATTATTTCACTTGATTATCTAAAATAACTTTTTTTTTACAAAAAATTCCATTTATTTTTCTATGGTAGTTTATTGTAATAATATCTGATTTTGTGAATAGTATTTATCATTAATTTTATTTTAAGTTGATGTTAAATGATTGAGGCTCATGGCTAATGGTTAATTGATATTAATAATAATAATATATAGTCTAATTAGGAATTGATAAATTATTTGCCACTTCTATAATTTTGTTTTATTGAAAAATAGTTTCGAATGTTATACATTCATCTTCAGTTCTAAAAACACACAAAATATGAAGCACTTCAGATAATTCAATCTTTCAAATCCAATCCAGATTTTTGCTTAAATGATCAAATAAATATCTCCAGTAGTCCAATCTTAAATTTATTCCCATCTATAACAGAAAAACCAATTTCTCACCGGCATTACTGAAAAAACCCGGACCCTTAAACCGTTTACCTATAAACATCCCACCTTTCTTTCATTGTTAGTTCAGTGCAAGAACCAGTACAAAATTTTCTGTTTGATATAATCCATTTAAATCTTGGTGAGTACCAACATGTATTTGATTTCTTGTCTTAATTAAATTCATAATTCATAAATGTTTTATATTACTGATTTATATTTCATCTAATTTAATATGTATAATAATACCAAGCTATGTTTTGAATTGCTTATTTTTGAATTTTTGTGTGTTTTTAGAACTGAAGATGAAATGTATAACATTCGAAACTAGTTTTCAATAAAACAAAATTATAGAAGTGGCAAATAATTTATTAATCCCTAATTAGATTGATCTTTCTATACCATCATGCGGATGTCAACTGAACATATAGTTTGTCTCCAAGTTTTTGAGTTTTTACTGAAAACAGTAATTAAATGTAGTGCTAAAAATGTTAGAGCGTGGTCCGAAAATTCCTTTTGATAGTTCATTAGGTCTGTGGCTTAATAAGGTAACATTGAGAAATTTTTCTGTCGTACAGTGCTTATAACGGTGAAAGTACAACTGCTTTTCAAGTAAACTCGAGCTAATTATGGGGTATAGGAGGCACTAGAGATCTGAAACTTGGGTGATATGAATTTCTTTCGAGGATGTACATATGTATAAGTTGGTAGGTATTTATTGCTCTGGAGGCACTTTAACCTACCTTGCCCGGACAGAGCCTTTATGCTAAAAGAAACTTAAAACTTTAGTTTCACAAAAAAACTTGACATGACGGAACCTTTTTATTTTTTCAACTTTTAGTAAGTTAAAATCTATTTGAAATAGTAAAAAATCCTATGCAGTTTTTTAGTTGCAGGCCTGTGTTATTGTACTTTAGTTTGTTATTTCGAAACTATAACTAATACATCCAAACAAAAAGAATCGGTAAAGCCTTTTTCGAAAAAATTGTAAAATCAATGATATAAAGTGACATCCATTTATTTCCGGTAAGTCGATTTTGGCAAAAAAGTTGCTATAACATGCCAGGCATGTAACTATCTGAAATACATAATTTCAATTTAATACAACTTTTCATTTTTGAGCTAGATTTACTAAATACACACGCACAAAGACCATTTTGCAAGACTTGGTTATTTGGACTCAGAGGACTATAAAACATATATTTCCTTTGAAAACCCAGATTCGAAATTTTTCACGATCGCAATACTTTTGCCTTACTATTTATTTCATATATAGGTAATTGAAATTAATAATTTATTTGGATTTTTTTTTTTTTTTTTTTAAGACTTTGATATTGTCATTCCCATGATAAACTCATGAAAGTGAAAATTAAGGATTGATAAATTATTTGCCACTTCTATGTTTGGAGATAGGATCAAATTTTGAATTGCTCAGTCTTGAGTTTTTGGGTGGTGTAATATGCGTTATAGCTTGGCTCGCTTTATAATCAGTTGACATCCGTATGATGGTATAGAAGGATCAATCTAATTAGGGATTGATAAATTTATCAATCCCTAATTAGATTGATCCTTCTATACCATCATGCGGATGCCAACTGAAAGTGAAAATCACTACTTTTCAGGAGAGCAAAAATACTGTTACATTCTTCTGTGTCTAAGAACCGATTTTGATTATTTTAAATGTTTTTGTTGATGTATTTCTTTTATCCCATAGTTTCATGTGTAATTGTTGTTTTACCTTTATAATATTACGCATATTCATTACTTTAACATGGAAGCTTCAAACTTAAAGACGTTTTTCGTAAAAATGCAACTGCAATTTCTAATATTGTAGCTTTTCTACAGGTTCTATCAACCGAAATAATATAAAAAAAATAACAAAAAATCGAATTTTTCACATTCGTAAGTTTAACATGGGGCCGACGATATAATGATTTCTAAATACTTTATATTTTTCCTCTATCTTTCTAATGGCCGAGATATGGACGCATGGAATCTTTGATTGGTCAACATTTTGAAGCAAACTGGTGGATGATAATATCAAGTTTTGAGGATCATGGGTTGACCTCTGACTTTTGTGCCAAATCTCAAAAAAATTAGCCGAGAAGCCTCAAAGAAAAGCCGTGGACAGACAAATTTGTTTTTTATTTTATCCACTATTTCTTGAATTAGATTTTGTATATCTTGAAAATAAGACCTCAAAACTTGAGAGAGCTAAAAAAAATTTTTTCTTTGACTATTACAAGGGCTCATTATTAAAAATAATTAACCAATAAATTAAAGACTGCCCCGCATGTCTATTAGCCTAAATCCAAGATGTCTGAATCTTAGATTGAACTGTTTTTATAAAGCAAATCAATTATTTTTTTTTTTTTAAGAATCTATACTGGTGTGAAACCAATCCATCAAACTATTAATTCATAGCATTGTGAAGTTGTAAAAAAATAAAATTTAAAAATCTTAAAATGGATGTGATCTGAAATTATTCGCCTCAATTGAGTTTATTAATTTGTATTAATATAGGAGTTAATTAAATTGTTATATAATTTTGAGAATGATCTGGAATTTCAAATTTTCACTCAGAAAAATGAATGATTTGGACTTATTTTCTTTTTTCATCAACACTATAGTTATATAATCAAATTTGCTGTTATTTATTCTTTTTTTTCTTTCTTTTTTTTCAGTACCGTTCGAAAGAGAAACGAAGACCAATATGACCCCATATATTGATACTATTGGTAAGTTTTATAAAAAAAAAAATAATAAAATAACTAGACTTTCTTTCCATTTGTAATTTGTGATTCCCTGCAATTTTAATAAAATTAAAATGGCTGTCTCTTTTTAATTGATTACAATGTCGGTCGCAATGTGAAACCCTGAAACTGTTAAATCCCAACTTCTAAGCAAAAAATGTTTAAAAAATTAAATTTTCATCGTGTTGAAATGTTTTTTTTTTTTCAAATAGTAATCACCAGCTAGTAATATTCTATCAAGTAAAATAAATTGATAATTAGTTGTTGTGCGTAAAATATAGCCAAATATAAAATAAACCTAAATCAAAATGTTTTGTTACTTACATGATTTCATATTGCGACCGACAATAAACGAACTAGTTTAATCTTTAAAGCCAGATTAATATAATAATAATATATAATTAGATTAATATAATATAATAAGATATAATATATAATAAATTATATAATAATTTTTTTATTATGATATAATTAATATAATATAATAAGATTAATATAATAATACTAAAATAATATTTTAATTATAAATATAATAAAAGTGTTCATCATAGCATTTTATTTATCTCACAAATCAGATTACCTGCTTTGAGAGTATTGCTTTTCATTATTTTTCAAAAACTTTTTGTATTATATAAAATATTTATAGAAAATGTTCCATGTTATGTATTTTAATTATTATTAGTTCCTAGCTTCAATGAAAATTGAAATTTTTTTTAGTTAATTAAATAGGTTTGAGTTATAATTTTTCTCATGTATGTGTGATATGTATGTTGGAGACAAATTGTCTTTATACCTAAAAGACCTCTTAATTACTACTTACGACTTATGAGGTTTTCCTGGTGTACTGTCGAAATGTTATTTAATGTAATATTACTTAAATATTAAACGGTGAATCATATGATCTGTTGTTGTTGGCCATAACCTGACAATGATAACCTCTATATTCTTCTCCGTATTTATGGAATGGTGTTAAAAAATTTAATTTTAATTAAATTTCATTACTAAAATTCATAAAAAAAAAATATAAAAAATAAATAATTGCAAAACTTTGAATTCAGATGGTGTCATTAAAAATCTGTATTCATTGTGATTATTAAAATTATTACTGCTTTAATTAGATTACAGCAGTCGACTTCTGCTCACTTAAGAGATAAACAAACCCCCAACGGATCCTTTTCAGTTGAGGTCAGGGCCTTATCTTAATTTAAATTTAGTTATTTATGTAAGGAAATACCATGCACATTCTCACAGACTTTCTTCAATGAAATAATCCTTGTTTTGAAAATACTTTACTGCATTTTCTTCTGTAGAAGGTAATTTCCAAATTTTTATCATTTTTTGTCAAAAAAACAGGAAAAATCACAAAATAAACAACTAATTTAATTTAAACTTACTAACAAACAATTAATTTACAAGCAAATTATATTAAGAAACCAAACAGAGAACTAATTAGGGATCGATAAATTATTAGGCACTTCTTTAATTTTGTTTTATTGAAAACTAGTTTCGAATGTTATACATTCATCTTCAGTTCTAAAAACACAGAAAAATTCAAAAATAAGCAATTCAAAATATAGTTTGGTATTATTATACATATTAAGTTTAATATAAATCAGTATTATAAAGCATTTATGAATTATGAATTTAATTAAGACCAGAAATCAAATACATGTTGGTACTCACCAAGGTTTAAATGGATTATATCAAACAGAAAAGTGTGTACTGGTTTCTTCTCGCACTGAAATAATAATGAAAGAAAGGTGGGATTTTTATAGATAAATGATTTGCAAAGTTCAATTAAATTTAAATGAAAAATAAGCCCATAAATTCATCCATCACGTTGAAAGCAGTCTCAAATTAAATATATATGAAGCACTTGAAATAATAAAATCCTTCAAACCCAATCCATATTTTTGCTTAAATGACCAAATAAATATCTCCAATAGTCCGATCTTAAATTTATTCCCATCTATAACAGAAAAACCAATTTCTCACCGGCATTACTGGAAAAACCCTGATCCTTAAACCGTTTACCTGTAAACATCCCACCTTTCTTTCATTGTTAGTTCAGTGTTGATATAATCCATTTAAACCTTGGTGAGTACCAACATGTATTTGATTTCTTGTCTTAATTAAATTCATAAATCATAAATGCTTTATAATATTGATTTATATTAATCTAATTTAATATATATAATAATAACAGACTATATTTTGAATTGCTTATTTTTGAATTTTTGGTATGTTATTAGAACTGAAGATGAATGTATAACATTCGAAACTAGTTTTCAATAAAACAAAATTATAGAAGTGGCAAATAATTTATCAATCCATAATTAGATCGATCCTTCTATACCATCATGTGGATGTCAACTGAAACAGAATACAGATAACAAAGATTGCAGCGTAGGTTATAAGCGAAACCAACATACCATATGGTCGACTGTTTAGTACTAATTTAGTTTTTAATGTTATGCTTCTTTTTAATTATTATTATTATTATTATTTTTATGCAGGGCAGAACCACTTCGTTCCTTTGAATCCTCCTCCAGGAAAAGAAGATTACCTTTACGCATTAAGACCTGAAGAAGGTCTTAGCGATATATTTGAATTCTAGCAAAAGTTTAAAATATTACCTTGAGATATTTGTCATTTAAAAAAGAAGAAAGAAAGTATTTTAAGAAGACTCGTAATGGTTATTTATTACTAAATGTACTTTATTACAAAATGGTAATAAAAAGAATTTTTTTGTAATTGTTATAAAAATTTTGTTTTTATTTTTTTGGTACTGTTCATTCCTTTTGATGATAATTGGTAAATCATACTTCAAATATTAATAATTTTATTTAAATGTATTCTATAATAAAGGTATTGCACATTTAGAAAGAAAGGGACAAAACTCAAAAAGTGCGTTTTTTAATTTTCTATATTTCTTTTAAGTTTTTCATTTAGAAAAAAAATCTTACTGTAGCCGTTTTATTTTGTTTATATATATAATATATATATATATATATATATATATATATATATATATATATATATATATAGTATTAATCATTATCCATCATCTTACTTGCATTAGCTGTCATTGTTAAATATCACAATGAAGCTTCAATCACAATTTTGTTTTTTACTATTTGACCCGGAAACTCTGTGCCCGTTTCATACCTACTAGGTTGTAACAATCTGGTCTTCAATCTACTTCATATAACAGATTGGGGCAATTCTTACAATATTACTCATAAAAAATGGACACTTTTTGAGTTTTGCCCTTGTATTCTGGATGTGCGAAACAATAAAGTTAACCTATAGATAGTGACTATTGTAAGAAGTTTCAATTTTCTCCCTATCTTGATTGCCAAGTGTAAACTGTGATAAGCTATGTAAATAACTTTACTGAAATCTTTTAAGACAAGAAACTTTATTCATACTATGTTCTTTATAAATCTACATCTATTTTTGTCAATAATGATAAAAATTATTTATTAAAATAGCATAGGTTTAACGAAATTGGAATATTAGACACAAGGAGAATATTGAAATTAATTTATTGTAATTGTAAGTTTTATATCTCCTTTTCATACGAGAGTTTGTATCGGTAGCAAGAATAAAAATAATAACAAGTAAATGTCTAACGTTTGTATGTTACTTATATTCTTGCTTTTATTATTAGGTGTGATTAATTTTTATTTAGACGAGATAGTCCCCTAATTTTTTATTTTTGGATTTTTTTATAAATATAAATGTTGAAATTCAAGCTCAAAATTATTCTTTGACCCAAAGTAAAAACTATTAATTGAATATTGAACATAATTTCAAGGAGCTGATAAACATTGTTCCTTATATTCAGTAACATTATTATATTTGCAGCATCAACATTGTTATATATACAGCTTTTTGATCAATTATGTAATTACAAGGAAATACTTCTTACATACAAGACAACAACATTTCAATTCAATGAAATAAAAAATATTTCTTTTCCTAACTTACTTTATGTATGGTGGGTAGTTAAGGTAGGGAAGCAAAGAAAGCTAAAACAAAACATTTATGAACAAGTATAATTACATAACATTACATGCAGGTCATTTAAAAAATATGGGTTATTTTGTGTCATACAGCTACTGTGCCTAAACTATTTGTCATAGGAAATTCAAATTTTTTGGAGGAATAAAACGTGGTCCATATATAGACTCACTAATATGAGCATAAAAGTTGATCAGGTTCATTATTTAAAATTTTTTATTATATCAATTCTCACATCCTACTCATGTCTTACGGTGCAGTTGCTAAATTATCGACTTTTCATGTTCCACTTAATTAGTGACAAAATGATTGGTGGCTTCAGGGTACTCCCCTCTATAATAATATCAGGGTAGAAAATGAAATTATTTTACTATACTTTGATAGATTTTATGTTTTTTCTCATTCCCTATAAATTAACTTAAACCTACCGCCAAAACCAGGAAATAGTATGTTTCACTATTTGAAACATCTGAGACACTGCTTCATTATGGCTGTCAGATAAACATTTTTTTTTTTTTAAAGACAACCCCTGTTCCATGGAGAAAATTGTTTGTGGTGAAACTCCTATATATTTATAGAGTATTTTTAGGAATTGATAGATTGATTATTTACCACTTCTATAATTTTGTTTTTATTCTAGTTTCAAATGTTATATGTTCATCTTCAGTTCTAAAAACACACAAAAATTCAAAAATAAGCAATTCAAAATACAGTTTGGTATTATTATGCATATTAAATTAAATGTAATATAAATTTATATAATATTCAATTTAATATGTATAATAATACCAAACTGTATTTTGAATTTTGGTGTGTTTTTAGAACTGAAGATGAATGTGTAACATTTGAAACTAGTTTTAAATAAAACAGAATTATAGAAGTGGTAAATAATTTATCAATCCCTAATTAGGTTGATACTTCTATACCATCATCCGAACGTCAAAAGAGTATTTTTATACATTCTCATTCCATACAAGACTTGTGTTAACCACAGAGTTTGTTTAATTAGCTAATAATAGTCAGATGTTAGCATTGTGTTAGATTTTTTGTAATCAGAAAGATGTAGCCTTAAAACAGCAAAACATGAAAACATCCAAAATCCTCACTCGATACAAATAAAGAAAAAAAATCAATTTTGTAGGGAGTGAAGTTTTAGTTGTATGGGTTATTATGTTACCGAAAACACCCTGAGATCATGGGTATATGCAGGGAGAGTAGGGGAGGCCTTGTCCACCTCCTAAGATTCAAAAGAAAAATCATTAAAGAGAAAAAAAATAAGAAAATTAAGTTGGTGAAAAATTTGACACAAAGTTGAAATAGCCATATCTTTGTTAATACTGGTCTGATTTCGAGGAAACTTCTTTTGTTTTATAGGTATTTGGAGGGAGTTTAAAGGCGCTTCAAATGTTTAAAAAATCAGGAAAGAGGGCGCAAGTGGGTAACCAAGTTGAGACTCCGAACCAAGTGAGACTCCCAAAGACTTCACTAACACTAACCCAGTTGATGTACAAATTTCAGCCCTAAAAACTAAACTCACACCCTGGATCCCCAGTACTCCACTCAACCAAAGACAGACCACTTACTCAAAACTCAAACTTAATTTTCAAAATTGATCAATCTAATGGTTCTAACTTGATAGATATTAGGATCTTGCTTGCCCTTTTGAGCCACAACACTTCTAAGCTTTGAAAGCCACAACTAACCTTCAACTTATAATGAAGCTTCAGCTTTAATTAAAACAGACTAACTACATCATTAAAAAATCAGCATTTAACAAACCGGAATGCTATGCGTTAAATGAAATTTTTACCGCGGCAGACGCGATATTTGACGAATATGTGCTGTGATCACGATAATTAAATATCTGATGTGGACAACAGATGACTTCCTTGTACGCCTATTAAACTATAAATCGGTGGCTCAAAAAGTGATCCTGAATTTGGTTACTAGTTTCCGAAGATCGTAGTATCTCAAAAACAACAATCGGCGTCGCGGCATCCATCTATTGACACACACACACAAATAGGGAGGAAAACCAGTATTTTATACTCAATTTTAACACTTAAAACAAGTAATAAAAATGTTTAATTGATTGGAAACCAAATTCCGTTTGTAATCTTTATTACCGAAACATATGATTTATGTATTTAATTTAAATATAATTTTTGATGTAAGCTTATTATGAGCTTCAAGTAAAGTACCCTTTTCGGCTCACCAATTTTAACCAAAATAAATAAATCGATATAAAAGTACTATTTACCAAATTTTAGATAATTTACATTTTATTTTAATGTAATTTTTTAAGAAAGTCTAATATGACCTTCAAGTAAAGTACCGCTTCCGGTTTTCCAATTTAGACCAAAATCTAGTATGTTATTTAAATCAATATATAAGTTATAAATACCAAATTTGAGAAGTTTTGCAAAGTATTTTAATATAATTTTTGATGGAAATCAATTATGACCTTCAAATAAAATACCACTTCCGATGATTAATCAGTGACCAAAAAGGGAGGTTCACAACTAGATTTTACAACAATCCTAAATACAAAATTTCAACTTTCTACGGCTAACCGTTTTTGAGTTATGCGAAATACGAACGAACGTACGTACGTACGAACGCCACGACGAAACTAGTCAAAATGGATTCAGGGATGGTCAAAATGGATATTTCCGTTGAAATCTGAAAACCGAAAATTTTCGTGATTACAATACTTCCTTTACTTCGTACAAGGAAGTAAAAACGTAGCATGATATCGTGGAATTAAAACGAGCTGAATTATGCTCCAGAAAGCATCAAAACACCCGAATTCTTGCCAAATTGTATTGGGAAGGGCCAAATTGGAGCTAAATATTCTGCTCTAGAAATCTTTACACCTCAATCTTCGTCCGTTTTTCATCAATTTTCATGCTAACGAAATTATACCCTACAATTTCATCTCCCTATAAACGAGAAATTTTCAAAAATCTGTTTTTCTCAAAATATCTACTAAAGTATGTGTATGCTTTAAAGACTTGCTGAGGAACCCAAATATTGGCACTACATGAAAAAAACCCTGCGAAAATCGGAGATTTTTTTCTAAAAAAAGCTGAGATCAAAATAATCCATAATTTTGAAATGACCCATACACAGTAAATCACATAATAAAAATAAAACTTATCCTAAGCCAATAATATTTTTAGATAATTTTTTTCTTTCTTCATACAATTTTTTATCATGTTATTATCTATCATTTTTATCTTCAGTTCTAAAAGCACACAAAAAATTCAAAAATAAGCAATTCAAAATATAGTTTGGTATTATTATACATATTAAATTATATGTCATTTAAATCAGTATTATAAAACATTTATGAATTATGGATTTAATTAAGACAAGAAATCAAATACATGTTGGTACTCACCAAGGTTTAAATGGATTATATCAAACAGAAAAGTTTATACTGGTTTCTTCTCGCATTGAACTAACATTGAAAGAAAGGCAGGTATGATGTTTATAGGTAAACGGTTTAAGGGTCGGGGTTTTTCCAGTAATGCCGGTGAGTAATTGGTTTTTCTGTTATAGATGGGAATAAATTTAAGATTGGACTATTTGAGATATTTATTTGGCCATTTAAGCAAAAATCTGGATTGGATTTGAAGGATTTTATTATTTCAAGTGCTAATTTAATTGACCCTTCTATACCATCGTGCGGATGTCAACTGTCTATGTAAATAAATGATAAGATATAAGAGCTGTTGTAGAGGGCTGCATTATCTGCCATGCCTGTGGGCGACAGTTCAACAAATCCAAACTGAATAATGTGGCAAGCATAAGTCCAGTAGGGGTCTATACTGAATATTTTTTGGGTAAGGGTGGAAGAGAGAGAGAGATTTAATAATAAGAAGGTAAGTAATCCCCTAAATGTCTATATTCACCAAATTGGGTGTAAGTTTTAATTATTCTTAAAAATACCAAAAATGTTACTTAAAATACAAACTTTTTATTTTTGGACATTTCGGTGGAGGAGAAGGACGGGAAGAAGGAATATATCCGCTGATCCTCCCGCCTCCTGTTTACATCACTAAAGTCCAGATATGGCAGATTAATAAAGTTACTGTAATTAGAAATTCTAGGAAGAAAATAGTGCGAACTGTAATCAGTACTTCTTTTTCATCATCACTATACTAATGAATCTCTTCAAAATCTTTTTAGACTGCATTTGTATCTCATTTCTTCTGTTTAATATAGAATTAAATTAAATTGTTTAGGTCGGAAGTGTCACTCTAGTTTTATCCAGGTTGTCCTGTGGAAGAGATCGGTGACATTAATTGATGGAAAATGTTCCAGGCTCATTCCGTTGTGGGTTTGAGTTGTCATTTGTACTCTATACTCCATTTCTATTAATTTTATTGACAATTATTATATTCAGCAAAGTAGAAGCCCTTCTTCAGGTGAGAAATGTTTATTGACAATAAAATAAGTTTGAATTAAAATAATTGATTCACAAAATGGTACAAGATAAATGGCCTACTGAATAAAGCTGAGGAATAATAACCATTGACCATTCCTTCTTGAATCTTCGCATTGTTATGTTTGAGTACCGTTTGAGTGTTTTACTACTCAAAAAATCAGAAATTAACATCGATCAGAACATTTCCGACCGAAAAGTTTTGAAGAAAAATGAAATGTTTTTCCAAAAAGCACAAAACGTTTATATGAAACTTCAGAAAAAAAAAAAATGTTGACTTAAAATCATGACATCACGATTTTGCTTATCACCCTTGCGTTTAGGACCCTACTAAATGAGTTTTTTTTACAATTATTTGACCGATATTGTTAGAAATTTCAATTGATCATGTGAAATATATTTTATTTCTTCTCTTTGGATTGATACAAGTGACAGCGAGATAACCAAAATAGGAATTTGAAACTCAAAAATAAAACACGTTAAAACTTTTAAAGAACAATAATCGAATTAATAAGATATGGTCGATTGGAGCTATATTGAAACGCATATCAATTGAAAGTCAAAATTACAGAGAATAGTAATGATCGTCTAGGGAGTTCTTAAATTTATGTAGCATTCCAATTGACGAATGTTACAACTGAAGCTATTTAAAAAAAAACTTAATGCTTAAAAAACGCGTCTGAACATAGGGCTGTTTCTCGCTATGCCCACTAGAGGTGAGGCAGCGAAGGGGAAGTGATGAAGGGTGGGGGAACGCTCACTGTTCGACGCCCGGCCTTTAGATAGCCTTCCCCCAATCTTCGTCACTTTCCCTCCACCACCTCATCTCTAGTGGGCGTAGCGAGAAACAGACCAATGTTCAGGCGCGTTTTTTAAGTATTTTATCGAACCGCATACATATTTCACGAAAATAGGGTTGTAGAGAAACTTCTCGTGAACAAATAGCGCTTTGAAAAATGGCTTTAGGACCATTTTGGTTCTTTTTCAAATATTTTTTTGAGATCACCTGTTTATATATTTTTTTCAATTTCTGGGAAAAGTTATTATCATTTTTTTTACATACAACTTTTATTATAGATAGGCACTAACAATAGCCACAATTTAAGACCCAAAATAAGTTCCTGGGATGATTAATAGCCCTGTAAAAAAATGGCCATATATCGGTCCTGGATACCGATTTTATCTAAAACATACCTATACAATTTGTTTCTATTGTTTTTCTCCTAATTATAACGTTGAGAAAGCCTCGTGGAAATTTATTTCAAATGATGAATATATTTACTCTATTGCGCCTGGACTATCAACCGATTCGGCTCAAATATTTTTCGCGTAGAGTGCAAAATGGATTTGTCCTGCATATGGCGGGCATCATACATATGTAATCCCATAGCAGCCTCTACCTATGGACGGCAGTATGTTCATGCAGGGCCCATAGAAATGTCGCTCCCCTCCCCTCCCCCCGGGCATGTTTTAACTCGGGCCTCCAAGTACCAATACCCCAGTCGAGTATCGACTTTGGTTATTTCAAAAGTTGTAACTTCCGATATTATCGATAATGTTGTTATTGTCTTGGATAAGAGTAAGAGGACTTGTTCAGAACAAAACCTATTTTTTATTCGCCTCAGCCCCCCCCTTCCCCCCCCAAGGTGTCGGGCCCTGTGTCCATGAAGCAGGTTTTGCAATGAATTGTCGGCATGGAAACAATGTTTATAGTTAGCACTTGCATTGCTGGGCAACACCAATCAGACGTGAATACTACAATTAATAAATTGGAGAAAGCAATGGTTTCAAAAGAAAGAACTGCAAAATACTTCCCAAGAAAACAGGTCATATTAACTGCATATTTTCCACACGAAAACAAAAAAATTTACTTGAAAACAGAACTAAAGATCAATTTCAGCCAAAGTAAAATTATATTTTCATATTGTTCTTAACATAACTTTAATTAGTGCTGGTTGTATATTTGAATTAAAAAGTTTCATCTCCAATCAACTAATGTAATTTAAAAACCATTAGTTAAGTAATCAAACACTTTATATTTTTTATGAACACCATGTTTGTGCAAGATTAAGCAAACTCATGATTTTTAGTTCGGTTATGTATGTACATGAAATTGAAAAATGCAAACAAAAATATAATACATCTTAAAATGTATATGCAAAAGAAAATTGTGTTTGCCTGTCAAATAGTTTTTTACGAAGAAAATTATTCGATTTTTAATCCTTTGAGCTCGTTCTTTTGAAATAATTGGATCTAAAAATAAACAAAGTTGAATGTTGAAATTAATAAGATAGAACATTGAATATTATACGACTTAATAAACGATCTTCCTTTTATTTAAAACAGCAGTTTATTTACTTATAACAATCCATGGAAATAAGGTGTATAAACAAATGCATTTGAATAGAAAATTGAGCAATGAGATAAAAACAAATTGGATCCTTATTCATAAATTTTATTAATAACGTTTGTAATTATTATAAATATTTATTAATCGACGATTAATGTATTGTCCTTAATAACTCAATGTATGTAACAATTAAAATCGAATAGATTTTTAAGAAAATTAAAATGTATTGTATCAATATTAATGTTTCAATTATAAGGAACGAATTAAAATGTGTTTAAATTTTTACCTGACTAGCACAACTTTAAAAAAACGGAACGTTTATGATATATTTCTTGCTTACTTGATATTAAACATTTATCGGTTAAGTAGTAGAATACACATTTTACACAAGCAGAACTCTGTTTTATGACACAATATCGTCAATTTACTAAAAGAAATGTAAATTGAAAATAACATCGAATGTAGTAACATTTTTCGTCAATACAGATATGCTTCTGAATGCTTACTTGTTATAGGCAGTCGCCATGTTGGATTAGCTTATAACGTATTTGTACTCTTTACATTCGGTAATTGTATTTTAACCAAAGTGTCAATTAGTGTTTGTTTATAGTTTGAAACGTGGACTTTAATTGAATCGTTTAAGGTTATTTTATGGAGGTACTAAAAAATAATTTATCCTATTGATGAAAGGGACAGAACCGACCAATCAGAAGCCTTGTTTCATAAAACATAGTTTTAGCAACTCAACGTTCTCTCCGCGTCAGTGAAATATTGCCTGATGCTGTCAAACTGACCAATAATGCTATCAGATGTTGTGTGCCTATCAGTGTTTGTGTTAATTCCTTCTAATAGCCTGTTTGTTAAATATTAACCCAGTGAATGGCCAAGTGTTGTGGGTCACGTGACCATTAGTGAAAAATGGCGCAAAGATGGACTGCAAACATGGATACTTCTTGATAAAGTTATGTCATTTGGCTTTGTTTACAAGTGTAAGTTAAACTTATACACGTGAACCATAACCTGCTGTTTTGTATTATAACAGTCAAAATGTCTGCTAGGGGCGCAAAAAGACGGGGGAGGCCCCCTAAATCCGTTGTTATGGAAAGGCCTAGGAAATTTCAATACCATTTAATGAAAAAGCCAAAATACCTCCTAGGTTTAAATAATGACGGTAAAGGTTCTGAAACGCCTAACTCTCAGACAAGTACTCCTACTGCGTCTAGAGGATCCTCTCCTATTGGAAGTGAGAGCAGTAGAAGGAGTTTTAGACCTAGAGGAAGACCAAAATCTAGAGGAATTAGGGGAAGACCATCTTATAGAAGGGGTTATAATCCTGACTTGGTAGATTATAAGGACTCTGAATATCACTATGGCTCAGACTTTGGTGAGGACTCTAGTGGTAAAAGTGACCATGATGATGATGTTTTATCTAAAAGTAGTGACTCAGAAGTGATTCTGAAAGATGATTTGAGTGATAGTGATTTTTCATTGTCCAGTTACAGTACTGCTAGTGGTGCTACACGCAAGTCCTACAACTATATTAGGAATCCTAGCCCGGTACCCCTTTGGCTTCAAGATATTGAACTTCCCGTTTTAGAACTCCCAAAATCCTCAGATGATCTCCTTATACCTAGAGAACTAGTTATGCAAGCTCTTTCAATATATGAAGTGATTAGGCATTTTAGAAACTTAGTAAGACTTTCTCCGTTTCGATTTGAAGAATTCTGCGCTGTGTTAATGTGCGAAGAACAAACGTACATGTTAGCTGAAATTCATATTATGTTATTAAAAGCTATTCTGAGAGAAGAGGATGCTCAACAGACTCATTTTGGCCCTCTCGATCAGAAAGACAGTATTAATATATCATTGTTTTTTGTGGATGCAGTTACATGGCCAGAGGTGTTACGCTCATATCTAGAAAGCGATAAAGGCTTTGATTCTAGTGTTTTAGATGTATTAACTAATTTTGAGTATCCTTTTACAGAAGTTGAAAATAGGTTAAAAGTATTGCAGTTCCTTACTGATCAATTTTTGATCACTAATCCTGTCCGTGAAGATTTGATACACGAAGGTACATCATTATTTTCATTGTATTTATATGTTTGATAATTTAAATAAAGTGTGTTTTCCTGTCTATGTAGCTATTTCTGTGTTAATGTTTTTTTTTGCTATTGATGTTCAGGTAATTTTACTTACGATGATCACTGTCGAATTTGCCATCGTGTCGGTGATCTTTTGTGCTGTGAAACCTGTCCAGCAGTATTTCATTTAGAATGTGTCGAACCACCTTTACAAGATATTCCTCAAGAAGACTGGCAGTGCAATATATGTCGGGCTCATAAGGTATTTATGCTCAAGAATTAATGTTTTCACCTAACTTTTAACTTGATCCTAGTTTTCAACTGCTGAGTAGTTTAATCCTACATGATGGTGTTAAGAAAATTCAGCTCTGTTCAATTTCTTAAAATAGACATATAAACTAGTTTCCTTTAAAATACTGCTACTATTTATTCTATTTTATTAATAATACAAAGATTTAAGTGGTAGAGATGTTAAAGCCATGTTTTGACAACAGACAGTCTATCATTTTGTTCCCTTTTTCCTGTCAGGTTATAAACAAACTCATTCATGGGCCAATGGTTACTGTTTTTTTAAGGATGTTATCAGTAAAATGTTGGTCTTTAGCTTCTGTGTCAAAATCTAATAAAGTTGATCAAATTATTTTTTGTTATAAATATGAATATCACAACAGTGTTATTTTTTATGATTATCTAAATACATTTTATTATTATTATCAATATTTTGTTTTATTTTAACCCTTAATTAAAAGCAAATTAACTTAAATTTATTTGTTTGCACTTTATTTATTTAGCATTTTCTTGACCATCCAGTTTAAGTTTGTTTTGTGGGACTTTTTGTAATATGGCTGATTCACTGCTCTTTTTATTTTTTAAAAAACCGTTTTTTACTGCTGTCTAGTCTTGTTTTATTAAAGAACTAAGTTATTATTAAATATTAATAGTTTATCAACTTCATCAGTTAATTTCTTTTGTGATGTGCTCTTTTTATTTGAAAAACTATTATTTATTTACAAATCTTTGCTAAAAATGAATACATTGGTTAAGAATAATTTGTACTTTTTTAAAAATTAAATTGATATTCCTTACTATTCAATAAACATTGAATGTTGTTCTGTTGTGATGTTGAATTTAAATTTATAAAGACAAATATAAGTTATATTTCAGTGTTTTCATTATATACTTATTATTTTAAATTATGGCTAAACTATCAATAAAGGAAAGAATAATTAATATTATAAGGTGTAGGACTATAATGATTGCTGGTTTTTTATGAATTCTGTATAAATAACTATAATTTAATTAATCAACTATAAGTTAATAAAATGATTTCTTTTTTTTATAGGTTACTGGGGTTAATGATTGTATTCCCGATGTCGAGAAATCAGGTCTTCTTTGTCGTCAAGAGCATTTGGGTTTTGACCGACATGGAAGAAAATATTGGTTTCTTACAAGACGAATATTTGTGTAAGTTTGTTTGGTTCATTAAGTTATAGATATCGGTTATTACTTGGCTATTTGTTATAAATTAGGAAGTCTTTTTTTTTTCTTTTTTTTTTTCTTGAAAGAATCTTATCTTTCAAATTAAATTTTAATGTTGTTAAAGGATATTACTGATTTGTTTTATTCACTCAATCTCTGTCATGAAATTAGTTTTAATAAGATTTTTTTTTTCATTTTTAGTGAAGGGGATAGTGGGGAAGCTTGGTATTATTCCTGTCCCGCTCAGTTCGAACTTCTTTTGGAAAGTTTGGACAGTTCAAACTACGAAGCAGCCTTATGCCAAGAAATGCTGGATTTCAGGGATGAAATCATTAGACAAATGAATATAACTGAAAGAATCACCAACCAAGCGAAAGGAAATAGAAAGTCTTATTTGGAAATCGAAACAGGTATGAAAAAACATAAAACATTTTCAATAATGGTATCTATTAGGCTTGATATCGTCAGCTTCGAGGTAAAAGTGATCAACTGCATTTTTGTGAAAATGAAAAATTGTTGCTATTTAGCTGTGCCTGAACTAAATTTACACTTACAAGTTTGTCAATAATGAAGCAATGATACAATTTGTAATGGATCAAATTCAGATTTAATGAATAATAAATCTTAATGGATAACAATAGAACTTTCCTTGTTATATAATCTTTTATTGATCTGCCTTTTATGAGTTTGATAACAAAAATGTGGTCCTATTTCACAAATATACTGATTCAGGAGATACCATTCTTTTAATCCTTACCTTTTTTTTTTGTGCACACCTCTCTTAAAAAAAAAAAAAAAATCAGCAAATATACTGATACAATACATGATAAAAAATGAGAGATGATGGAGTCTATTACCCATTGGTATCTCCCCCTGACTAGATTGTATAATCCATTTTTAGTGGTATTTTCTCCGAATAAAATTGATTCTTGCACTGGGTCAGAGGTCGAGACTGCGTTTTCTATCCGTTTCATAACCCCTTGAGCACGATGGAAGTTATGGAGATGTCTGATATACCGATGTCGCACTGCGAGTGTTCCCCTTTAGGTCATATGTGCTGAAATTCGATATGTAGGGTTTTCTTCTAGACAGAATGATACCGTAAGAGTATGGGTAAATTCCAGTCAAAATTTCGATATGTTTGCCTGCAATTTTGGCATTTTTAAATTTGTGCGCATCTTTAAAGCTCCTCAAATTAGTTTATAAGGTTGAAAATTTGTATGTGAATTAAATTGGTGTTGGGGAAGTATCTTTTGGGGATCTCAATTTGGTTCCCATACTCCAATTTTTTTTCCTGCTATATTTGATATATATTCCACTGGGTCGAAGATTGGTGCTGAGAGACGGGACTGCATTTTCTATCTTATTTTTTTATTTATTGAAAATATGATAGTGACGGAGCTCTGCTGCTCACAATTTTTTTTTTTTTTTCTGAGTTCGTATGATCCCTAGTATCAAAATTATTTTCGCTCTTCGCATAATATTTTAGTTTTAATAGTCAACTGCACTAGTTAAGTCATATCTGTCTTGCCTTCCTTCTCAATAGCTGATACTTTAAAGTTTGAATTCTTATAAAGTTGACGAGACAGTGCCTTTTAATGTTTTATATACAAGTAGGTACTTTTTGAAATTATTTGCTAAAATTGACAAATACTTAATACTAATTGCTTTAAACGTCCACTGTCGCGTCATGGATTAATAAAATAAAAATTGTATTTATTGTCACTTTTGTAGTAATTCTCTTGGTTTTTAAAAGAAAATTGTGTTAAAGTAATAAAGAATGATTACTCTCACCAACCCTTTTCTCTATTTTTATTAATGATCTTCCTGATTGACTCACTCGTATCACTTATACCGGCATGCTCGAGGTGATCCGAAAGTTGCAAGATGATATTAATAGTATCAGTGCCTGGATAGTAGATTATTGATCGAGGCTGCGTGTTGAAAAAACCAACTTCATCCTCTTTGGTTCCGAGCATCTTATTAATTCCTTTCCTTTACCTCAATAGCCTACCTATTCACTTCTATATACCTCTGTTAGAAATCTTGGAGTAATTTTTAATCAACATCTGCCCTGGAATATCCATATTTCCCAAATTGCCTTTCCTTTGCATCCTTTAAACACTCTAAACTACCTAAAGTAAGGGAGGGCGGGTTTACACAGTGTGAGGAGCTTTCCTTAGAAGTAGGCAGTTACTGCTTTCACTTGGCTGTTACGCTTTATTTACGTGCTTTGGTATCATTTTTACGCCCCCTATTTAATCCTTTTATGTCTAAAAATACAAGATATTTACTGAAATAAATGGGAAAATTTTGGTCAAATTTGATGTTCTTTTTATTATGTATGTATCTTCAGTTAAAGTGTATGGCCTGTTGATAACTTATGTATTGAACTGTTATGATTATTTATATTTAATTAAATATAAAATATCTGATGTGGACAACACATGACTTTCTTGTACGCCTATTAAACTATAAATCAGTGGTTCAAAAAGTAATCCTGAATTTGGTTACTAGTTTCCGAAGATCGCAGTATCTCAAAAAGAACACTCTGCGTCGCGACATCCATCTATTCACACACACACACAAATAGAGAGGAAAACCAGTATTTTACACTCAATTTTAACACTTAAAACAAGTAATAAAAATGTTTAATTGGATTGGAAACCAAATTACGTTTGTAACCTTTATTACCGAAACATATGATTTATGTATTTAATTTAAATATAATTTTTGATGTAAGCTTATTATGACCTTCAAGTAAAGTACCGTTTTCGGCTCACCAATTTTAACCAAAGTATAGTAAATACATTCACATCGATATAAAAGTCCTATTTACTAAATTTGAGATGTTTTACATTATATTTTAATATAATTTTTTATGAAAGTCTAATATGACCTTCAAGTAAAGTACCGCTTCCGGTTTTCCAATTTAGACCAAAATCTAGTATGTTATTTAAATCAATATATAAGTTATAAATACCAAATTTGAGAAGTTTTGCAAAGTATTTTAATATAATTTTTGATGGAAATCAATTATGACCTTCAAGTAAAATTCCACTTCTGGTGATTAAGCAGTGAGCAAAAAGGGAGGTTCACAACTAGATCTTACAACAATCCTAAATACAAAATTTCAACTTTCTACGGCTAACCGTTTTTGAGTTATGCGACATACGAACGAACGTACGTACGTACAGACGCCACGACGAACCTAGTCAAAATGGATTCAGGGATATATTTACATTCGTGTTTTTAGGCATTTAAGCTTATGAATGTCATTAGAGCTCATTAGAAGTTTATGTTTTTTTATTTTTTATAATATTTTCTTTGTTTCTTGTTCTAGCGAATATCTTAAAAATGAGGAAAGAAAAAGGTGAAAGAAAATCTGATGAGAGTGTGACTGATATGGAAAATAGCCTTCAAATGGTAAATAATTATTAATGTATTTCTCGTATTACAGGAGGTAGTATTCTACCTTATTTTATTTTCTACTTTTAATAGAATATTTTATTGATGTTTATATGACAACTGTTTACTTTTATGTAGTAATTTTGAGTAATAAGTTTTGTTGAATATATTATACATTTCATGAAATGATTATGATGAAGAAGTACTTCAGTCTGACTATATAACTATTTTGTTTTTAAAAATAATCTTTGTATTATCTTTATTTTTTAGAATTCAACTGATTATGCCAATGAAGAAATTGTTGATTCAGAATCTAATATGCAAGGTAAATGGTTTTATACATTTTACATTTTGGTTTTAAGTCAATATTTACAATGTAGAATAAAACAAGTTAATTATAAACTGTTATGAGATTGTTGATGTAAGTTTTTCCATGTTAATATAATTTTTTTTTTTTTTTTTTTCATTTAGGATCTCCTCGATCAGGGTCACCTGAAGACAAGAACTCAGAGCAGGAAGATGATGACATCGAAAATGTCAAATTTGGAAAAGACGGTAAACCATTATTTTTTATATTTTAATGTATTCAAAGATGCATTTGAACATTTTATTGGTCTTAAACGAATAAATATATTGTTTTTGGATGAAGGTTGTTACTAATTTTTTTTTAATTAATTTTAAATAGCTTTAATTTAATGATTAGAGCAGGCATTATATGACATGGCTCTCTCATAGGACATTTTAAACCTTTAATGACTGTATAATGCTGGAGCAGTAGAGGGCTTTCTCCCTCTTTAGCAGTTGATAATATACTGCTGAGACAGTTCGACCTTAGAACCATCTAAAGTGTTACAGAGAGTTTATAGTATCTTCTGTAGCCACTAGATAGAGTATGACTTTAATTTTTGAATCTAAATGGGCGTTAGTTTCCCAGCGTCAAATATCATCAACTGTCAAATCCTGTTTAACTTTTCATGAATCATCTTATACCTGTAGATCAATTCTTGCCTGTTTTTCAGCCAAGTTATTCATTCTGCACTTGATTTTTGAATTTTATCAGAAATAGAATTAGATAGTTTGGTAGTTATGCAAATAATCTAATAATCGTTTTTAACTCTGCCAGTATCGTGTCTAAAATCGCAAATCAAAAATGAGGATGGGAAACGAAATAAATACAATATCAATATACATATGATATTTTTATATTATGTATGATGTTATTATATATTTTTAATATTAATAAATATAAGAAAATGATACATTTCATGAATTATGTCACGGAAAAAAAAATTAAAATCTTATATTTAATTATATGAGTTATATATAGATTTCATAAGTAAATTATATGGTAGAATCACAATAGACGATGATATTTAAAAAACAAAATAAATACATAAGAAATTCTTCTAAATTTGATTCATTCCTTAAGAAAGGGAGCGTCGAGAGATTGGAAAAGGAGTCTGTTCCAGTGGACTATCTGCCTTCTCAAGGTCTTTCTCCCAGAAGGCTCACCCTTCCTCCCGTTGTCAAGATCCTGTTAAGATATAATAACTAATAAATATATGGAGCAGTGCAATACCTTGTCTTGCCATTTCAGAAAACAGTCGTACACAACGATTTCTAATGTAAATCAGCTGTTAGTTGTTAAATTCTCTTGTAGCCTAGAATAGATAATTAAAGAAATATTACAATGTTTATGATTGACTTTATTTGTAACCCTATCATTTTTTTTTTAATGATTTTATAAAATAATCATAAATTTTAATGATATTTATTTTAAATAGATATTTAAATATGGAATAATATAGTTGTAAATTTTAAATATACTGTTATTGAATTTTCTAAAAATAAACTTAAAATTGTTTCAAATTTAGGAAAGAAACATTCAATAGCGACGAGATCAAGAACAGGGGCCATAACTCCAAGAACATATTCAGCCGATGATATAAAGAAAAAAGGTGATAAAGTTCAAGACATCGGAGACAATAGCCGGTTAACTCGACTCAAAGCTCATCAAATAGCAACAGGTTCTTTTATTATTGTATTATTATTTATAATTGACCATTTTATAATACAGTCTTTATTCGTGTTATTAACTTCCATTCCCTTCTCTTCTTTTACAATATTTTAATTTTTCAAATTCAAGAAAAGATATATCATTAAGGGCATTATTAAAATAAATTTTTAGTTCTTAAAATAATGTTGGTTTATCACACTATTATATTTAGGAAGAGTACATTTTTCATTTGTAACTGCTAACTGTGAAAACTACTGAATCATTCTTTACCAAATTTTAACTACATCATCTTCATGGTCGACCGATTTTTCATTAAAATGTTATAAAAAAAAAAAAAAAAGTAATTAATAAATTAAGAGAAAAAGTGTCCAACTTGGCTGTATGTCGTAGCCATGACAACTCCGTGAAAACATTGTTTTCTGAATAAAATCGGAGGGTAAGGAAAACAAAATAGAGTGAAAAAGTGAAACTATATCCAAGAGCATTGCAATTAACCTAAAAATTGAATAAAATAGTATTTATAATCTATGTGATACGAAACAAAAATAATTATGTTTATGTAAATATCTAATTTTAACTAAATATAATAATTGATATAAAACTTTTCAATATATTATTTATATAGATATATATATATATATATATATATATATATTATTTAATATGTTCTTAATAAAGATAGATTTTAAATATATATTGATGCCACAAAAATTTTTAATTACACTTGAAGCTTTTAATGTGATTTGCTTATAATTTAAATTTTAATTTATATTTGGAGGTCCAAAATTTGTTAAGCGAGGTTCTATGAACTACATGTGGAAATTGAATGAATGGCTTAAAACAAAGTATTTTATTACTAATTCTATATTGTTAAAAAAATAAAAATATACATAATTAATATTACAAATCCTGTTGTCTTTCTGTTGACACAGTTTTCATTAATGATGGTGACTTAACAGCATCTTCTAAAATGTAGGTTACATATTGATTGTTTGGTGACTCACGGAAAAGCAAAGTTGACTGGTGTCAGTGAGGAGTGTCCCCACTCTTTTCCTCTATTCTCATCTTCTTTTACGTTAAATGCGCGTGCACTCAGTGCTAAATTTGACTTTGTATTTTAAATCAATATATCATCTAGCAATAGCGAAACATTGCCATGCCAGCTCTGGTAGATTATAATTCTGTTTATATATTTTTATTGTTTTTACTTAACTGTTCAATTCTTTTTAGGTACTCATTTGTTCAAGCTTGGTATGGAGAATGGATACAAAGCGTACAACAACCAATTTAGTACGAATACTGCAGCTTTAAATAAGCCTCAGAGAAACGAAGAGCGTGATAAGAAAAGATATCTCTCTCATAAATTCAGTCTTACCCAGGCATCGGAATTCAAATGGGCTGGTCCAGTCCATGGTAAGTTGAATGGAAACATCATCAATTATTTAAAATATTAATTTTATTTGTCATTATAATTACCATTAAAATTGATAGTAATCTAGTACGTTGCATCAAATTACAACAGACCATTTTGAAATAAATTTTAAAATTTCCAAAAAGAGAAAAAAATGATTAACTTTTAAAATAGTTATTTGTATCTTTATAGTTATTTGTAACTTTCCAACAGTATATTATACATCTATATTACTATTCTTATTTCCTGATATTTGTTTCCAATCTGGGAGAATATTTTTCCTTTATTTAATTCTATGGTGTTTAGGTAAAGAGGGGGGGGGAGTACAAGTCATTTTTTTGGGGATAATGGGTTATCTTTTGTTCTTTCTAATGAACATTACCTTTGAAAAGAATATTACTAACTGAAACAGTGTTGACATGGAATGTGAATACTATTGACTTATTACCTTTTCCTTAAAGGTAAAGTTCATTATAAATATCAAATATAACTTATAAAATATAACTTTGTATCCCTTTATCCTAACAACAAAGAATTATCAAATTGTTTCATACTTTTTATTTGTCCATTTTTTATTACTAATAACAATTAGAGATGGTTAATTATTTCAAATAAACAAAATTAAAAATATTTTGGAAGCCATTTTGAAAATTCGGCAATTAAGCCCTGTCAACTATTTCAATGAAGATGAGACCTAGCTAGCTAATATTAAAGACTATTTAATTGTACATTGATATGACGAGTTTGATCGTTAGTGTAAAATAGATGAAATTAAGTGGCAAAACACATAATTTTTGAGTTATTTACAAATAAAGCTTTCTTTTTGTCATTACTTTTTTTCCTGATTTTTCTCGGTGATCTACTAAGGAGAAGGCTTTAGGCAAGTTTCATCAAAATTGTTATAAAATGGCACTTCCGTTCAGTCGATTTTGGCAAAAAAGTTACTGTTTCATCTCAGGCATTTAAGTACCTTAAATAGGTAATTTCAGTTTAGTACAACTTTTCGTTTTAGAGCTAGACTGTTCACAAACAGATACTCACAGACCATTTTGCGAGACTTAGTTATTTGGTTTCAGAGGGCCTTTATAACGTGTATATCCGTTGAAAACTCGTATTCAAAATTTTTCACGATTGCAATACTTTCTCTAAACTAAATATTTTATTTATAGGTAAGTGAAAGTAAAAATTAACTTTGCCTACTTCAAATGTTATTATCAGATTTTATTTACACATTACGTCTGGAAACATTGAAATTTTTTTTTCCTGATTGTTTGTGAAATACCTGATACACAAATATATAGAGTCTTATTTATAGAAATATGATATTAAATATTATGTTCCATTACAACAATATTACATAATGTTTCTCTCTATACATGACTTTTGATATGGTAACTCATTCATTTTAGGTACCAAAACTCAGCTGCTTTCTACCGTCCGCCAAACCATGCTACAGTTAGAAAATGCTATTGCAAGTTCACTTATGCATGTAAATTGGAGTCAGTTGAGAAAACACTGGGTAAATGCAGTGGCTTCTTCCAGTACTCCAAGAGACTTCGCGAGGGCTATAATCGTATTACAGGCTTGTATGAAACCAGCTGTTTACGCTCCGGTCTGGCAGGAGTCTCTGGGTAAGAATTGGTTTTGTATTATTTTTCATTTAGAGAAGTAAAATTTTTTTTTTATATCCAAGAAATTACAAATTATGGTTGACTTCATCTTTTTTGTAAACTACTATTTAATGTATTTCATTAATGATAATTTTACAAAATGCTCCATACTCATCATGTTTCTATTGTAATTGACTCTTGTTTTTTAATTTTAGGTCATATAAGGCTGCAGAGAATTACGGCAAATGAAAGAGAAGAGAGGAAAAGAATTGAGAAAAAAGAGAAAAAGGAAAGAGAAGAGGAGGAGGAGAGAAATCGGCTTTTAAATTTTGTAAAATATACACTCGGCCTAAAACATCAAGTTAGTTTTCAAAATATTTAACCAATCTTCTATTTTTGTTGTAATTATTCTTTAGTTAAAGTAACTGGAGTTAGATAATTCTAAAAATAATATATTAGTATTGAAAATGCTACATCAGACACAGTCAGCACTTGTGTGCATTGTCATTTGTTACCAGGACTGTATTTAGATACTGCTTTCATATCCGTTGACTGAGAAAGAATTAATTAGTCTGGTCCATTAAGGTGGGGTGGAGTCTATTAGGCAAGGGGTAACTTCGTTGTTTTATTTATTTATTTGTTGGCCCCAAATTAAAAAAAAAAATTTCTTTTTCAAAGTGCGTCTATTTTCTATTAAGTAATTTCATTTTCTTAACACCTTGCTTACCTGTCGGAATTCATTCAGTCAAAGGTGTTGAGAAGATTACTTGTCATTATTAGAAGATTTTTCTTTTTAGCTATCATAGATAGGGCTGTAGTAATGTTAAATAACTAATGAAAATAAAATATATTTGTAAGTTGTAATTAAATAATATTCATTCAGTTGAGTTTGATTCAAAGTAATTTCAGTTCGATTCCAATAGGTCCACCAACGCTGCCAATTGGTATGATGGGCCTTGGGTATTTGACGGTTATAAGCTACAAATTTATTTATTATTACAATCTAATATCTATTCTCATTAGTTTAAGCTGATATATTACTCAATTGACTGATGATCGATTGATCTTCTGCAAGAAATCCCTAATCTGTTATACCTGTCCAATCTAGATTGTACTCATGAGTGTCTTAGGGTCCTTCAACTGTTTTAGGCTATTCATGTGTACCTCCTGCTATTTGACCATGAGTTTTCAATAAAAAAGGATACTAGTTATTACACTTTGGTTTACTGTTTCCAATATTTATATTTTAAAAAAAACATTATAAATTTATAGGCTTTGGTATGATTGTTCTAAAATACTTTATATTTTTTCTCTATCTTCATAAATGCCTCAGATATGGGCATATGAAACCTATAATCAGGACTACCATTTTGAAACGAAATGGCGGTTCGTAATGTTGAGTTTTGAGGATCATTCTGGATTGGCCTTTGACTTTGGTACCAAATCTTAAAAAAATTGATCTGGAAGTTTCGAAAAAAAAACCTTGGACGGATAGATTTTTTTTTTTTTTCTTTCGACTTTTGGATCCTACGTATATTGAAACATAAATCACCAAATTTTGAGTGAGGATTACAATTTTTTTTATCTTTGTCTATTACAAAGATTCATTATTGAAAATAATAAACTAAAATATTAGTAATTGTAAGTGTATTTATTTATTAATAGTCATTTTAAGAATATTTTTTGTCAATCTTCATTTTGATTTTCTTTTTTTTAATGTTTATTTTGTTACTTATATTTTAAAAGTTATTCTTTTATATATATATATATTATGTGTATTATTTATAATATCTAACTACCAATCAGCCTTAAAAAAATAAATGTTGAGTGCTGCCTCTGATATCTGCATGTTCTAATTTATATTAAATGATGACAAAGCTTGTTTACCTTTAGTTTAAATTAACTATCATGGCTGTATTTTTGTTTAATATTGTAATTTGAAATAATTCATTAAATAAGAAATAAAAGAGAGTAAACAACTCTTATTTAACTCTAAAAATCTTTTAGGTTTGGAAGCAGAAAGGAGAGGAATATCGTTTACACGGGCAGTGGGGCTGGCAATGGCTGTCTGCTGTTCGTAATTATAAGTATCTCGACTGCCGAACTGTCGGTCTCAGAGCTGGTCCACAAAAGTACATGGTTCAAGTCAAAGGTAAAATCTTGTTCATTGGTTATGCCTCATGTATTTCAGTATATCAATTTTATTTTAGTTTTCTATAATTAATGAAATTTTCTTTGTTTTTAGACGACCAAGGCATCAAAATTCTTGCAGTAGAACCTTCTATCTATAAATATCTCATGGAAAAGAAGGAATTGAAGAATTCTGAAGATAGAGCGAGCCTCAGTGCCCTTTCAGAAATAATTAATATTAGTAAGTTGGTAAAACTTTTTTCAAAATATATATTTAGAAGGTAGTAAGTACTAAATAAAAAATCTGGTGCTGTGTACGCATCACATAACTTTCACTTATAACCTTATAATAATTATTGTGAGGCATATTTTATTAATAATAATTCTACAGAACCTGTTGTTAAGAACAAGAGTAGCTAGGTGGTGGAAGGGATGGTAAGAGATCCAGCCATTCGGGGTTGTATCGGTCTGCTTTCGGACACACTCGATATTCTATCTAGGTTCAGACTTTTAAATAAATAAGTATCTTTGCTAATACTGGTCTGATTTGAATAATTCTTTTTTTTTTTGTTTTTGCGAGAATTTAATTACCTTTTATAAATAATTTATCACAAAACAATACACATTTTTTGAGTTATTTGCAACTGAAGTTTTCTTTTCGTCATTATTTTTATTGTTGAATTTTCTCGGTAATTTATTTACATATATGAAAAGTCAAAGGGTTTTAAGGAGAAGAATCATTAAGACCGTTATCGAGAAAATTGTAAAATCAATGATGTAAAATGAAACTTCCGTCAATTTTAGTGAAAAAGTTGCTGCAACATCCCCAGGCATATATCTACCTTAAATACGTAAATTTCAGTTTTGTACAGCTTTTCGTTTTTGAGCTGGGCTGTTCAAAAACACACAGACCATTTTCCACGAATTGGTTATTTGGACTCAGAAGACCTTAAAATGTGTATTTCTATTGATAATTCAGATTCAAAATTTTTCATAATAATTTTTTGACTATCCCACTCTCTCTCCATTTCACTCAGTATAAAACATTTGATAATCTACATTTTGAAAATAAAAATTAAATTATGAGAACATCGCAAAATGCCAGATTACTAGTTCATATTTCATATGTATTCCACTTTCAGAATAGAAATGTTATTATATATCTTTTTATATGTCATTATTTTGATATTTTTCTATTATCCGTAGTCATCAGAGGCAATATTTTACCTGTTACTTACTATTAACCAGATAATAAACTTTGAAAAGTAACTAAATATAGTTGAATAGTTAGTTTCAGATCTATTGTTTAAATAGAGGTTGAAGGTAATATGCTGTATATCATTTGATTACATTTTAGTTATTTGTAAATAAAATTTAATAATGAGCAAATATTTGTTTTTGTTTTATTCTAGATTTTTATAAGAATCTCAAAGTTTTCCCACCTATAACAAAATTTGAAGAAATCAACATCACCAAAGCTTTAACCACACCTGGACGTTTACATTACCCGAAAGTAGCTAAAAAATCAAAATTGGATGAATTTCTTGGGAGACGTACACATCTTAAATTGCTGGAAGAACGACAGTTAAGTCAAGTGAGTTTTTATTTATGCTGAAGCTATTAATCAAGGAGTTTTTTTTTATCAAAAGTGGACATCTTCAATTTTGACCAAAACAGCATTTCGATGAGGTCTGATAGGTATTCAAAAGCTGTACTTAATGCTAACTCCACTTCTATGAAATGTGTTTTTTCCTCATAGAAAAATGAATGGAAAGTTTTTTTTAGTTTTTACTTCCTTGTACGCAGTAAAGGAAGTATTGTAATCGTGAAAATTTTAGATTTCAGCGGAAATATCCATTTTGACCATCCCTGAATCCATTTTCACTAGTTTCGTCATGATGTACGTATGTTCGTACGTGCATATCTCGCATACGTCAATAGCTGCATAGCCAAGTTAAAACTTTGTATTTAGGATTTTTGTAAAATCTAGTGAAGAAGTTGTCACTTAGGCCACTGCATAATCACTAGAAATGGTACTTTACTTGAAGCTCATAATTGATTTCCATCAAAAATTATATTAAAATATAATGCATAACTTCTCAAATTTAGTATTTATACCTTATATATTGATTTAAATAATATACTAGATTTTGGTCTAAATTGCCAAACCGGAAGCGGTCTTTTACTTGAGGGTAATAATAAACTTTCATCAAAAATTATATTAAAATATAATGTAAAACATCTCAAATTTATTAAATTAGACTTTTATATCAATATAAATAATATACTAGATTTTGATTAAAATTGGTGAGCCAAAAGGGGTACTTTACTTGAAGGTCATAATAAACTTACATCAAAAATTATATTAAAATTAAATACAGAGATCATATGGATCGGTAATAAAGGTTACAAATGTGATTTTTTTTCCACTCTGATTAATCATTTTCATTACTTGTTTTAAATGTTAAATTTAGTGTGGAATAATTGTTTTCATCCCCATTTGTGAGATGAACAAGTTTGCAGTAGGAGAATAAGTTAAGTGGGTTCTTCCGCTTCAAATGTCGAAACAGTCGATTTACAGGGCTTTATCTAATGACATTGACATTTCTAATGTTGTCACGGAACACGAAAAAATCTCTTGGTAACTTGTTACGTACTGAAAGAAAACAACATAATAATGGAATAAGAACTCCAGAAACAAGAGCTCATGTGTGTGTGAATGTTTCAATAGATGGATGTTGCGATGCCGAGTGTTGTTTTTTAGATTCTGCAATCTTCGGAAAATAGTAACCAAATTTAGGATCACTTTTTGAGCCACCAATTTGTAGTTTAATAGATGTTTTTAGGCGTAAAAGTCATGCGGTGTCCACATCAGATATTTTTTTCAAGCAGAAATGAAGATTAGAATGGTGGAAAAGTTTGTTTTCACTGTGCCTTATCAAACAAGAGTGGAAATGAAGATGTCCACTTTTGATAGAAAACAGTATAGATGTATAATATTTCGAGGATGGTAAGTGGATGGATGAACATTAATGACGGAAAGCCAGACTGCTTGATTATAATTATTATTCTTTTCTTTTATGTTATAGGCTAATAATTCCACTAAAGGATCGACTCCATCCGGAGTGATTGGTAAAGACTTAAGGAGTGTTCTCACTGCTATCGGAAGAAGAGTCGCAACGATAAAAAATCAGTACGCTATATTAAATAAACAGTGTAAAATGTATCGTTGTTATGTAAAGGATTGCGATGGACAAGCAAGTACCTCATGCTATTCACCTGTTTGTATACAAAGAACTGCATTGCGTAAAGAGTTGTTGACTCTACTTCGAAAAGCCAACACAGCAAGAAGTAACAACATGCTTTCTCCACATTCCAATGGTAACATTTGCTTTATTTTGTATTAAATTTAAAATATTTAATGTGGCAGTTTTGTCATTTTCAGAGTTAAATACAGTCGAACCTCTATATATTAAACCTGAAGTTTCCTTGAAAAAAATTTGATATATAGAAAGATTGCAATTTTTTACTCTTTTCAGTCTAAAAACAATTACAGACAGCTATTGTTTAGGGTTAAAGAAGTATAAAAGGCAATTTTTTGGGGGTTAATGAAATAACTAAACTGAACCATAAATAACACTTAATTGAAAAATTGTACAAATTACATCTGTGACTGCAGATTTGTTTAAAAATGTATGTTTATAATTTAATAAGGACATGTATTAAAAATATGCAATGATACATAAATATTAATTTATTTTTGTTTTCGCACGAAATAGTTTCTAATGTCTATTTGTGTATAATTCATCACCAAAGTCATGTCTAGGAACAATGCTCACAACAAGAAAGGCAAAGTTAAACTGAATTTAAAATGAAAATTTTACTCTATATTAGCAAAGAGGTTCAGAGAATTTAGGTACTCCTGTGCTTCTTCTGAAACAAGATCTTCCCTGAATTTTCATTGCTTTGCAAACCAGTAGTGTAACATTATTTTTTTTGTTATTTAATTAATATCCATTCTTATGTATGCAAACTAAGGGCCTTTTTTGATGACAATCACATTTATATTTTTTGAAATGGGAATTGTTTGTTCGATATATAGACATTTCATTCGACATACAGAATATTTTTTTTTATAATAATATTTCAAGATTCCTAAAAAAAGTTGGAAATATAGAGATTTTCAATATATGGAATTTTGATATACCGAGGTTCGACTGTATTTATTATATTTTTTTAGTTTCACCCATCTAACTAACACAATTCTAACTTATAGTTAGCTGTGAATCTTATTGAAGTTACATTAATTATATGATTGAAACTAATTAAATTACAACATTTAAGAATACATTGATTGTAGTAATGGATGGACCAGAAATTATACACATTTTGAAGGGATGTATAAGACAAATCAATGTCTCTAGAAAAAAAAAAATTGTTTTATTTTCAGAAAGTACCTTGGAAATAGTTTTATTTCCGTTGTTGACTATGCATTGCTGAAGATGTTCCCGTAAATTTGACCGCACTCCCCGACCAACTTCTTCCTTAAATATTTTCAATGTACTTTTTGAAAAGAAAATCAGTTTTTTTTTTTTTTCCAAATGTTTGAGTTATTTTTGCCTCATCGTATAGTTCTAAATTATAGAAATAATTTTCATAAGAGTTAAATAAGAACTTTTCGATACAGATCTTTGCTGAGATTTGATACAGAGATTTGCTGCTCATTAACAATCTTTTTCAAGTAAATTGTTATTTTGTGAATTTATTATTTTTTCAAAATTAAATAATAGCATCAGAAAAGTGACCTCAGAACAGAAAAAGATCCGATTATTTTACTGATAGGATTAAATTTATCCAATTTGAATTATTTTACTAACTAAATTTTCAAGACTTGTGTGTTATTTGATTGCAGATAAAACGGATTTAAAAAATTCTGATTCAGTTATGGAAGAAAAGAAAATGAGCGGTGCTGAAACGTTAAGAGCCGTTTTGGAAGGAAAAATGGAAGATACTAAACCAGTAATCAAAACGGAACCGTCTGATGATAATGATGTGGATGTTACCGGTATTCCAGCTGAAAATGAAGTTGTTGTAAAAACTGAAAATTGTGGTGATAATGAGGACAAAAAAGGAATGATGGGGGTCAAGCTTGAGGCAGAAGAAGTCAATATGGAAGTTTGTAATGAAGTGGAAATTGGTACGACTGAAGAAGAGGTGAAAACCGAAGAGAAAGCCAGCAATTGTTTGGATATGGTATCATCAAGGTATTTATCTTTTCTTTTTAATTGGTTATATTTAATAAAATTTAAAATTTGCTATTAGGTTGCGTGACCATCATATATAAACTCCCATAATTATTTGCTCGATGCTCAATTTTTATTGAATTACTGAGAGTTATAATAACAAATTGCATACAGTATTTGTGGGATTTAAAGAGAAAATATTTTCTTTAATCAACTGTAAATGTTTTCTTTATACAAATTCAGTGTGATGTAACCATAGCTATATAAATATTTCATTTTTAAAATTTTTGGGTTTTTTGGTAACTTTTTAAATATTTTTTTACTTATTATCCCCAGAATAATCTAAAAAAATTGATGAAAAAAGAATTCCTATTTTTTTTTGGGTGAGAGAGAGGAAGAAGTGCGACATATGTCATACTCGTTCCTTACTGGAACTCTGTGGGAAAAGGATTAAAAAAAATTAGAAACCATATTGAATATAAATCCGTATTATTTTAACATAAGAAACATCCAACACTTTTTTGACAGACTTCAAAATATTAAGATTCAGTAATAAAGAAATAAATTGTAAAATACTATAAAATTGTGTGATATTTGCCAAAAATATGTAAAATCAATGATATAAAGCGTCACTTCCGGTAAGTTTATTTTAGTGAAAGAGTTGTTGTAACATCGTAGGCGTGTACCTAGGCATTTAATTTATGTTTCATGCAACTTTTCATTTTTGAGCTAGTCTGTTCGCGGGTGCACGCGTACACACACAAGCACACACTTGAAAACTCGGATACCAAATTTTTCACGATCGCAATACTTCCGCTTACTATATATTTCATTTATAGGTAAGTGAAAGTAAAAAGGTATTAAGGTTTAGATCTTCAAATATGGCAGACTATATATGCAATAAATGAATGTTTTAACAAATTTAGTAATGAAAGATTCCTTGTTATGGTAAATTCCTTTAAAAGGAGGATTTTGTCGTTTATCCATAAAATTTGTATTGTATAGCATTTATATTTTAAAGTCTATTAGAGTAGTCCATATATAGGAATAGACATATTAAACTTTATAAACTTAGAAAAAGAAAAATAGGAGAATTAAAAATTTAAAATAACAACCACATTATAAAGTGCCTAGTGCATGGATTATATTTTTATCAGGTTCTCAGAAAAAGTCATTGAATTAATAAATAAAAAACTAAAACTTAAGGTTTTTTAAAAATAACTTGGACTAAGAACCTGATCCTTAAATTCAATATAATTGACAACCCATCACTTAAAAAATAATTTGTGATTTTGACTTTACAGGATCTATATTTATGTTATTTGTTAAATGATATTAATTACTTTGACTTATAGGATTATAACGAATTTTGTTTCTATAGGTGCCAGTTGTTTATTATTGTGATTATTTGATTCCGCTAGCGCGTTTTGAGTCCTGGCTTTCTTCTAGCAACAATTGCTACATGTTTTCCCCGAGAATAGTTGCCGTCCTGTTTCTGATATCATTACTTTCGATCAAAGCCAGTATGCTTCAAACTTTCCTCCTAAATTGTCCGTTCACAGTTGTTCTGAAAGAATATTTTTCGGAATAGAGTTTTTGCACCTCTCCAACTCAGTGGAAAAAAAAAGAGTACAGGTCGTCACACTTTTTCATTGGTGGTAGTCTTCATCTCATTGGATAACAGACTGCTTGGTAGCTACTTTGACCACAGCAATTCCTGTTCCAGCCCCTTCCGAGTCTTTTTTATCTCTAGCTATTTTTGATATGGGAGAGATTAGGCTAACTTCTTAAAGTGATAAGTTTCCAGGCCGGAAACCTTCTCAACATATCGCACCTATCATAGAGTAGGTCTTATTCCAACAAAATAATAAGAACTTGTTTGGAAATTAATATTTAAAGTTTTTTTTTTTCTACACTTTTGAATACCTTCTTATTAAAACACACTGAATATTCATAATATCCTACGAACGGGTATTACGTAATACCCTAAAAATAGGTATTAAGAATGTTCAGTGTGTTTTAATGAGAAGGTTTCCAAAAGTGTAGAAAAAAAAAACACTTTATATTTGATTTTCCAACAATTTCTCATTTTGAGTTGTACCTTTATTCTATGATAGCTGCAATATAATGCCTGAAGGATTTTTTTTTTGTCCAAGGAGGTAGACCAAGGTGACAATGAAAAATATGTTTTTGTCATCATATTTTGATTATTTATTGCAGATTATTTACGATGCTCTTAAAATCAATTTTTATTTAACGATAGAAAAAACAAAAAAACTTTTAAGATATTATTAGAAGATTCCAAAAACAAAACTTTAAGTCTCTCAAATACCAGAAAATAACTAGCCAGTCAATGTTTCCTCAATTCACATATCATCAGGACAGAAAAAGACAAAATCACTTAAATACATACCAGAGACGACTCATCTCATATCAATAACCCAAAAAAAGAGCAACTGAATACCCCACATAAACTTAAATAAGTATATATAACATAAACTATAAATCATTAATTAAGTGTACATAACATAAACTTAAATAAGTATAATGAAAGATAAGATAGTCCGGGTGGCATTCAAGAAATGGATCTCAAATAGTATAAACTATTTATTATAAGCCATCATTTCGACCCACATTGCAGGTATTCATTAGGCATATGTAAACAAGATACAAAAATGATATAAATATTAATAAAGTGAATTAAAAGATGTAATGAGAACAAATGAAAAGAATGATGAATTTGTAAAATGTTATAAGATTATACTGATAGATTAATAATAAATCACTAAAAATAAAAGAAAATTAATAACATTAATAAATCCAGTAAAACTGGGAAATTTGAAATATAATATAATACTAAATAAATAGACAAAATTTCATACATTTAGAGCTCAGAGTGTAGTCGAGGAATAGATGACAAAACAAAAATTAGAAAGGAAAGAAGAGGTATTAAGGAGGCACTGGAGGGGTTGTAATTATACATGTGTTATTAGATTAAGAAGGCATTGTGGTGGTGAGAGAGAGGGAGTGATTGTCATTATACATGTTGGTTAATCTTAAATTTGTAAATAAACAATGAATATATATAAAAGTATTGAAAATAGAGGCAAAAGGTACATACAAAGATATAACTGTAAATAATAAATTAAAGCAAAAGTATATATATATAAAGAGGGAAGAGGAAAAAAATTATCAGAACTATAGTGCCATCTGTAGGGGTTTAATGAAAGCTATCTAAAATGGCTTATAATAAATAGTTTATGACCACCACCGGACCATCTTATCCTTTATAATAATCTAAACTGCCATTTATTGAATCAAATTAAATAATTATATGTTGAACTGTCTTAAAGTGATGTGCTACTTGTGTGTGATCTTATTTTGTCTGTCCTCATGATGCCCGAATTGCTAAGTTATTTACTACTATTTGAGAGGCTTTGCTTTGAAATCTTCCAATAATATCCAATCAATCTTCATACTCATTCCATGAAAATAAAACATGACTATTATTAGATTTCGGTCAAGGAAAATAAATTACGTTTATTTGTTTTTATATTCTGTGAAACTAATAATACACCAAGACATGTTATATCTTATGAAATAATTGTTCTATCTATGACATGAAATAATTTGCCATGCATAATTGGCCAGCGAGGTCTAAGTTTATATTCTAGTCTTAAAAGTTGATTTCCCATTTCTATCTAATTTATATTTAGTGTTTTAAAACTTGTTTTTAAATATAACCGTGATCCTGCTCATTGTTCTATTTGAAATTAAAATATTAAATTAAACAATTGATCAATAGTTTAAGAGAGACAAGAAGCATTCAAAACTAATTATTTATTTGTTTAAACCATTTTTTTTTTAAATCTAAAAATCCTAATTATTTTTATTTTTGAGATATTTTTTAATATACATTATTCTTGATCTTCGGTGATGATGTTAACGGCACTATTAGGATTTCTCATGCTTCTTTTCTCGATATAAAACCTAGTAAAGAAAAACTATCCACTAAGCCTTATATAAGTGTTATTAGTTTTCCGTTGACAGCTGGTAATAATCTTAAACTATTCTTTTTAGTGCCGTCAGCCGAAGAAGATTGGAGAAAGTTTACAAAAATTTCTGATATACATGGAATTTTTGAAATTCCCTGGGAGCGATAGATGGTAAAGATAATTGTGCTTCAACCAAAAGGCTCATTCATATTAATAGAAATTATTGATACCGTGATAGCTATATATAGTTCATTCTAAGTTGTGGTTCCTTTCTGTTATAGATTCGTCTAAGATAGATTTTTGATTTTAAACTTTACACAGCTCGTTGAGATGGGCTGATTGCTATGCTTTTAAGCATTGTACAATTTGTTAACAGCTATTTCATTTACCTGCTAAAATAGCGGGATGGACTGGTTAGCTTTCGGTTAATTTTTAACTATCATGCATTGTTTAGTTGCTGACTTAGCAGCCATAAAGTTGAATTAGCTGATGTTTAGTCATCTGCTATCTTTCAACTGTTATATTGTTTTCATTGTTTACCTCGAGTTAGATTTATAAAATACTGTTTTCAAACCACAAAAATAATAACGAGATAACAAAATTTAGTTATTTGTTGTAAATTTAACGATAATTTTATTTCAATTTTCCATATAAACTGACCTAAATTGGTAGTCTTTACAAAAAAGTTATTGAGATTATGTTCAATCATATTATGTATTGTACATTGTTATTGAGATTATGTTCCAAACATATTATGCATTGTACATTATCTTGGTAAAATATAATTATAAAACTAGGTCTAGTAATCAATTAATTTATAAGTAACATAATAAAAGCTTAAGAGTAATTTAAGAATATACGTCACAAAAAAAAAATATATATACAAAGTACTATGCTCAATTTAGCAAAATATTCTTAATCTAATTTAATATTAAATTAAAATATTCAAAAAATAAAATAAATTTACACATTTTTATGAAAAGATTAACATTTTACTGAAAGGCTTGAGCAAGGACATCTGGAACTAATTTTTATTTATTTTTGCCTTTCGATAACGGCGCTCAATATACATGTTCATACATCTTCTGTTTTTTTTTCTATGTATTTGTTTATTGTACATAAATCTGGGAAGGAAGTAATATTTTAGCGTTAACTGTATTAAACTTCGATGCATGCCAAATGTACAGGGCTGTTGCCTGTCCTCCATTTTATATACTCCTATCTTTCTCCTCATCTTCAGCGTGACGAATCATTTGATTCTGCTCCTCTTCTGTCCAGCAGCATCCCATGAGCAGGTCTTTTTCCAAGGTTGAAGTGAAGTCTTGTTATCTACCTCTTAATTCAATTTCCAAATCGTTGATTCAAATTAGTTCCTGACAACCCTATCCTGCACTACTTTTCTCCAGGCTTCTATTCCGAATAGGGATTTAGCGTTGCGGGACACCTACCATCTCAGTCTAGGTCCTCCTGCTCTTATTCATCCCTCCATTTGAGACCATTCAGCAACCTCTTTGGTAAGGCCATCTCTACCATTCCATTTGCTTGCCCTGCTCAGTAGAGCCTGCCTTTATTTTGTTCTTCGAGTATGTTGATGTTGTTCAAGCCTCGATAAAGCTATTATTCCTTCTCAAGCTTTCATCATCTTGTGATGGCTTTTAAATTTCTTAAATCACCTTGTAATAAATATATGTGTTACTTCTTGAAAAACAGCCTTTTTAAATCAAATAATGTAACTTATTTTTAAATTAGCATCAGTAGTTTGAACTTCTGATTGAAGTTAGGTGATTTGAGGTAATCAGTTGTCATGGAGAATTAATAATTTCATGATCTTTATTATTGAGTGAGTTCAAAATCTACTGTACACTCACCAGCTCGATTTTCGCAATAGTCAACTCTATGTAACTTCAACTTCAAGGAAATGAGGAATCACCTCGAGTTATGCATAGGTTGAGTTAAAAATAAACTGAGTTATAGAAGTTGGCTTTTAGGCATTTCGGGTTATAGAGGTTAACTTTTAGATATTTCGAATTATAGAGATTTACTTTTAGACATTTTGAGTTATAGAGATGGTATTTTTATTTGAGATTCAAGGGCTTTTATGAAAATAAAATTTGAGTTACACAGTTAAAACATGAATGTATTTTCATTCAGTGGTTACATTATATAAATGGTCTGTTTCAATACTTATGTTGATTATTTTGTGTTTACAATTTAACAACATAAAAAAAAAAATGTATGCACATAGTTTACATTATTTGTTTTGTCCTGAACATAACATTCAAAAGAAAAATTAAACTAATAAAAAAAAAATAATAAAGGTAAAATTTGACTTGCAAAGGTAAAATTTCTCATGAAATTATTTCAAGCTATCTTCTTATATTTTTTTTTTTACTAAACAAGATTTTCTTATTGAAACAGAAAAAAATTTGAGTTATTGAGGTTCGATTTATCGAGAGTTGACTATAGTATTATTCATGTCTTTAAAAAAAAGTGAATTTCAAATAATAAATGTGTATTAATTAAAAAAAAGTATGCCTTATTTATTAATTTTAATATGCAAAACTTTCCGGATTGATGTATCATTTCAACCATTGTAATAAAATATTTTATTTTACATTGATGTATTTAACAATAAGTACCTTTGTTTGATTATTTGAAAAAAAATCAGTATTTTTAAACAATAATCTAATATATTAGAATTACCCTAATTACTTTACTATTTGTGATATTGTTTAAGTCCGTCCTACTTGAATTGAATTTTGTGAGTATTGGATTATTTTTGATAGGCGTATTGTTGAGAATTTTGATTTACTAATTGGATTGAATCTTGGTATATGGCACATGTAATTAGCTAGTTACACATTATCTTAATATAAAAATAATTAAAACCTCTATATAAATACTGTTTCTGTATATTTTTCATGGTAGCTACTTAATTAGAGAAATATCTTCTCTATGTTTTTCAAGAGTGTTTAAAACCATCGAATAGTCAAATGAAACCTTGAATCACGTGAATTTAAGAGTTTTAAAACCATTGGGAGAATTTTACTTTGCAATAATTTTTATTTATTCATTTTAAAAAAAATAAATATTTATATATGATTTTAATATGATTTCTTAGTGAAATAAAGACAGAGGATGGACCTCATTTAAATACTACTATCAAGACTGAACCAGGCGTGACACCAACCTCTAACAATTTAATAAAACCGAAAGAGGAAGAAAACAACCGAATTTATTCTTCTTCTTGCACCAAAGGAAAGGTAATGAAATTGGCTATTACATTTTTACATTACATCAATCATGTATGTAATGTAAAAATGTGTTTATATATATATTTATAGTTTCAATATTTGATTAGCCTAGTTTCAAACATGGCCAGGTCCACTATACTAAAAAGGAACATGTAAAAACCGTTATAGAAAAAAAAAAAATTAATGTTGCTATTTTTTATTTATTTGAATACCTACATGTAATTAAAATTGATTGTGTAACAGATGCGTTGCACTATATTATAAGTGTTTCTGTTATCTTACAAAACAAAACTCAACATGAAAAAAACTGCAGATATGAAACTATGAAAATAATTTCTTAAATCTAGTTTTTAAAAAGATAATACAATAAATAAAAAACATTTTTCATTTTTTATTTACTGGGCATTTTAATGTAAGTAATAATTAAAACTTCCATTAATTATTCCACCAAAACAGCTCCAATATAACAGTTCCAATATAACAGCTCCAATATAACAGTAAACATTCAACGCAAGATATAGGGAAGCTGTTAGGGATCATGCAGTCTGAATACGTGATGTTATTGGTCATGTTCATAATTAAGTGTTTGTGGAGCTTGCCTTTTTTTTGTTCAAAAGTCAGATATTCAAATGCATTTTTACCATTTTTCTAGCCGTTTCGGTAACGTAAGAGATTTATTATTGCATAGAGGATAAAACCATCTGATGGAAATAATGTTTAAATCATTTTGTGAAAAAATAGATCTGGCCGTGCTTGTAACTGGGTTACTCATTTTAATTAATTTTACATACTTTTGTCTTTTGTTTTATACTTTATAATACTTTAAGGTTGTAATATTTTGATTTTTAGGGGACTTGGTGTTTCAGAATAAAAATACTTTTCATTTAATTTTTTTTTTTTTTTTTTTTTAACTAAAATCTTTTGTTAATGTTATATTTACGAGTATAAATTTTCAGGTGTACTTAAAAAAAGTAGTCGTCAATTCTGATAAAAAGAAGAAACGTACGCAAGTAAAATATCCTAAATGCTCAACATTTTATACAAAGAGCAAGAAGAAGAGCATTCTGATTCTTCCGCAGCATGAACTCTCTAAATTAGCGAGGTTAGGAGGTAAAATCGCAGTTAGCGGTTTTAATCACTTGGCCAAGGTTAACGTAAGTAACTTATTAATAAAATATTTGGAATACAACTTTTTTAATCGTAGATTTATAAATTTAATCTTATGTTCAGGCGAATCCTCAAGCTTGGCCATATCCTTGCTCGAGACCTACGTTCAAGACTTGTTGGCTATTTAGGACGATTAGCTTCAAGAATCTAGCAGCTGCTGGTTTACAATTACGGACAGTTTGGGCCTGTTTGAAATGGGACGATATGCAGGTGATTATCGCTTTTTTAATCTTCCTGTTGGCATGCCAAAATCCTTGGCACAAGTTAGTCTGTGACACACTAGGGACACCCACCACCCTTATTTTTATCTAATTTCCTTTATATTAATAAAAATTATGTTATTACTAAGTTGTCAATCTATATTTATTAATACCGACTTACTTTTATTTATTTTTTTCACTCACAAACATATATTTTAATTTATTAACAACGAACATTATTATTAATTTATTAATCCAAACATCCATCACTTCTCACAACCAGTCCGCCTCCAAACTATCAGAACACGCCTTGATCTTCAACTTCGATCAATCCTCTATCCTTGCTACAGTTTCCAACCATGAAAAAAGAGTTATTTCGGAATCAGTTTACATAAACCTTGAATCGAACCCGGTTAATCATAAAATAGACAAAAATTGTGTTTCCCTGACTTACAGACATTTTAGATCTTATTAAAAAACTGTAAAAGCACTGTCATTCTTACTTTTATTCTCCCCTATTCTTTCTTCATTTTCTATCCTTTAATTTACTTTGTTTACTTTTTCCTCTTGTCTCTTTTTTTTTTTTTTCATTTCCCCTCCGATTTTCATATTTTTTTTGTCTCTTATACTTACTTTCCTCAGTTGTTTTTCAAACTGATTACAATGGGAAAACTTGTTATTAAGTAATTTAACAATTCTAATAATTAATAGTAAGATTGCTAAAGGTAAACTTGTCATTAAATTATGTAATAACATTTAAATTACTTATTTTACTCTTTTCTTTGTTTTTATCTCTAATTTTTTCTCCATTATTCAATTTTTATCTTTGTAATTACATTTTAATCTGGTACCAAAAATATTTTCTAACCTGTACATTTTAACCATCTTCTTTACAATTTGGTTTTGTCACTTTATTTTTATTATTATAACATATTTGTATCCTTATTTATTTTTAATTTTCAACATTTCGGGATCTTATCCACATCATCAGAACATCATATTTTTCAATTACTCATATTTGTCAATAGATTTCAATCTTACGATATCACCATAGATTGATAAATAAAATTATAATGTTCACTATACATTTTTATAGGAGCATTCTACTTCTTTTATCCATCTCTTCTCCGAAAAATTGTCAATTCACGTATAACAGTTTAAAGTTGATGAATGAATAGAGAGAGAGGCTGAAAGTGCAAATTCAACTACTAACTGATTATAATAGAAAATTCCCAAGTGACGCTTTTTGGAAGGTTAAATAATTACTATTATCTTCAAAAAGAACCTTAAATGAGTTATATATAATTATTTTGTAGCAGAATGATGGTTGGGGGTGCTGCGGTCAATAAATAAACACACAAATAAGAAAAACTTATAATGTATGCTGACATTTCGGCATAAGTTTTAGGCCATCAACAGAGCTAAAAAAAACAACAACAAGATAACAATAGATATAACAACAGTTAAAAAAAAGTTAACAAACAGTGAGATGAAAAAATAAAGTATAAAGTCTATTTTTCTTTATACTTTATTTTTTCATCTTACTGTTTGTTAGCTTTTTTTATTATTATTGCTGGTACTGCCACTGTTGTTACTACTACTATTGTTTGTTATCTTGTTTTTCTTAGCCCTGATGATGGTCTAAAACTTAGGCCAAAACGTCGGCACTCATTATAATAAGTTTTTTCTTATTTGTTTGTTTATTTATTGACCGCACTCCCAACCAAGATTCTCCTACATACATTTCCCATGGTCACCCATACTCTCACATTATAACTGTTTCATCTTATTTATTGAAAACAAATTCTTCATTTTTTTAAAAGGTAAAACCACCTTCAAGTGACGGCAAACACCAAGTCACCACTGAGACAGAAATTATGACAACTGAAATTCTTAAGCACCGTCAGCTTGGAAACTTTCTTGAAAGAACAGAATATCTTCTTCGTAAAGTTGTAATCCCATTAGAAGTTCCTAAAACAGTGAGAGGTAAGTTTGTATGAAAGGTTTTTATTCTTTATTTAAATATTGAAATTTTTAGTCTCTATTTAATAATAATAAAAATCCTTATTAGTCCTAGAACTAATATCGTTACTTTTAAATATTAATATAATTAACAAATTGTAATTTTATAGCCTTGCATTAAATAAGAATTAATGAATTTAAATAATATGATAAATTTAAATAATATGATATAAAAACAAAATAAAAAATTGAGTAATTATTTACTGTGTAAATTATTATGAGGTATAAGATTGTCTTATCCCTCACAAAACATAAAATGCCGCTTAAGCAATACATGAAATTATTCAAACTGAAGGTAAAAGTGTCCTTGACCATCGTACAACGTGGCACTGGTTTGAAAAAATCGGCAGAGGAGATACGTCCTTGGAACGGAAGATGGGCTCTAGTTGATCATTTGTGGATATTGATGAGATTCCATGAGGTTCTGACGGATGTTCTACGAACTCCGAGCTTCACTGTGAACATTTAGATAGGAAACATACGAAATTATCACAGTGTTACCCAGCTTTGGTAAACTGTTACAGTGTTCTAAGTAACAGCATGATAACGCTCGGGCACATAATTTCAGTTGATTAAAAAAGTATGTACATCACAAATGGAAATAAATAGATTGAAAATTAAATAATAGCAAAATAAGTAAACAACCAAAATAAATAAAATTTGTGTAAGTAAATATATAAAATAAAATAATCTTGCACACATTCCTACCTATATACAATATTTACAATCTCCCCAGGGAACTCCGAGCCATGCTTTGCCCTCCATATGTGGAAAGCAGGGCTCCAGGGGATCCCAGCCGCATCACTGGCAGTGAAGATTAAATATCTAGTATATTTGTTATATTAGTTGTTTTTTTTTATAAAAAACATTTTATAATTTTTTTTAATATATTTTTTAGAAGTACAATCCATAAGGACAGGCCTGCGTAAAAGGAAAAGGGAAGAAGCTCCGCAAAACACAGAACCTCAAGTCACCGAAGAATGGGTTGACGAATCCAAGCTAGAACTTTGGGAAATCAAGTTGTATGGCGAGAGGTAATGTGGAATGATAAACTTTTATCTGTATTGTTAATCTATCTATTATGTAGTTTTTACTGTTGTATTATTTCTTTAATTAATGAATTGAATAAGGAATAAACTTCTGTTTTTTAAAATATTTTGTGTAATGTTAATAGCTTGAAAGTTATTATTATATTGTGTATAAAACCACTATGGGGAAAAAACAGAAACAATTACGACAATAAAAAACCTCAAAACCTCTGCAAAATTATTCAGTCTAATTTATAATTCCATCATGTGGATGTCAACTAAAATTATTCAAGTTCAGGGAGGTTATTTTGTGAATCGAATTAAATTATTGATGTGAATCAAAGAAAGGTTATAAGTAAAGACCGGATATATATACAGCAAAAGAGGTTGAAATATGCCATATAATGTGCAGTAAAAAGTCCTTAAATATGCAGTGAAACCTGAAGGAATAGCAGGAAAATATACATGATAAATGCCAGATCCGTGCAAAGAATCAACAAAAGGCTATAATTATTGTCTTAATGCTTTATTTAAGAATTTTGATTATTATTCATAATATAAAAAAGAAAAGATAGGTAAATTGAAAATTAAAATAATTGTAAAATGCAACAAAAAAATGCAGATTTATAAAGATTAAATAAGGGAATACCAGATGCAAAAGAAAGTACTTCATTGAAGGTGTCTTTCCCGGAAGCTACCACATGCCATCCTACAGTAAACAACAAACTATTATTACATAAAGATCTCAAATTAGGGTATAAAATTCCAAGAATAGTTCATAAACATACCTGTCTTTGTGTGTTGGTCCATTTGAAAATTTCCTTCACATGTAACATTTTTATTGCACAAATTGCAAAAAATATTCTTTCGAGGTAAAACAACTTTCCCTGTTGAATTCAAATGGTTCCAAGTGTTTAGGTATTTTGGTTTATGTGAGAAAATTAAAACGTAGTTAATTTAACCTAATACGCACAACGGAAGCAACACACTGACAGAACAGAATATGAAATTTCAAAGAAAGGCAAGAGGATGTTTAAGTACTCGGAAGTAATGGTTCTAGAAAAGTTATCAAAATTACGATGATAAACATTTTTTTATGAATACCTAACTATACATATTTGATCTTTTAATTTTTGTTTGTTTTGAATTGTTACAAAATTGTTTAAATTATTTAAACTAAAGGTACGCGTTCATTGCGGTTGTGATCACAACACCAACTTGAAGTTGTCTATAAGCTTTTGTCTTTACTACAATTTCTATTTTTATAGTAATCTAAACTTTAGACATCTTATAATTGATACATTCAATAAAAATAAAAAAACAAACCATTTATCCCGCATTGAACGTGTATCAGCAAATAGTTTAATTATTTATTTTCTATTTTGATCGGCAAAAAAATTATTTGAACAAAATGTTTGGCCAAATATGCAATAACCCATCAAATATGCAAAAATATGCACAATAAAATTTAATATATCTACATTACATGTATTGACTCGTAAAGATATTTAATCATTTTGTTTGAAGAACGTATCAGAAAAAGTATGCATTTGCCTACAAATCCAATCTTTAGTTATAAGCAAACTCAGAAAAAATTTGCATTGATTGTATGTTTATTAACAGGTGTTTTAAGTTTTAAAGTAGCATGTTTTGTAAATTATTATTTTGTTATTGTTCTATTACATGTTCTCAATTATCTTTCTTTGATTCACAACACCGTATCATATTTCTTTTATGAAATATTTACGGTCAAAGTTATTGATGTGTGTTATGATACACTACTCTGACTTGGGTAATTACTGCTCAATCTGTCGATGGTTAATGGTCTATCACTAAAGTTAGTCTCACTATTCCTGTGTGCATATAATTATTTACAGTGTTTCTGTTTACAAATAAGTACTGTTTCTTAATAAGTTTAATCGCATTGTAACTTAGTAGATTTTATTCGAAATTCTGTCTTAGGTTGGAAAGAGCTGCTGTCCAACAAACTATGGCTCGTACACGAAGCGCTACCGGAAATCTTCCCAAAGATAAGGAACCGAAGGTCAATGTTGAGGATATGAAAGAAAAATTAGAAGCCCAACTGAAAATGCAGCGTGCTGCTCACCAACAGCGGAAGAGTCAAGCCGCAGCTGCTTCGAATGCTTCGGATTCAAAACCAACTCAGCATGTCATCAAATTGGTCCCGAATTCGAGTGGTAATTGTCTTGCTTACATTGAAATAAAAATTGGTTTTACAACAAAGTTCCTAATGATATATTCTACGATGTAAATTTTCTTCTCTTTTTTATTTTGTTCTATTAAAAACGATTAACACATCTTTACATTCTATACTTATCGACTTTTCGGAGAATGACTTTTCCCCATCCTCAGGACAACCCATTTATTGTCTTGTGACAATGATATTAAAAGAAAGTTATACACTTTTTATTAAGTTTTTTTAGAAATAGAGACTAATATTAAGACGATATAAAATAAAATTTTATGGATGATATGACATAAAGAGTGGAGAATTAAGACAATAAACTGGTTGTTCTGAGGATGGGAAAATTCCCTGAAATGTCGATAAGTATGTAATGTAAAGATGTGTTAATCGTTTTTAATAAAACAAAATAAAAAAGGAAAAAAAAAATTACTTCATGCAATAAATCCAAAATTAACTTTATTTAAAAAAAAAAAATCTTCCATAAATAACAAAATCCTGCATGAGACTGTATTGTATTAAGTTTTTCTTTCTCTCCCCTCCTTTTTTTCATTTGTTTACAGCTTTTAATTAAACTGAAAATATAAATAAACTTTCATATTAAAATAATTTATGAGAACTTTTATTTGTCATTTATGTTGTATTAATGTAATATTATTTGTTTAGGTGGAGTAGAAACTTATAAAGTAGTGACAAAGGTTGCTATTCCTCCTTCTCCTGCTACAACTGCTAAGAGTACTCTGACCTCTTTGCTTACCAGCACGACTGCGGGTGGTGTTAACAAAACATTTGGAACTCGGAGAATAATTATGACGAAAAGTATATGCTTTATTTAAATTTTATTATTTTATTGAAAAAAAAATGGTTAGTTGTAAATATAATTAGTTTCCGATAAACTTTGTTGAGCGTGTAGCCCTAATAATTAAGTATACAAATTGAAGAAATTACTACATTGTACTTTCTGAGGTGCTATATTATTAATATGTCTGCTATACATAAGTGTAAGATTATTTTTTTCTTAAACCATATTTTCAATTAGTTCTTTATAATATTAAATTATGGTTAGTGATGCTCAACCTGTTCAACTGATATATATATATATATATATATATATATATATATATATATATATATATATATCTATCCCTCAGGATGGATAGGGCTATTTCCGTAGCCAGGGTTTTATTTTTAAATAAATTAATTTTTTTATTATTAGTAATTATATATTATATATTTATTTTTGTAAATTTCAAAGTTAATGACAGTTGAGTGGATATAAAACAATCTTTGTACTAATATCTTTAGGTTCAATTAAAGGTAATAAATAGTGCTGTTTCTCTCAAAAGTTAGTACAAAGATTGTTTTATATCCACTCAACTGTCATTAACTTTGAAATTTACAAAAATAAATATATAATATATAATTACTAATAAAAAAATTAATTTATTTAAAAATAAAACCCTGGCTACGGAAATAGCCCTATTCGTCCTGAGGGACAGAATGTACTTGTGTATCTACTTAAACAGATTGGTGGGTTATTAATGAAGACAACCTATCAATGTGTTTAAATAAATACACAAGTATATTCTGTCCCTTAGGACGGCTAGGATTATTTCCACTGTCGGGGTTTTATTGTAATGATTTTAGATATTTATATTTTATTACAAATATCATGATATAAACATAAACATGATATGATACATTATGAAATATCACAAAAAGTCGAAATTACTTAAAACATAACATAAATTTTTTTCTGTATTTTGAGTTCAAAATGTTTACAGCAATTCTCTGAGTAATTTGAACCATCAAACTTAATAATCAGTAGGGCCGTTCACTCAAAAAATTGTTTTATACCCTAAAATGGGCAGATTAAACACATTTAATACAATTTTTCTCAGTATTTTGAACTTAAATTATGAATAATTGAACTGAACTGAATAATTTGATCCATCAAGCTTAAAACATTGTTTCATACCCTCAAACGGGCAGATTGAACACATTTGATACAATGTTTCTCAGTATTTTGAGCTCAAATTGTTTCAAAACGAGCCGTTCACTAAAAAAATCGTTACATTTCTGCAAATGGACAGGCACAACACATTACCCTCCTTGTGGCTAAGCCCTAATCAGGCAATTTTGTAAACATTTTTTTTTTTTTTTAAACAATTCCAGTTATGTATAAAATGCTCTTGAATTCATTCAATTTAATTAAAGTTGGATTTATCAAACCTTTTTAATATATAGCATGTATTTATATTTCATGTTTTCTTAATATTTTAAAGTATAAACATCTTGCTATTAGGTATCATGCCTACAAATATGTAAAAATTTAGTATTGATTTTTTACAGCTTTTTTTTTTTTAATTTAACCAATTGACTGTCTTTTTTCTGCCTAAAAACAGATGTTGATGGGACAACTAGAGTGGTAACAGGACCCACTAGCATCCTTCCGAAGGGATCAACAACACAAGCCCAGCCAGCTCAGCAATCTCTTATTAAACTTCCCTCAACTGGTTAGTGAAATTCATTCTTTAATTCTAATTTAAGTGACTATTTGTACATCAAAGTTTAAATTTCATTATTCTTTTTTTATTTATTTTTACTTAAAAATTAAATTAATTTTTTCCAAGTCTACCACAGTCCTTTATATACCGAGGTTTTCTGCCTGTTATGTACCAACTAGAGCTTGTCTTTTATTGTGGAATATTTTAGAAATGACGAACATAAGATCTGTGATAGCTGCCGATTGATTTTTCAAACAGTCAAAAAAATATTTATCCAAGATCATTAAAGAAAAAAATCTCTATGGTTCTTCATTATTCTTATTAAAGAATAATCAGATTTTTCGCTGTTATAATTGATAATAATGCCTGATTTATTGTTTGACATGAATGTATTTGGTTTCAGTTCCCACCCAGCAGAGAGTTCAGATATCTAAAGGCCCAGATGGCAAGCTCCAGGTCAAAGGATTGATGCCAGGTAAAATACAAAACAAAAGAATTTAGAAAATCTGTTTTACTATATTTGTTCAATGCATTAAACACATATGTTTAATGTTTATGTCTTGTTACTGTAATATTAGGTGATTGGTCTATTGAAGAACTTTAAAAATAGTGATAGTTTTGGTTCATTTGAACTTTTTTCGACAACTGTCTCAAATTTAAAATAAAAATTTCATACTGATGGTTTAATTTTTAAAATTGATTTTATTTATTATTAGGCCAGCAGTTGGTGCAGATGCCGGACGGAAAGCTGCACGTACTGCACACAGCTTCTACTCCGGTCACTACCGCTGTTTCAACTGCTACAACTGTAGCTACTACCTCAACGTCTCAGCAAGCTGTTGTCATGAAAACTCCGATCAATAGTAAAGTGGCTACAAATAAGCAGGTTATTATTAATATGACAAAATCTATTTATTTTTTTGTTTATGAACCTTGTATCTGTATTAATGCACATAAATTGTTGTGTTAATTAAGTGTAAATTTTTATCGAAAACTCATTTCTTGAACTAGCTAAGACAATGAGCTATATTTCTTTTTCTTTCTAGATCTTTTAAAAATGTTTAAATCCTTTTTATTTAAAAACAAAATTCCAAAGTAACATGTCGTATTTACAGGTCGTGATAAAACAGGTTAACTCACCTGTTGTTCAGAAAGTGAACAGTGGGAGTACAGTTGTTGTGTCGGGAGGTCAAGTTCTCTCTTCAGGGCAGATAGTTGTACCAGCTAATAATGCACAGGTAGGAAGATAATATTTTATTAAATTATACAGTTTTCTTAAATCAATGTATCTTTTATTAGATCTTTTAATTTTTCCATGATTAATATAGGGAACTCAGACTGTGCTATGGTGTTAAACTTGCTAGAATGTGTGCTACTGACGTAGCATTTTTTTGCTTAATAAGGCCGCTAGCATAGTCTTGGATCTGGTAAACTTGTGTTGTATAGTAAACACACAGAAAAGGACATTGTGAGGTTTTGATCTCTATTGTTTACATCTTTTTCTGTTGTGCTTAATAATTTCATTTCGTTTACTTCTTTTTTAAAAGTAAAATTATGGAATCTAAAAAAAGAATGAGGATAGAATCGGCAAAATGTTGGACGAAACAGGACAAAAATCTCCTGTTATCCATAATTGCAGAAAATCCGATGAAGTTCGGGATTAATAACTTTATTTATGTATTTTGTTTTTCAATTGCTTATAGATTTAGGATTGCCACACTTTGGGTAATAACTAGTGCTCAAAAACAAGAAATATTGCCTATTAAACATTAAAATCAACAAGTGAAACCCAAATAAATTGTAGCTATTAATCAATTAAATTGCGTTGTTTATCTTCTTCGACAAATTTGCAAAGTTTAATAAATGATGACAAGGAATAGTGCGAAGAGGATTTTTAAAATTTTTGGAGTCTGTGGACCTTAAACTAAACCATTTTTTTGGGCTGTAATGCGAGTTTCAAGAATTAAATTTGATTTTCTACCTAAAAAGCAGTTTAAAGGGTAAAATCCTATCTTCAAAATTCAGGTGTCCCAAATTTTGTATTGTGTGGCTCTGATCTTATTTTAGCAAAAAACATGTTAGCAGGTTGGCAAAGAGAGCTCGTTCTCTCAAGATTTATGCTACCTGTTTAGCATCATAGCACATTCAGCATTTAACACAAGTTGCGTGAATACCCCTTATGTCTGTGTTTAAACTTTTGCTAAGTATTTTAAAGGTCTGACCACTCCTATTGATTGATGTTTTCTTGAATTGAAAAAAAACAACAAAAAAACATTACTGCATTTTATTTAAGCGAGGCATAAATGGGATGCTTGGATATCACGTGATAAGTTCAAAAATTTCTGGACCTTGTATTGTTAGTAGCTCATTTGTATTTTTTTTTTTTTTTTTAATAAGTATTTGTATTTTTTCGCTTAGGGAACTATTCTTGAAAACACCCAGTCATTAGGAATTTTTAGTTTTTAGATTTATAATTCCATTTTTCCATCAGTACTAAGCAACCAGTGTATAAAATATTGAGAAGAAGTTTGATGTAGTTAGTTCCCTTACTCCCTTAATCTCTAATTCCATGAAGCTTAAAAAAGTCTCCTTCCACAAACTATGTTCATCTGTCCCTCTCTCTCTCAAAAACGTACTCGTTCTATGCTCTGTCCCAGCTTACCGGGTCGCTCTATCTGTTGCTAAGTGAACTAGCGATATTATGGAATGCGAAATAATGTGTTAGCTCCAAACACATCCGAGTTTCGATTTCAACCAATTTACACTCTTCTTCGTATAATAAGTATAAGGCCCTTGAGGCCGAGGGTGGAGTGACAACAATAAGTGGCTGCCAGGATTCATTTTATTTTTATAATTATGATTTTTTTATATATATATATATATATATATATATATATATATATATATATATATATATATATATATATGTGTGTTTATTATTTTGTTTTGTTATGTAAAATTAACTTTATGAAAAAAATTGTGAGTAGAATGAATTTTATTTTCTAGTTGTTTTTTTATTTTTGTTGATGCATTGAGCCCTCAGTGTAAGATGTTAAAAACAAATTTTTCATTATCAAACAGGGATACAACCTTTATAATTATTCTAATTCATTTTGAAGTCCAAATTGTACATTTTATTAGGGATTGATAAATTATTTGCCACTTCTATAAATTTGTTTTATTGAAAACTAGTTTCGAATGTTATACATTCATCCTCAGTTCTAAAAACACACAAAAAATTCAAAAATAAGCAATTCAAAATATAGTTTGGTATTATTATACATATTAAATTAGATGTAATATAAATCAGTATTATAAAACATTTATTCATAAATGTTTTATAATACTGATTTATATAATTTAATTAATATGTACCAAACTATATTTTGAATTGCTTATTTTTGAATTTTTTGTGTTTTTTTAGAACTGAGGATGAATGTATAACATTCGAAACTAGTTTTCAATAAAACAAATTTATAGAAGTGGCAAATAATTTATATCCCTAGTTAGATTGATCCTTCTATACCATCATGCGGATGTCAACTGTACATTTTATCATAAGCCGACCTAACAAGATTTTATAATTCCAATTTTGTTTTAAATTTAATCCAATAAATTGATGAAAAATATCTTTGATTTTACATTTCACACTCTTGAAATCCTTGAATTATACTTACATTTTTTTATACTATAGATAGTCCTGGACACCCTGTTTTTAGAACTAGTCTTAATCTTCTTAAATAAGAACATCTTAATTAATTAATCATATGTTTATCATTATTGAATGATTAATAACTAATTTATTTTATATTTATTTCCAGGTTGTTAATACTAACCAAATAGTTGTGAATAATGCTAATTTGGCACAGCAGTTGGCATCTGGTAAAGCAACCCTTGCAACCCTGAATGGGCAACAAGTTTTAATTAGAACTGGTCCAGGGAATCTTCTGATCAAGTCTCCGACGCCCGGCCAAGCACTAGTCACCTCTACCGCTGCCCCTCCAGCGAGGATAGTTCAGGTGCGGAGTTATATCAGTTTTAAAAATATTAACTTTTTTTTCTCTATTTTTCATTGGTTTTACAGGCTTATATCACTTTTCAGGAGTGATTCTGTAAAAGAATAAGCCTTTATTTAACCCTTTATAGGACATAACTACTTATGATCAAATTAAATAAAATCCGATGTTGACAACACATAACTTTTTGTGGCTCAAAAAGTGATCCTGAATCACTATTTCGTTACTAGATTCCAAAGATCGCATCGCCACATCTATTGGTGTTGGTTACTTGTGAGAGTGGCCTGAGTGTAATTCTGGATATGTTAGATTCAGAATTTTATACAATTGATACAATTTATACAACAGAATACTACAATTGATGAACTTCAAGTAAAGTACGACTTCTGGTTCTCCAATTTTAATAAAAATTTAGTCTGTTATTTATATTGATATTAAAGTATGATATACCAAATTTGTGAATTTTTGCAGTTAATATAATTTTGGATGAAAGTTTATTATGACCTTGAAGTAAAGTACCACTTCTGGTTTGCCGATTTTAACCAAAATATAGTATATCATTGATATTAATATACAAGTCTTATATACCAAATTTCAGAATTTTTGCATTATATTTTAATATTATTTTTTTGAAAATCTATAATGACCTTCAAGTAAAGTACCACTTCCGGTGATCATGTAGTGAACTAAAAAAGAAGTGCTCAACTAGATGTTACGATGATTCCAAATACAAAATTTTAACTTTCTACAGCTAACCGTTTTTGAGTTATGGGAGATACGAACGAACGTATGTACAGACGTCACCATGAAACTAGTCAAAATGGATTCAGGGATGATCAAAATGGATATTTCCGTTGAAATCTGAAAACCAAAAATTTTCGCAATTACAATACCTTACTGTGTACAAGTAAATTAAAATTAGTTAGCACACTTCATGTCTTAGTCCACGTAACAACTTTAATTTTTCCCTATATCTAACAGTCCTATAAAAGTTATACAAGACTAACCACTGTTTTTATTTTTTAATTCTGCTTCTCAAGTGGTACGAATATTACCCACTGTCCTTTATAGTGTTGATTGTTACATCCTTTTTTTCTTTTAAATTACAAGGTCTATTTATATTCAATTGCAATTAAAATGAACTTATTTTTGTAAATTATAACACATAGCATAACTTATAACACAATTGTAGGTTTCTTATTGTGCCAAGAAAAATACAAGACTTTGATTTTTAATCAAGTAAAAAATTCAAACGCTAAGTGAAATGAATGATTTTTCCTGCATATTTCTTTTAGTTGATTCAGTTTTAGCGAATAACAAATCCTAGATAACTTTAAAAGTATTAATTATAAATTACTGTACATGAATGTTATTAACTAACTCAAGGCATATATATATATATATATATATTTATTTTTTTATATTATATTTATTCCAGACTGGAGGAGTAGGGACCCCTGTTAAAGCTGGAGACGAAGCTGGACAGCAGACTGAATCTGCCGCTACTCCCACTCCTGCCGAACAGGCTGCTCCTCCTCCGTTAAGGAAAACCATGTCTGAAGAACAGGTTAGTTCATTGAATTTATGCATATATATATTAATCATAATGGATAATATTCAACTTTTTCTAATACCAGGTCTGTAAACTGGAATTCGTCCATATATGGCTCTAGTTGTTAATGTAGTTACCATTAAACAGCACTTAGCAGTTTATTATCACTTATAGTTTATTTGACGGTTGGCAAAGATTTTCAACTCGCAACAACAAAGTTTCATATAACGACATCGTTTTAACAGTGTTGAACATGTTGACTTTTGTGCCTACAGACTATTATTTGCAGACAGCATTAGTTTTCTGTTACCATATAAAGAAAACTGCTGCAGAATCGCATCTAATGCTTGTCAAAGCTTACGGTGAGTATGCATTTGGTAAATTGCAGTGCTTTGAGTGGTTTAAAAAGTGGCAATTTTAACATGAGAAAAGGAGAATGTGGAAGACCACCAAAAAAGGGTATGATCTATTATGAGCTGCTAAAACCCGGCGAAATTGTTAATACCTTATACTATTGACAACAAATGATCTATTTGAATTGAGTGTTGCGTGAAAAACGACCAGAATATCAAAAAAGACAACATAAAGTGATTTTGCTTCATGATAATGCACTGTCATACACAGCAAAATGAGTGAAGGAAAAGATTAAGGCATTCAATTGGGAAATATTAGTGCATGCGACTTACTCATCAGTCTTGGCTCCATGGCTTGATGACTAGTTCGCCACAAAAGAGTTACAGTTTTTCTGGCATGGAATTCATAAATTGCCGGAGAGATCGGAAAAATGTATAGCTAGTGATGAACAATATTTCGAATAAAATATTTGTGATCATTTTTATGCAATAAACCTGTATTTTCTATACGAAATTCCGGTTTCATATTTACACACCTGGTAAATGAAATCCATAAGCTTAATTTTTGAAGATTATGATGTGAAAAAAATTATTAACACTACACATGAGGTGCTCGTTCTTAAAACTTGTAACTGACAAAATGAAAACTTTTCCAATGTTTAAATATTTCATTCCGTGTCTAATCAAATCAACCAATGGTCTGGAACTCGATGTCTCAGAATTCAATTACTTTTTGTGCATATGTAGTTTGGATTAAAAATTCAAAAAAAAAATTTCCAAAATATTTTTCCCAATTTTAGTTTTTGAGTTATAAATTTAAAAAAAAATTACGATTTTTTGACAGGTTTTGGAAACATTTAAAAAATAGTTCAAAATAGTAATTTTTTTAGAATTACATGAGGTTTAATTTGATATTGAATTTACCAAATCAATCTTTTGGGTTTTAGTTAAAAATTATTAAACTACTGTTGTTTTTTTATAAAATATATATGCTTTATATTTAATGTTATTATAAGAATGGACATACCAAATTTTACGGTGGCATTTCAAAGGGATCACGCCAAAAGAAGAAGTTTTGTAAAAGCTCATTGAACAATTAATGGCTCACGAATAATGTTGGGTATCGTGAATAACTTAAAAGCGCTGTTTTTATAATGACGTTTAGTAAACTAAACTTAATTGTTTAAAATATGGCATATACAGTATTTTTACATTTACATTTGGAAAAAAAAATTTTTTTGTAATGGAAGCCAAAAGAATCTCATCATGAAATAAGGCCCATACCTTCTTATAACATGTATATATAACATATATTTATTTTAAAAAAAATTAATAATTTTGATTTTATGTTATTAAAAAAAATAAGATTTTGGAAATTTTTAAGCATTTAAAGATTGGTTTGCTAAATTCAAGATTCATATATCAAATTAAAGCCCAGGTAATTCTGAAAATAACGGTACTATTTTAAGCTTTCTAGGGCAAATAATTTTGGATCTATAAGCTTTTCAATGATTCAAAATGTGTCAAAAACACAGTCTCTTTATAGTTTATTATTTTCAATAATAGACCTTTGGATGTTTCAAGATATGTAGAATCCAAATCGAATAAAAAAAAATCCGTCCGTCCGCCGTAAGCCATTACTATCCGTCTATTTGTTTCAAAATGGCGCGACTGATTAGAGATCTTATAAACCCATAATTTGGTTATTTATAAAGATAGAGGGGAAACATAAGGTGTTTTGGAATCAGCATAAGGCATTAAAAAAAAAATCTATATAATTGCCGATTAAAGATATTATATGCCCATAACTCTGCCATTTATAAAGATAGGGGAGAAGTGTAAGGTGTTTTGGAATCAGCTTAACAAGGCATTAAAATAGAAAAACGAAAAATAAAAAAATCTCTATCTGTAAATGCTTTTGGTTTATTATTTTCAATAATAGACCTTTGGAATCGACCAAAGAAAAATTTTTTGTAGCCTTCCTCCCCCCTCAAAATTTGAAGTTTTACGTTTTACAAGATACGTAGAATCCAAATATGGAATAAAAAAAAATCCGTCCGTCCGCCATATGCAACTTTTCTCCGAGACTACTGGACCGATTTTTTTGAGATTCGGTACCAATTTCATAGGTCACCCCAGGATTATCCTCGGAACTCGACATTACAATCCGTCTATTTGTTTCGTTTTCGTTTTTTTTTTTTTTTTTTGTGCTTTCATTGTATTCAAACGAAAGCTGATGAAATTCCTTACATATGGAAAGAAAAATTATTTAAATTGGACGAGTATTAGCTGAGATAAAGAGTAATGAACTTCGTAGACTAATTCTCCGGCTTGTTATTTTTTTTACTTGGACAGAATAGATATTTTTGAAATATTACTAAGTGTAAATAATAAACCATTGTGTAATAATTTGCAGCATTTTAAAAATGTATAACTTAAAAAATAAAAATCTGAAACATCGAATTTTCCACTATATTTATGTGTATAACATAAATACTAAGTTACACTCATTTTGAAAAACCTTGAATCTAAAATTATTTTTTTATTGGTCGTTTTGTGGAATGACCCAAATGTTTTATGCTACAATGTATTAAAGTTTATAATAGCTTAATACTAACATTATTCTTTAAAAAAGTTCCTACAGATTCTTTTAACAGCTTGAAATCAGTTTTAAGGAATCTGGTGTTAATTTTTATTAAAACAAATAAAATTTCATATTTATGTTTGATTGTATATTACAGGAAAGTGCGCTGTTGGCTGGACAACCACCTGGAACTATCATAAAGTGCATCACGGCTCAAGTCATCCAAACGCCTCAGGGCCCACGGATCGTTCTCCAAGGATTGACTGGTTCCAACTTTTCACAACAACAGCTCGCGGTTATACAGCAGCAAGTGAAACAGCAGTTGTTGAAAGGTATTTGATTATACTTGATTTCACTAGTTTTGGTGTACATTGATTCCTCTGCTAAGTCCCAAGGACCGAGACATACCCAGCTCATCATACCAACATATTCATATCATTAATTAGATTCAAAATATTCAGTTTCATTATGTATATCAGTTATTGTGTTGATTAAATAAAAGCACCTGATTATTATTACAAAATAATATTTTTTTTTTTTTTGGTGATACTGTGAAATGAATCTTGACACCCCTGCTCTATTTATTTATTAATGATAGAAAATTTTCGGAATATACAAGTTCTTTTCTTGACGTCAATGAATTTCCAGGAGGGTTATTATGCTCTATTATCTAAAAAGAAAATACAGAGATTTTTTAAAGTGGCCCATAAGCACCATAGTTTATCTCATCATATTGTGGCCAAAATTATATATCCTGATTAATTGTATTATATGATATGCTAAATACAGAGTGTCCAGCAGCTTTTCCTTGAAGATCGGGCATTCTGCTTGAATTTTTTGTGTTGCGAAAAATTTGGGAATTATACTTGAAAAATAGATACTCATTGGAAATTTTTATTTTTAGTGTAATAACTCCATTTTTCCATTTGAACTAAGCAACAAGTGTATAAAATATTAACAATGTTGATGTAGTTGGCCTCTTTATCTTCTATAATCTCATTCTGTCTAACTCTACAAGGTTATTAAGGAGATTATGGAACAGTAAAATGATTTGTTAGCTCCAAACAACTCCGAGTTTCAATTTCAACTGATTTACACTCGCCTTCTTAGAATAAGTTTGCTGGTTCGCCCCTCGGCCTCAAAAGCAAGAATAAGACGAGGAGTGGCGAGGATAAGAAGTTGTCTGAATACATTTTATTCACACAATTATGATTATTTTGTTTTATATATATATATATATATATATATATATATATATATATATATATATATATATATATATATTTGTTTTGTTATGTAAAATAAGTTTATGAATAAAATTGTCGTGAAATTTATATAAATACGTAATCTTTATTTATTTACATTTGAAATTGTTTTTATACTGTAGTTGTTTTTATTTTTTTTGGAGGCGTTGTGTCCTCAGTGCAAGAAGTTAAGTTACTATTTTTTATTATCAAACAGTAAGACAACCTTTACAATTATTGAAATTCATTCTTAAGTCTGAATCGTACATTTTATCATAAGCTGACCAAATGTTAACATTTTATGATTCAAATTTAATCAAATAAATTGACGATAAGCGCCTTGAATTTTATATTTCACAGCCTTGAAATGTTTGAAGTTTTTCATGCCCTATTGCTGGACACTCTGTAAAGAATAAAAACGTTTTATTACTAGTGGTGTAACCCCACCACTGGTGGAAATCCTTATGACCTATTAGGTCATCAGAGAAAGGAATACCAAATTCCATCGATTGCATAGACTCCAACTTGTATTTTTCATGTACAATATTTTTCTGAAAAACTGTATTGCTCTATTTATGAAATAGATTACACGAATCATTGTTTTATTTCACTAAAGTAAGTTTTTTATTTTTATTTCAGCCCAAGCTGAAGGGGGTAACCAAGGTGTTCTAGGCCCGACTAAGATCTACCTTGCAGTCCAGCCAGCTCAACCGAAGACGGACTCAGCTACAGAGCAATCAAAAGCACAAGTTAAATCAGTTAACATCAAAGAAGAACCTGTGTCACCGGTAAATTTTAATTAATCTTTTTTAAATTATATTTATATAATTATTCCCCTAATATAATCATCTTAATTTAAATTTATTGATACTTAATATTTGTTGGTTTGTGTCCTTTTACTTCTTTGAGTATTCTTTATTTTACAAGTTCTTTTAATCTGGATGCTGCATATAGGACGTCTGCTTGAGAGTCATATAGTTATTCTCGACATGCACAAATTTGACTGGGGACTGTTCGAATACAAATTATGACATTAAACCATCATATTTATACAACAATAACATCAGGTTTAGAATTTTAGTTGTTGCGATTGATGTTAATTCCAAAAAAGTCATTTACATTTTGTATTAAGTTTGATTTATTTTTATTATTATTTAATTGTTTTTTCAGACAAAATCTATCGTAAATGGCCAACAGTTTGAAACAAATCAGGCGCCAAACTCCAAAACTGGCAAATTTGTTCTCACTCCCGACTATATCCAACAAAGTGAGTGTTTGTTTATTAATTTTTTGTTTGTTTTATAAATGAGCTCAAATTATGATGATGAACATTCTTGTTATTTTTTGCAATTATTATTATATATCCTACTTGAGAATAATTTGAAATATTTCGCGGATGCATAATAAATAATTGAGTTATTTCGAAATTATTTTTTATGTATCTTGCAATGGCTATAGATTATCTAAAATATGACATTTGTCTTGAGACTTCATTTGAATAAGCCGTTACGATTCCTGATCGTACATCCTTCTCCAATGTATTTGTTATGGATAGATGAGCTCTTTATCACAGTGGGCTTCTATTGTTTTTAGATCAACTGTATTTCAATCTATATGGACCTCAATTACAAGTTCATTAAATTCTCAATTCAATTAACTATGGGAAATTGAAGGAAAGGGATGAGCATCGAAAAACAGAAAATTAATGATAAAGATTTTTGAAGGAATGAGATGGTAAAGATTTTTGAAGAAATGGGATGGTTCGGGAGTCGGTCAAAAAAATGGATCACAAGTAGTAAAAACTATTTATTAGGAACCGACGTTTCGACCCACTTTGCAGGTCTTCTTCAGTGCTAAATAAACAAGATACAAAAATAAAAATAAAACAATGATACATACAGTGAATGAATTAAAATTAATAATTAAAAAGACAGTGAGAAAAATTAAAACAGTGATAAATTTGTAAAAAGTTATAAGATGAAACTGATAAAGTAATAACAACATCTAAAAATAAATTAGTTATAACTTTTTACAAATTCATCACTGTTTTCATTTTTCTCACTAAGTCTTTTTAATTTTAATTCATTCACTATATATAACATTGTTTTATTTTTATTTTTGTATCTTGTTTATTCAGCCCTGAAGAAGGCCTACAAAGTGTGTCAAAACGGTTGCTAATAAATAGTTTTTAATATTTATGATCCATTTTTTTTTTTTTTATCGCCTCCCGGACCATCTCATTCCTTCATAAAGTTTTACGGTCAACTATTGATTATTCAATAAAGATTTTTTTAGTCCTATAGGGTAGGATATTATTTTTATATGGGATTTGGATAGATAGATCTATTATATGGTACATTGTACATTTTAAGATATTTCTTAGGAGGAAGAATTTTTGATTCATATTCTAATGATGGGGCTTACCAATTTGAGTTGTCAGTATAGTTATGCCATAACTGAAGTCTAAGTCTGTTTACATGTATTTGCCTCCTCTGTTTCTTTTATAGTAGCATCAAATTCCTGAAAGGGGGTTCATTATTTAATTGCTCCATCAAAGAGCTACTCAAAATTTCTGTCATATTATTTGTTTTTTCTTTCATGAAACATAAAAAAAAAACCCAGTTCAATGGGAAGTTACCACCTTTAATGTAAACACCTAATATTTAAATTTCTGAAAATGGCGGCGCGGTCATCATCATTATTTAATTATAAGTTTGAAAATATATCTTTCAATAGGATCAGTTAAATTATTAAAACAGGGCAAATTTTCAAAAGTTGATTCAGTTGACATTTCTATCTGGATATTGGTTTTACTAGTTAGCTCTTAATTTTTTTTTTTAAATCAGTTTTACAAAATAGTATTGATTATTATTGTTTTGATATTATAGAGAAGCATTTGTAAAGTTATTAAAAAATAATTTAACATAATCTGTAAATAATTTTGTTATTAACAGATAGAAATCAATTTAAATATTAGGATTACTAAAAATAAATATTAATTATTTGTTTGTAATAATTAAAATTAAAAGTTTTAACAAGAAATAGGTTTAAATATAAAAATGAAATTCCCCCTTCTTAGTAGCTAGTTATGTCCAATTGGCGAATAATGGGGATTTACTGATCAATATTTTCAAAGTTGGCTAATCATAATTGAAGAGCTTTGTTTAATGTTCTGCTGGATAATTTTTTCAGTTTTGACAGAGAGTTGGAATTGTGCTACAAATAAATACACATGTTTTGTGTTTGTGTATATATTTATTTTGTTTCTTTCTTTTTCTTCTTTAAAAAAAAAAAAAAATTAATTGCTTAATGTCTTTTTGTCTAATTTTCTTTTTAAATTAGCCATAAAGAATGCCCTAAAACAAGAAAATTTAAACCCAGAGGTGGAAGAGAAACTTATAAAACTGCAGAGATATCAAGAAAAGCAGATGAAAGAGGACTCTTCAGGAGTTACAACAGTATCGTCTGCAGTAACGACTACGACCGGCGTGGGGATCCCTTCGACTCCTCAACCTAACTCTCTTACTCTTCCGAGGAAGCGACCTTTGACACAACAGCAAGATACTGTACAGGATCTCCCCTCATCAGAGCCTCCCATCAAAAAGAAAATCACCAAAGTTGAGCAAAAAGAAATAAAGTAAGTCTGTTTGTTTTTGTTTTGTAATTTAATGAGATCCTTGCTATTATGAAAGAATACGGTTTTTGAAAGTTTTCTCTTTTTGTTTTTTCTTTGTGTGTATGTATGTGTTTACAAAATTGAATAATTCACTAATGGATATCTTATAAGTTAGAATACAATTTCTTTTTTACTTATAATAATAATTATCTTTCCATTTGCGGGCAATCTCAATAACTACACATTAATTATTGTTCTTTGTTCTTGCTTCTTTCTTCTTCTTTAATTTTGTTTTGTATTTAAATTTGTCCTTTATCATTTTCCTGTACATATTGTTCAATCTTTAAAAAAAAAATCTGGTGCGCGCTTCCCTCTTTGAAATAAATTTGAATGTTTAGATTTAGTTTCCTTCGAAATTCCATTTAGTTTCCAAATAAACATTTAGATTGTAATAAATAATATAATAATTGAAATTATTATCAACAATAATCATTTAAGTTTATTCGTTTTCGTTACTCTCCATTAACTTTTACGATTTTAAATATTAGATAATATTTTTTCTAAAACCTTTAGCTTTCCAATGGTATATTATAAATCTAAATTATTACTCTTATTTCCGGAAATTTGTTTTCAACCTATGAAAATATTTCTGGCTTTTTCTCATATAATTAATTATCAAATTTTTTCATATTTCATATTTATCCATTTTAAATGTTGTTAAAACATTAACAATGAGAGATGATTAATTATTTCAAATAAACAAAAATGTGTAGTAACCATAGGGTCCTTTTCGAGGGTTCTATTGTTATTTTATAAATTACAAATGTGTGGAGCCACCCTGCTCCGCTTACCTTGCCTTACAAGTATTTAACCCTCTTTAAGTGTTTCAATTTTCTTTGAGGACAACAAAAATCAGCTTTTTCTAAATTATACAAGTATTAATATAAAATTAAGCAATTAAATGATTTTAATTGAGTAATTTTCTGCTCCTCGTGGAAAGATTTTGTCAGAAAATGGCAGGTACATGATTTTATAATTATAACAAATAAAAAAAAGGCTGATATTAGTTATTTTATTTTTTTAAATAAAAAAATTTATAGTTTTTAAATATTTTTTTTAAATTATAGTCTTCTCTTGTGAGATTTGGTATTTTTATGCTCCCTGAAATGTTTTAGATTTATATTAACAAATTTTGTGTACCGACGCTCGGACTAAATGGTCTATTACACTTCTCCAATGAAGGAAATATGAGAGTTATCACTTGTATTGTGTCTGTTAATAAAAATTCTTATTCTACTTATTTCGAATGCTCTAAATAATATAGCGCAATCTTAATAATATTAGTCCAAATTAATTACTGCAGGGGGGTGCTCGGATCTTCAAAATGTTCGGATTACAGAGAGTGTTTAGGAAAACTGCATACATTAAAAGATTAAAACTCAATATTATCTGTGGTGTAATAAAAAATAAAATAAAATCTTTTTATTTCGAGGACCCTTTATCTGGTAAAATATTTTAGGATAGATTTCAACAAGAAAATCGATTTAAATATTCTCTTATTATATTGATAAAAACAATTGAATTAAAAAATAAATAAAATATGTACTGCTAATCATGCAAAATATATATTTTTGATGAATAAATCATTTTTCAATTGTTTTTCATTTTTTTTTTTTCTGTTTGGAATCTTAATAAACTTGTTCTTGCACTTTTAGGCTCATTCTTTACTTTTATCTGAAATTTATATATATATATATATATATATATATATATATATATATATATATATATATATATATATATATATATATATATATATATCTTTTTTTTTTGTTTTTTTTTAAATTATCAGTTTTTATATTTTCAGGACCACCCCAAATAATAAGAGTAGGAGTAAATCTCATGAAGACAAAAGGAAACAGCAACTGCAGTGTAAACTCCTCGTACTTCTTTTTAGGCAAAAGGAGGCGCTGAAGAAAGAAATTCTCAAGAAGAGGGCATTGCTAGAGAAGGAATTACAAGTAGTTATACAGGTAATGATGCTGTTTTTTAAAGGAGAGATGAAATTGTCTCTTATCGTATTGATGTATTGTCAGTATTTGCTAAGGAATAAATTTGATTATTTATCAAATCTTTAAAAAACAATAACTTGAATCGTCTGTCACAATGCGAAACTGGGGAACTATCAAATCCCAAATTTTCAGCAGAGGCTAAATAAAAGGTCAAAAAATCATATTTTCATCAAATTTCAACAGAAATATCCGTTTTTACAATCCCTGAATCCATTTTGAATAGTTTCGTCGTGATGTCAGTACGTATGTTTATAGGTATCTCGCATAACTCAAAAAACGGTTAGCTGTAGAAAGTTAGAAATTTGTATTTAGGATTATCATATAATCTTGTTGTGAACCTCCCTTTTTGGTCACTGCATGATTACCGGAAGTGGTACTTTACTTGAAGGTCATTACTGATATTCATCCAAAAATATATTAAAATATAATGCAAAACTTCTCAAATTTGGTATTTAAAACTTGCATATTAATATAAATAACTTAATAAATTTTGTTCGAAATTGGCAAACCGGAAGTGGTACGTTACTTAAAGATCATATCAGATTTTCATCAAAAATTATATTAAAATAGATTGTAGAACATCTCAAATTTGGTAAATTAGATTTTTATATCAACATAAGTAATATAATAAATTTTTGTTGAAATTGAAGAGCCGAAAGGGGTACTTTACTTGAAGGTCAAATTTGCATCAAAAGGTATATCAACATTTATTACAGAGATCATATGGTTCGATGATAAAGGTTATAAACGCGATTTTTTTTTCCACTCTAATTAAACAATTTTATTACTTGTTTCAAGTATTAAAATTGAGTGTAAAATACTTTCTTTTCGCTCAATTTGTGAGCTGAAGTTAAGCGGTTTCATCCGCTTAAAATGTTGAAACCACCGATTTCCAATGCTTTATCTAGTGACTCTATGCCTATGTCAACAGTTCTAATGTTGTCAAGGAACAGCAAGAAATCTCTTGGGAACTTGTTACCAACTCATAGAAAATGGTATATATTAAAGGAATAAGATCTCAAGAAACAAGAGCTTGTGTGTTTGTGTGGGTCTGTATGTGTCAATAGATGGATGTCGCGATGCCGAGTGTTGTTTTTGAAGTACTGTCATGGTCGAAACTAGTAATCAAATTCAGGGTCACTTTTTGAGCCACTGATTTATAGTTTAATAGGCGTACAAGGAAGTCATGGTGTGTCCACATCAGCTATTTTTGTTTTGTTTTTTAAATAGTAAGTACCAGTTTTTAATATACTTTCGATTAGAAAAAAATTTACAATTAATTGTTGTGCATAAAATTTAAGCAAAAAAAAATACACTAAATCAAAAAATTTTGTACTTGCGTAGTTTCACATTGATTGATGTGTTTAGCTTGACCATTTGTAGGTATGTAACAATTTTTTGAGCGAAAGTCTCTAACGCTTTTAAATTTTAATGGATCAAATTATTTGTTGTGATCCCGTGAATGTTTTGAAACATTTTGAGCTCAAAATAGTAAGGAAATGTTACATTAAATGTGTTTAATCTGTCTGTTTAAGTATATATACTGCACAACCGATTTTAAAATTTCATGGCTCAAATTACTCAGTGAATTCCCGTGAATGCTTTAACATAGTGAGCTCAAAATATTAAAAAAATATTTCATTATATTTTAAGGAAGAAGTTGGTCGGAGGGTGCGGTAAAAAAGTAACACTTTAATAAATATTACTTATTAAAGTGTTACTTTTTGACCGCACCCCCTGACCAACTTCTTCCTTAAGTATATGTATGGTCAACCAAAACTCACTTCATTATATTTTAAGTATTTTCAGCGTTTTGCTGATATTTCATACTATGTCATTTGTAAATTCATGATCATATGGTAATAAATTATAAATAGCCAATACCTGAAAAACTAAAAGAACGTATTCAATCACAAAATTTGTATTCATTGGAATTATTAAAATTATCATAATCCTATCCTTTCCTACCACTATGCAGTGTAAAGTTGTCCTCTAATAGCCTGGACCATGTGTCTCTTTCCCTTACCAGCTCTCTCCTGCTCCAATCCAGCCCTCACTTCCTGAATGCCTCCCACACCTCTCCCCAGGTTATCCAAGGTCTTGTTCCCTCCACTCATGTTTTATATGTGTTCTCTCCTTATTCATTCTGAAGAGGTGCCCGAACCACCGCAGTTTATTCTCCTCTAGGGTGGTTTCCACTGGCTGCACCTTGAGGTTTGAATTAAAATTATTACTGCTTTAATTATATATTATTTAAAATTATTAGTGCTGTCGACTTCTGCTCGCAATTAGATATAAACATAACCCCAACAAATCGTTTTCAGTTGAGGTCGGGGCCTTACTCTTTGAATTATTACCCCATTTGAATTATTACTGCTTAAATTAGAAAAGAGCCGACTATTTCTGCTCGCTCAAGAGATATTCAACCCCCAAACGGATTCTTTTCAGTTGGGGTCAGCCCTTACTATAGTTTAAATTATTACTGCTTTAGATAAATCTTCCCCAGGCTACTGGAAGTTGACAGCACTAATAATTTTAAATAATACCTAAATAAAGCGGTAATAATTTTAATAATACCAATGAATACGAATTTTATAATTGAATAAAAAACAGTTAGCACAAATGGGACTACACAGTGGTAGTGCGGTAACCGCTATTGATTCAGCGGCTGCATTGTTAAGTTGTACGCCCACCAGTAGCTCTGCAGAACTATTACCAAGCAGATCTATCAAAAATAAGAAATTTGGACTTTCTGAAGAAAAGCATTAATATTTTCAGTTGGAAGCATATTGTTGTTTATTTACAATTAGACCATCAATGTTAGGCTTGATGGAGCTCAACTTAAGACCTTCTTAATGCCTCTTCAACACTTGAGTGCTTTTGTCTTTAGTACGGTAGCCGTCCTAAATTAGTTTTATTAATTGTAGGTCATATTTATTTATCTTATTGACACATTAAAAAAAATGATCTCTCATTAAAGGTGTTAAAATATTTAATTTATTATTAATAACAGAAAAGATAATTAATAAAATTAAAAAAATTAGTGAAATTTTTTGTCTATGTACAATATTCTTAAAAAGAATTCACGGCAAGACTGGTAGGCACTTGTTAGGAAAGTAATTCCCACATTCAGCCTTGTCGCCTTTTTTCAGACACCTTTTTTACTCGGAGGATAATAGCCTTATTCCAGTCTTCAGGCATCCTTTCTTCTATCCAGATAGAGAGGAGAAGGTCGTATAAGGCTGAATACTTTGAGGCTGGAGAATTTCCAATGAGTTTCTGGAGAGTTTTGTCTACCTGCGATCTGAAGTAAACTCAAGGCTCAAGGAATGATCTCAGTCAAGAGACAAGCAGAAGAATCTTTTCAGCACATCAATGTTATTTCGGCCTCTTCCAGCACATGAGAAGCAGGTTTCTCTCCTATCAGACCAAATTAAGGCTCTACAAGACCCTCAGCCACTCTGCCCTAACATAAGAAGCAGAAACTAGGCCCACAACGAAAAAAAACAACAAGATTCGGTTCCGTATTTTTGAAAGGATAGTGTTGAGGAGGATTTACGGTCCTATCCTTGAGGGAGGTACTTAGCGAAGGCTAACTAATAAGGAATTGATAAATTATTTGCCACTTCTATAAATTTGTTTTATTGAAAACTAGTTTCGAATTTTATACATTCATCCTCAGTTCTAAAAACACAAACAAAATTCAAAAATAAGCAAATTCCCAAATAAGCAACTAATAAGGAGCTCTATGAGCAGTACCAAAGCATAGATGTGGTGAAGTTTGTTAAACTTGAGAGACTTTTTTACACTTTGGCTGGTCACATAGCAAGGATAAATGACTCTTGAGATTCCCAAGAAATTTATGACAGAGGTCCTACATCGGACCCGCAGAATTGGAAGGTCAAAAGCAAGATGGCTGTATGGAGTGACACAGTAGATATTAGACTGCTTCTTCTCACCTAAAATTGGGAAGCTGGAGCACAAGATAGATGCTGCTGGATGAGGCTTAGATTCAGTAGTGAATTGTGGCACCATCAAGTATTAATACTAGTATTAGCATTTTTGTCTATGAGTCAAATTCTGCAATAGAGGAATATAATAATATAATTGAAAAGACAAGCGGTCAGAAGTGTACATTGAATGTGTTAGTGTACATTCTATTACATTCTCTAACATGCACATACAGCAACACAAAACCAATATAAACCACCAGACTGGATAGGAATCTCAGTGTCATTTATCCTTGCTATGTGACCAGCCTAATAAAGTCTCTCAACCTTAACATACTTCACCATATCCATGCTTTGGTTCTGCTCATAGTTTGTCTTTACCAAATATCTCCCTCAAGAATAGGATCATAAATCCTCCTCGATATTATCCTTTCAAATATACGGAGCCGATTTTTGTCTTCTTTTGTTGTGGACCTAGTTTGTAAAGGAAAATGGAATATATTTGTAATTATGTAAAGGAAATCGAAAACAAATACTGGGCATCTGACCATATTATTGATCAAGAAATCGATGCAATAATAATCAATGTAGGATGAGTAAGCTCGGATTCAAGCTCCCAAGAAATCGATATCCGATTTTGAAACTAAAATATTATGAAAATGTGTTGTGAAAGAAACAAAGCTATGTTACAAAACCAATATGTATAAATAAAAATTATGTTTGTAGAACATGTTCCTCTTGAAACTTGTTATATTTTTCTAGAAAATAAATTTATTAATTCTTGTTTTCATTCAAATTTTCAGATTTCTAGCCAAATGAATCATGCCTAAATTATTTCAAAAATAAATTTAAGAAATCTCATTTCTGTATTAATTCTTATTTTCATTCAAATTGTTTTAAAAAAATTTAACCTATTTACATCGAAATGTTAAGATGCGATTTATATTTAACATGTCAATTAAATGCGTGGAAGGGGAAGAGTTACCTCCTCTCTCGGGGACTGATCTCATTTCCAGGCTGCCATCTGACTGTGGCCGAGCTATCATTTTTCTTTTATTAATAGTTTAGTACTTAAAGGTGATTTCTTTGTAGCATAGAAGTAAAGAAACTTAAAGATTTAATATGTAGGTGATTAATTTCCTATTTTTTTTACAATTAGTTGGATTTATTAATCAATTAATTAATTGACTACCAATTAGATCTTCCATTTATTACATCTCTGTAAAAAATAAATAATAATAATAATGTCTTACATTTTTGTAGAATGAAGTTGCTCAAGAGATAGCATCCCGTACGAAAGCTGAAAGGACTAAACAGGATGAGGTGCGAGTTACTGGCAGTTCGAAAAGAAAATCAGTTGCTCTCGCTCAGGCTGTCGTCCCTGGCAGAGGTGGGGGAGGGGGAGGGAAGGGCCCTAATAGAAGGCAAGCGAGCCCTTCGCCGCAGCCTCCGGCTCAGCAGACCCCACCTCCGCCTCCTCCTCAACCAGCTGTTACGAACCATCATAGGTCGAAAAAAGAAAAACTACTTTGCCTTTGTAGGACACCTTATGATGAAACTAAGTATGTTGGTGTAATTTTTTACTTTGTTTTATATATTTATAGATTTTAGATTAACATTCCAAGAGTGCATTTATGTAATATATTATCAGAACAGAGATATTCGTTTAGCTTTGAAAATAAGTAAACATTATTCCTATTAAATCTCACAATTAAAGACACGATAAAAAGGGAAGATGGCAACTATTAAAATTGGACACTATTGTTATTCTCAGAACAGATATTTTTCATTGTATTGATCAATTTTTGGATTAAAAAATGGTATTAGAAAATTTCTGAAACAGTATCTAGAAAAATTATAGCATCAAGATAATTTAATGCAAATTTTTTTTTGTACAGCTGCATAGAGGGACCTGGTATAGTCATATCACGCTCAAAATCTTATTTTTTAACTATTGTTATTTTGAAAAAATAATCATATTTGAAGGAACTAGGCCAAAGATCGAACCGGAGAATATATGTAAAAGGCATAGGGTAGAAGTGGGGAGACTGTATCAATCTCTTACTTTAAACCGATACTTCTTGTCCCATGTACCAACTAACAATCGACCAAGATGTTCTCAACTTCTTGCAGTAGTGGGGCATCAAAATGTCATATATCATGATTCAGATTTTTTTTGAAACTGTATTATTTTATGTCGACTTCATGGTTCTCTCCCAGAACATGAAATAAATAAATATTTAAAGACGATATTCCATAATATATATTTCATATAGAAAATGATGATGAGGATTTTCTTGTTCTATATTTCTAAATCTGTTGTTTAGTGTACTGTTGTGTATCTGTTGTTAATCTAGTGTACACTAAATACATTTCCTTAAAATTATTTGCTTGATTAGGCTACTTTTAATATATCTTTAATTTAAACATATTTACTTTAATATAAATAAAAAATTATAGTTAACGGACAAAAGTGATTCTCGTTCATCCAATAAATTTTAAAGTACCCGTTTATAATTTGTTAGTTTTTTATATATATATATATATATATATATATATATATATATATATATATATATATATATATATATATAAAAAAAACTAACAAATTATAAACGGGTACTTTAAAATTTATTGTATGAACGAGAATCACTTTTGTCCGTTAACTATAATTTTTTATTTATATTAAAGTAAATATGTTTAAATTAAAGATATATTAAAAGTAGCCTAATCAAGCAAATAATTTTAAGGAAATGTATTTATTTTTAAGGAAATAATTTTAAGGAAATATATATATATATATATATATATATATATATATATAACGCCTTCTTTATAATGAACAATTAATAATAATGTTTAAGTATGTATATTTGTCATTTTAATTGTATATTATAATTTTCTAGGTTAAAAATATAGTGTTTTGTGATTTTCTAAACTCTTATTCTCAGTTTTATTTTATTTATTGTATATATATATATATATATATATATATATATATATATATATATATATATATATATATTAGAATATATATTGTGGTTATTAAATAAAAATATGTAGTTTTAAGGAAATAATTTCTTTAATAAACAATTTTTTATTAACAGCTCAGATAAATATTGATTTTGAGTGGGCTCATGGAGTTCTTGGTGAGAGCTAATACAACTTAAAATTATTTTATGACATGCAAATTCTTAATATATAAATTTCAATTTCTTACTTGCTAGCATTAATTTAGAATATTTTATAAAAAATAAAAATTAAATTATTTGGGCTCATTTGTTAGCAGTGGCCGATTTAAATTTTTTTTGTCACTTAAGATCCGGAGGTATGTGGAGAAAGTATCTTGTTTTCGATGTTGAGGGCTGCAGATCTCAGGAAATTCTGAGCTAAATCTCGTTGACTGGTGCCTCGTTTTGTCTATTCCCCACTCTAGATAACACCTGGCCGTTGCCATTTCGATCGGGCGACACGACTCCTTGCATCTTTTAAATATAATTTTCTTTTGACACATGATCTCAAATTGGCCACTATTTCGACCACTGCTAAATTACCTTTATTTTATTTTATTTTTTATCACTAATAAAAAATCATTACTAGAGCCCGAATTTCGTGCAGCAAAAAAATTGTAAAATATGCGTAAAAATGTCACTTACGTCGTTTATGCTTAAAAGAAAAAAAAAATCTACATATTTTGTTTTCTTTCTTAAATTACTATTTTTTTCTAAAAATCAGGTAGGTTGGAGCATTGTTATGTAAAATAGAAAACCTCGACAGCTCTTATTAGAATATTTCTTTCTACTTTTCACATGATCATACGTGATTCACGCACTATGGCAATGCATTTTCTGCCTAAGTGTTTTTTATTGCCAACTGACAAATTTTTTAATAACGTATCGAATGGTCAAGTGAGGCAATCCTCAATTTCTGCCGATATATCGATGACTCAATCCTTGTCGAAAAAGTTGAACCATTTATCTTTGCCGGTAGAACTTAACTCTTTAGATTTATGGTCCATTTTGGTGAATTGTCTTTCAATTCTGATCATTTTCCCATTTTGGGAAATAATTAGAATATTTAGAATAATATTTTATATAATATTAATAATATTTAGAATTAGAATAATTTTGGAAATAAGATATTATTAATTAGATGTAAACCATGAGCAGATAATTAACTTACTAGTTATAACTTAATATTATAACTGTTACAGCATGATTAATTTTTTTTTCTCGACCAATTTCCGATATTTGTTTTTAATTAGGTTGTACCTAATTGGTTCCTGTTACTAGTCCTTACCAGTGACAAAGTATCAGATTGATACATACAATCCAACTCTCGTTACAACAGTTTCACTCTGCTCAAAATGGGCGTTGAATTAATTTAAAAATATTAAAATAATTATAATTCTTTATAACATTTAAGACTAGTTCAATTATCGTAATTATGTTATGGCATTTCTATCATTCGCGTTTTTAATATAATATAAATTTTCTAGATTTTACGTTGGCTGTGATCTTTGTAACAACTGGTTTCACGGAGACTGCGTGGGGATTACTGAAGAAATGAGCAAGAGTATGTCTGAATTCATCTGCAGTGAATGCAAGCATGCGAGAGAAACTCAAGAACTTTACTGTCTGTGCAAACAACCCTACGATGAGTCGCAGTTAGTATGATTTACATACTTGAGAATTTGTTTCATTATAGCATTAAATTAATCATTAATCGTGCTCTCTGTAGTGATAATTCTTGTTCAATTTTAATATTATTTCTACGTGGTTGTATCTCTTGAAATGTTAGTTTTGGAGTATCAAAAATATTGATACTTTCAAAGAAATATATCGATATTAAAATTTGACTATTGAAAACGGATATTTTTCAACAAAAGGAAAATAAAAATTAAATAACCAAAAAAATAAATAAAATTTACAATGTCTATAAATTTGATAGGTTTCAGTCATTATTAATTCAATTTTGATTTTCTTCCTTATTTTTTTAATTTTTTATGTTTGAGTGATTTAACTCGTTTTTCTCTAGGGCATTGTACTAAATAATTCTTTTTATAATAAATTTTAATACAATCAAACCTCTATATATCCAACATGAAGGCTCCTTGAAAAAAATTTGATATATGGAAATTTCGATGTATAGAAAGATGGTAATTTGTCACTTTTTTCAGACTGAAAACAATTACAGCTATTCTTTAGGGTTAAAGAAGTATCAAAGGTAATTTTTGGGGTTAATGATGTTACAAAGGCAATTTTTTATGGTTTAAGGAAAATAAAACTGAACATTCAATAACACTTTTTTTTTTTTAAATTTACAAATTACATCTGTGATTGGAAATTTTGTTACGAATGTAGGTACATTAATAATTTAATAAGGACATGTATTAAAAATATGCAAACATCCATAAAAATTAATTTATTTTTGTTTTCGCACAAAATCGCTTCTAATGCCTTCTTGTGTATAATTCATCACCGAAGTCATGTTTAGGAACAATATTCACAAGAAAAACAAAGTTAAATTGAATTTAAAATGAAAAGATCCCTCTATGTTAGGAAAGAGATTCAAATAATTGAGGTTGTTTAAAAACAAGACCTTCCTCGAATTTCCATTGCTTTGCAAACCAGTGGAACTTTTTTGTTTCTTATTTAATTATTAAACATTCTTATATATGTAAGCTGTAAGGGCTCTTTTTGATGACAATCACCGTTTTATATTTTTTTAAATGGGAATTTTTTGTTCGGTATTTAGAAATTTTATTCTTTTTTTTTTTTTTCTATTAAAAATTCAAGGTTCCTAAAAAATTTTTGATATAGAGAGATTTTCGATATATTGACATTTGATAAACAGAGGATGAAAGTTTTCCTGCATTGAATGAAAAATTGCAGGAAAACTTTACTTAAAAAAAAAGCTATATTTTAAAAATAATTGATTTTACTAATTCAGCTCTCGTAAAATATTTTGATAATATTTATTGTTATGGATGGAATACATTTTTATCATTCTAATTGTAAGGAAGTGGAGTCGGTGCTTGTTCTAGTTCGTCAACGATAATTATGATTTCATGAAGATATATGTTAGGTGTTCATTGTTTACTTTAATCCTTAAAGCAACATTGAAGAGAGTAAGATTTTTGAAATTCTTGCCGAGGCGTTAATAACCTTGCACACATTTTATAATATTAATTGCTTTTCTTTCAGGTTTTACATTTGCTGTGATCGATGCCAGGATTGGTTCCATGGAAGGTGTGTGGGTATTCTTCAATCCGAAGCCGATAACATAGATGAGTATGTCTGTCCTAATTGTGAAAGGAATAGGGGCATCAATTGTGTAAATATGAAAAACCTAAACGGAAAAGATTTTGATGCTCTTAGGAAACTTATCAAACAAATACAGGTATTTATTTTTACATTTTTGATTGGTTGTGTAATGTTTTATCTTAAGTTTTTTTTTGTATAGTTTGGTGATTATTAGTATTAGAAGTTATGATTCACTTGCTGACTGTTCCCACATTATTCAGGCGCCAAAATTTGTTTCAAAATTTTATATTAACATTAAACAGATTGATTATTCTTGTAGTATATAACCACTTATGTATAAAAACATCTTAAAATGTTTCATATACTTATTAGTAATGTGCAAACAATTATTTCAAAGTAAGTAATGAAATTATGGCCAAGTTCATAATTTATTTTTTATTAAATATATATAAAAAATCATAATAATTCTCCAAAATATTAATAATATTGTAAGCAGTTAGTTGGTTTAGATAAGGACGAATAAAAATTTGTTGTATAATTATTGATTGTATTTAACCAAAAAAAATTTCATGTTAAGAATCCAACAAATGAAAAATAATAACTCCTCTTTGTTTTTTAACACAAGGAACAAGACAAATAGTTATACTATCCCATTATTATAGAAAGAAATATTAACAAAATTTAGAGAAAAAAAATGTAATTGGTATTTTCAAAAAAAAAAAGATGAACATCAGTATTAATTATCAAACTCATTTCAGTTTGGTTAAGTTTTATCTTTTTTTAATTAAAATAGTTTTATGAGTTGAAAAAGATCTCTCAGTGTCAACTGAAGTAAGTGAGAACACTGATAACTCATTTTTGGTCCAATTTTTTTTGTACAATACGGAGGGCTTTGTCAATAGGAATGTTAATAAAAAGACTTTCAGCATCAAAGGAAGTTAAGATAAAGTTGTCTGGAATATATACAAATTCTTTACCCCAAAGATACTGAAAAATGGGCTTACAATATTTCCTCAACCAATATGTTGTTAATATTCTTTGTTTAGGCCTCAACTTTGCTACCCCTTCTAATTATTCTAACCTTATCTCCAATCTTATCATTGACTTAGAATATATGTGTATAGCCTCAGTAAATAGCTTCTTCCTTCCTTCCAAATACTTAGCCACAATAATCCCAATGATACTAGCAATTCTTTTCATCTACGAGAACAATTACTAACATTCCTATTGACATAACTCATTCTTGAATTTTTTTTTCCATTTATATCCTATTAATTTATTGGGTTAATGCAAAAATAATGCAGGTTTTTAGTATTTTTTGATTATATTCCATATCTTTATTTGAACAGTGTATATTTAGTTAAAATAATTTCCATCAGAATCTATCCACTTTTGCCGACGTACAACAAGCTTATTTATCCCAGTTGGAAAGAAATTTGGATCTTTAGATAAAATGAATTCCAAAAAAGATTTTTCAATATCATCCTGGATTTTAAAATTTTTCTCGTAAAAAATTGTCAAATTGCTTGAAAAAACATAATATGGTAAGAGAGAGGTTAAGCTAATAGGGTAGGTGTTGAAGGATTTTGTAGCCTTACTCGTGCAGTCATCGCAGCGTTGGCTGTACAACGTATGGCCGGGCATTATCATGGAGCATGATCCCCTTCTGATTAATCAATGCGGAGTGGGGAGCAAAGACATTGCTGCTTCCGATGGGTGATATCAATTTCTTGACAGCACTCGTTTGCATCGATAGTCTTGCCACGATTGAGAAAGCTATAGTGGATAATACCGACAGTAGACCACCTTACTGTCTCTCTCCACCATACTGAAAGTTGGTCTCCACAGCGAAAGTTCTAAAACCAACACTCATTAATGGTCCTTTGGAATTAACTTTAAGGGATTTGTATTGCGTACAAAAATGGTTTTAAAGTGTACTAAAGGTGGAAACTTGATTATTTTTGCATCAATCCAATATATCTCTTGTTTAGTTTTGCTCTTTTATATTAATATATTTTTTTTTTAGTCCGTTTTCTATTTAAAAGTTACTTTGTTTTTTATTTTCAGACATTTATTATGAAAAATTAGTTTAATTAAAATGGAAATAATTGTTCATTACTAAAAAATAAAACAAAAGGTTTTCATTAAAATATTTAAATATATGCATTTATCCATAAAAATTTTAGTTATAAGATAATAATTTGGTAAGAAATGAAATTTTCAATTTTTTCTGAATTGATTTTTATTTTTACAGGTACATAAAAATGCCTGGCCTTTTATGGAACCCGTGGACCCCACAGAAGCTCCTGACTATTATAAAGTCATAAAAGAGCCAATGGGTATGAACATTTTTTTATAGTTTTAATAGAATAATTATAATTTTATTATATTACAGTATTGATTGTGGCTATTTAAAAAACAACAATAATAATTATAATGAAGTTTATTGGTTTCCTTGAAACAACATGTGTCGAGTATGTAAAAAAAAAAAAAAAAAAAAAAAAGAATATACTTATGGGCGGTTAATAGCACAATCCAAAATCGGAAGAGGATTAATTTAGCCACAAATAGGAAGTGGGTTAAAAATTGCACTTCCTGAAGTGCTGATGATTCCTCTCCCTTCATCGAGGGATAACTGATCTACACGCAAGGAACTGATAGTTGGCGTAAAAGGAACTTGTATACAGTGGAACTTCCCTTAACGGACAATTCTTGTAAACGGACATCTCTCATAAGCAGGCAATTTTATTTTTCCCGGTATTATAGCATTTGCTTTTTACATTGTTTTAAACTTCTCCGTACCGGACATTTTAATAAATGGACACAGTTTTATTCCTTTTTGTTTCGAAAAAGTCTCTTAAGTGGATAGTAGGTGAAAAGGACGTAATTTTGTTGAACGGCAGTTGGTCAGAAGTAATGCGGCGTTTTAAAAGTAATTTCTTAGAATTTTATTTCACAGTTGTATTTGTATTTCACTGTTTGTATGTAAATAAATCATTACTTTCTATCTGAGCGACGCTCCTGAAAATTATCGCATCAATGAGACAGTCAACTTTTCTGATTTTGAAGAGTAATATTACTAGTATCCGAGTTCACTCTCCTGCCTTCTGTTAGTCTAGTCAACTAGTTTCTAATTATCTGTTATTCATAGATTTCATAAAATTGTATAATAGCTTTCCTCTTTCAATTTAATTTTCAAAATCTATTTTTCCTAAAAAAAAAAGTTTTTTTTCTAAATAGAAATTAATTTTTATGGAGAAGTCTTTTTATGCTGTAATGACCAAAATTAAATCTGTAAATTATGAAGTAACAACTTTTCATAAAATAATAATGAATTGTCGATCTGACAAAGTTGAGGCTGTGATGGCCGAGAGTGTTAAGGTGTCACGTTAACAATCTCGAGTCTGCTGCGGTGCCGGTTCGAATACGAGGTTAAAATTTACTTTGTGACGGAACCATAGAATGAATCTCAACCTTCCGATTCCGGTTAGAATAGGTTAGTAACCTCTAGGAATAACCCATCCTGATTGCCTTAATAGGAGTAGGAATGGATATTAAACATCAATTAAAAACAAATCTGACAAGTAATCGACTTATTATAAATCATTTAGATTAGACAGGTATGGATGTTAATTTTTATTTTTTTAAAATCTGAATGTGTACATGCAATTCTGTTAGCGAAAAATACACATATGTGATTAAGACACTGAAAAAAGTGTTAGCAATAGTGGCTTTACTTATTTTTGTTAGTGCTAAATTAATTAATTACACTTGATCAATTTCCTATTGAATGGAATCGTTCAATTTTTTTGTTTTTTAATTTTCAGATTTACAGACAATCGAAAAGCGCATCAACCAGAGGCACTACAATAAGTTGACTGAATTCATTGGCGATATGACTAAAATCTTCGACAACTGTAGGTATTACAACCCAAGGGAATCACCTTTCTTCAAGTGTGCCGAGTCTTTAGAATCATATTTTGTACAGAAAGTAAAGACTCTTAGGGACAAGATACTCGAAAACAAATAGCTGTTTAGTATTTTATAAGGAAATATGCTTAGTTTTTTTTTTTTTTTTTTATAATTACCAGTGGTCATGTGTAGCGGCTGTGCTAAAGTTTTGACACATCGATCATCGTATACATGTAAGAACACATATGTATGTATATATATTGATATAATAGTTCTTAAAATGAAAAGGAATTTAAAAAAAAAAAGAAGAAGAAAAAAAAGAAAAATTAAGTAAGTTTAAAAATGTACACAATATTTTATTTATAATTTTTATAATCTCATATTTTTAAGGTGTGTTTCGGAGAAATGCACCTGAGGGGACATTTCCAAGACCATGTACATTTTTAGGCAAGAAATTTGCCATTGTATTATATTTGTTAAGTTACTAAGTTATTGTCACTTGCGGAAAAAAACAACAACAAAAAAAACAAATAGAAGTAAAACACATATTATACGATTTATGTTTTGTTATAAAAACGTATGTAATATAGTTCTGTGTCTGTGTATTTTATATAATGCTATTTTTATTTTATATATTTAACAGTCAATTCGAGACAATTTCTCTTGAAATGAGTTTTACTCAAGTTAATTTGTACAGTAAAACTTGTAAATAGAATTACGTTATAATTCCAGAAGCTTTAAATTTATTGTTTCCCTATTTTATAAAATATATATTTCTCTAAATACTATTTATTTTTTTGTAATTATAATGCTCCTTTGTTTAAGTGGTCCAGAAGTACTAAGGATAAACTTAGGATGCTTGTATATATATTTTCAGTGTACATATTATACATACACCATTGATTCTAATATGGCATGTTCAATAGTATTTATTATTTATTTCCTTTTTCCTATTATTTTTATCATTTGCTGAGGGCTTTGTGTAACGGAATGGGTAGAGCACTCCTTAAAGGCTTTTAAAAAAAATAAATAAAGTACATTTTAATTAAAAAATAATATTAATTGAAGTGAAGTTCAACATGACGTATTTGTTGAATTTTAAGCCAAAATAGGTCTGATACAAAACATTTTTGGAGTTAGATATTTACGTAGGATGCTTCTGTAACACTGTTAAATTGATAACGAAGTTAGGTGATTATTATATCACTTGTTAAGACATCTCAGCTTTTGTACCAATTTTTTCTTTTTCTTATACTGACTATTCAATGTCTGGCAGGCCTATATAATCAAGATTTTCGCCTGATCCCTTCGTAAGATGGTTGACAATTTTTACCAAGACGATGGGCACAATACAGCATGTTTTGATGAATCGCTCCTATCTTATGAAGAGGACAGAAACTGCCGTCTTTGTTATTGTTCTGTTAACAATCTTAATTTTATTAGGGATTGATAAATTATTTGCCACTTCTATTGTTTTGTTTTATTGAAAACTAGTTTCGAATCTTATACATTCATCTTCAGTTCTAAAAACACACAAAAAATTCAAAAATAAGCAATTCAAAATATAGTTTAGTATTATTATTATACATATTAAATTAGATGTAATATGCAATCAGTATAATATATGTATTATGATGTAATATATATCAATCCCTAATTAGATTGATCCTTCTATACCATCATGCTGATGTCAAGTAATCTTAATTTGGTCAACAATTTTTTTTCTTGGTAGGATAAATTTGTCCAGTAAGGATTCATTTGTCCTTAGCTGATATATTTTTTTTCTTCTAAACTACTGATTAAAAAAGGTAAATACAATTTAATTGCAATTAGCCATAGCAAAAAGCATTCCTTTAATTTCTGCCCAATCTTACAGTACTTCCCCTCAATAACTACTTTGTGTTTAAAATGACAAAAAAGTTTAAATGTGTTTAAAATATGAATGCTAAAGACGATTAATGATGTTCAATGTCCTTTCATTACCAAACTTATATTTGTACCTCTAAGAGAGGTTACATTCCTATAATACTTTCTTTTTTTTTTTAAATATATAAAACTTCAAATGTTTAAGTGTCATAATTTTGAAATTGAGGTTACAGTAAGTTTAATCATTTTCCAAGTCATGCCAATATTTTCAGTATTTCAAACGTAATTATTAAAAAAATATTGCCATAATTTTCCACCTGACAATAAATAACAATTAAAATGTTCAAAATTTATGCAATGCACTTGCTAATCCGAACTTATTAAAACTTGAAGGTTTCGAGTTATTAATTAAAATTTAAATTCTCATTACTAAATGTAAAAAAAAAGTTATTTGTATTTTTTAACTTAAGTCTCTGTACATTAATAATTCTTGGCTTATTATCTTCATTGATATGAATTCTAGTGTAGAACTAGTAACTTCAATTTCTCATTTTTTTTTTAATCTGTTAGCTTTTATTCTAAAAACTGAATTTAGTTACCTACTAGATTTTGTTCAAGCCAGAGGACATGTGCGTGTTTTTAATAGTTTTATTGAAGACAAACATTAATTTTACTAGAATTCTGTCTACACTAAAGTGTTTCCTCCTTTGTTTTAAATAATAAGAATGGTTTTGATAAGAGAATGTTTTCTGCTTTTTTTTTTTTTTTAATTATTATTCCTTTTGTTTTAAGTTAGTTTTTGGACATATTCTACATTAAAATTAATTTAAAAGGATTGGTAATTTTAATCACCCCTGGCTTCTTATGAAGTGCATTTTGAAAGTCAATTCTTTAATCCACAAAAGACCTAAATCTTTCATTTTCTGGTTAGATTCCTAACTCTATGATAGTAGAATTAATGTTAGTTTCCAAAAACTTTTACCAATTTGCCATTAACAATACAGCAAAGCCTAGAAGATATTTTAGAAAACTGTTGACAGATGTCAGCACCATCCAGTCTTGAAATAACTACATATGATAAAAGTTCAGCCAGTGTTGCCAGGTCAGCCCTGTATTTTCTCCTAAATTCACCAACTTTAACCCTAAACTTATCTAGATTTTCCTCTAAATCCACCAACTTTAACCCTAAATGTTTAATTCTTATTTTTCTATTAGTGCAACCAAAATTACCTCCTAGAATAAGATAAGAATTAATGATTAGAAAAGTAAAAAATACCCCAAAGGAAGAAACCCTAAATCTACGGGGAGAAACCCCAATGGCAACACTGAATTCAGCTCCTCAAATAATGCAAAATAATAAAAAAATCAGTCCTGAATTATTACTTAATGGAAAATTTCTTCGTTTATTTTTTTTTTATTGTAATATAATCAATTATTACCCATATTCTTCATTACAAGTGTTATACATTTATTAACACATTAAATTCTAGTATATAACTATAAAAAATATCTTATGTGGCATTACATGACTTCCTTGTACGCCTATTAAACTATAAATCGGTGGCTCAAAAAGTGATCCTGAAGAATTTGGTTACTAGTTTCCGAAATTACAGTATCTCAATAACGACACTCGGCGTCGCGACATCCATCTATTGACACACACACACGGAAGCTCTTGTTTCTGGAGGTCTAATTCCGTTATTATATGTCGTTTTCTTTCAGAAGGTAACAAGTTCCCAAGAGATTTCTTCGTGTTCCTTGACAACATTAGAACTGTCTGTCACTAGATAAAGCATTGGAAATCCTACGGTTTCAACATTTTAAGCGGAAGAACCTACCTAACTTATATCTTATTCTTCTGCTGCAGACTTGTTCAGCTCACAAATAGGGAGGAAAACAATTATTTTATACTAAATTTTAACATTTAAAACAAATAATAAAAATATTTAATTAGAGTGGAAAAAAAAAATCGCGTTTGTAACCTTTATTACACAACCATATGATCTCTGTATTTAATTTTAATATAATTTTTCATGTAAGCTTATTATGACCTTCAAGTAAAGTACCTCTTTTGGCTCACCAATTTCAATCAAAATCTATTATATTATTTATATTGATATAAAAGTATTATTTACCAAATTTGAGATATTTTACTTTATATTTTAATATATATTATATATTTAAATGCAGTATGTTATTTAAACTAATATATCAATTATAAATACTAAATTTGAGAAGTCTTGCATGTTATTTTAATATAATTTTTTATGGAAATCAATTATGATCATCAAGTAAAGTACCACTTCCGGTGATCATGCTGTGACCAAAAAAGGAGGTTCGCAACTAGATTTTACAACAATCCCAAATACAAAATTTTAACTTTCTACGGCTAACCGTTTTTGAGTTATGCGACTTCTGTACATACGAACGAACGTACGTACGTTTCAAAATGGATATTTCCATTGAAATCTGAAAACCGAAAATTTTCGCGATTACAATAACTTCCTTTACTGCGTACAATGAAGTAAAAAGATACATTGACAACGAATTTCAGTTATTTTTTTTCTATAATATTTTAATGATATCTAAAGGGAGAAGTTGGTCTGGGGGTGCGGTCAAAGAAATATACTACTATAATGCGAACTTATATAATTGTGCCTACGTTTCGGCCTAAGTTTTAGGCCATCTTCAGGGCAGCGAGGCGTGTGGTCAAGCGCCCAACTGAACTGAATTGAGTTCAGTTGGCGCTTGACCACACTTCTCCCTTTAAATATAAATATACGGTCAATAATAACTCCCTCCATTTTAATAATATCGTTCGTTAATGTCTGACCAAAAAAAGGTAATTACTATTCCAACTAGACTATTATTAAAGAATCACAATTATCTATGGTAATAATAGATTCAAGAAATCATTAGAATTTCGATTAAAAAATAAATTTACTACTAAAATTATTAGTTTTATTATCAATGACTCACTAAATTAAACATTGAAAAGGGTGTTAAATAATTTTTAAAAAATAATAAAACATGAGCACCAGAACTCCGTCACCAAGGTTATATTTTCACCAAAGGATGAATTTTTATTTTTTATTAAAGTGTTTTGAAGTGGCTAAATTTGCAATTTCTATAGTTACTTATAGATACGGTAAATTCTTTTTATTTAGCATTTACCGATTATCTCTGGATAATAAAAGGATAGTGGTTTATGAGTTTAAGATTTAGTGGCTTGAAAAACAACTATTTATTGCAAAAAATCGAGTTAAACCACTCTCGATTGTTACCATGTCATAAAAAATGATTTTCTACATTTCTATGTTTGAGTCGAAATTTCATCATTATCCGAAATTGTTTTCGCATCAGGTTTTACCAATCTGGTACAAAATTTCAGCTTTTAAGGAGGGATTTTAAAGGTGCGCATAAAAATCACGAAAAATCGCTGGAGTTGGGGAGAAAAAGTTGAGACCTCCAAAAGGGCCCCATTTTCATGGTGTTGTTCTACTTTCAACCGTGAATGGGTAGCTTAACAAAGTATTAATACTTGAAACCATCGACTTTGTTAATTTATCGAGAAAAAAAATATCGATATTTCGGGCTCCATACTTTAATCTGTTAAAGGTGCCACACACATATCGATATTTCTGTGCCAATGTGATTGAAATATGGTTTTTATAATATCGGTATTTCTGTACAAATATAATTAAGATGTTGTTTTTATAATATTGATATTTCTGTGCCAATATAATTAAGATATAGTTTTTATTAAGTTCATTTACAGCAAAATTTAAATATTAAGAAAAAAGTTATTTCCTAATCTCCATCTGATTCGTTTAGGTTTTTGTTATTGAGAACGTGTTCAGTAAGATATTATTGTTATAATATTGATTTTACTCTGCCGATATAATGATATTGTTTTTAATATGCTGATTAAGTGCAGGATTTAAATAATAAGAAGCTGATTATCTCTTAATCTCTTTTCGATTCGTTTAGGTTTTGTTTTGTTTTTTAATTTGATAAAATATTTAATGATATTTTGAAATATCGATATTTCTGTGCCGATATAATTAATATATTGCTTCTATTAAATTAATCTCCAACAGGATTTAAATATAAAGAAAAAGATTATCTCCAAATCGTTCTCCAATTCGTTTAAACTTTTTTTTTTTTTTTATATATATATATATATATATATATATAAAATATTAATGTATTGTTAAACATGGACTTTTTATATCGATATTATCAAGCTAACGATATTGTTAACTAACATCAATATCGATATTTTCTTTTCGACATCCCATTCCTAGAACACAGCTACAATAGATTGTAACACGAACACACATCACCTCAAGTTTTTATGGTTCTTTGTTCGCCTAATCCAACATCCTTGTAGAATTTGTTTATTTTAGATGGATTTTTTTTTTTTAAGATCGGTTTTTATACTCAAATTTTAATATCGATATTACTATATTTCGAGAAAAAAAATATCGGACAAGTATAGATACATTTTTTTAAAATATCAATATATCGATATTTTTCAACATCTCTAACTAGAGCAAGTACAGACGCACCTTCACTCCTTTTTTTTCTATTTAATGACAGTCCAGATCACAAATAGTTGTTTTCTTTTTAAGACATACAATACAATATATACATATATAGGATATAGAATATATATATATATATATATATATATATATATATATATATTATTTCAAAGGAAACATAGAGATGGTTGAACTACTACATAAATGAAGAATTAGGTAATGATATCATCCATATATCAATCTGATACATGATTTCAAAGTCAATAATGCTTTCACACACAAGGACTTTTTTAACAACCTAATATAATTAATCAGTTTTATCAAAACACTGATATTGAGTTTTGACAAATATTTATTGTCAATTAATAATTATCTGAGGCAATATTGGAAATTACAATTTTAGAATTATAAAATATTTGATAAGTTATCAAAAAAAGTACTTGTTTTTTTTTTTAAACGTCAAATAAAAATGTAACAATATCCCAACAAGCAGATGATATTTTCGAAAAATACTCGGAAAAAAAGAAAAAATATTACATGGTAAATATTGTTCATATTTTTATTTATAGCAAAATAATCTCTATGCATCTGTTCAACATCTCAAAAGTAACACCAAAAATATCTGATGTGGACAACACATGACTTCCTTGTACGCCTATTAAACTATAAATCGGTGGCTCAAATAGTGACCCTGAATTTGGTTACTAGATCCGAAGATTGCAGTATCTCAAAAACAACAATCGGCGTCGCGACATCCATCTATTGACACACACACAAATAGGAAGGAAAACCAGTATTTTACACTAAATTTTAACACTTAAAACAAGTAATAAAAATGTTTAATTGGATTGGAAACCAAATTGCGATTGTAACCTTTATTACCGAAACATGTGATTTATGTATTTAATTTAAATGTAATTTTTGATGTAACCTTCTTATGATCTTCAAGTAAAGTACCCTTTTCGGCTCACCAATTTTAACCAAAATATAGTAAATACATTCATATCGATATAAAAGTCCTATTTACTAAATTTGAGATGTTTTACATTATATTTTAATATAATTTTTGATGAAAGGCTAATATGACCTTCAAGTGAAGTACCGCTTCCGGTTTTCTAATTTAGACCAAAATCTAGTATGTTATTTAAATCAATATATGAGTTATAAATACCACATTTGAGAAGTTTTGCAAAGTATTTTAATATAATTTTTTATGGAAATCAATTATGACCTACAAGTAAAGCACCACTTCCGGTGATTAAGCAATGACCAAAAAGGGAGGTTCACAACTAGATTTTACAAAAATCCTGAATACAAAATTTCAACTTTCTACGGCTAACTGTTTTTGAGTTATGCGAAATACGAACGAACGTACGTACAGACGCCACGACGAAACTAGTCAAAATGGATTCAGGGATGGTCAAAATGGATATTTCCGTTGAAATCTGAAAACCGAAAATTTTTGCGATTACAATAATTCCTTTACTTCGTACAAGGAAGTAATATCTGATGTGGACAACACATGACTTCCTTGTACGCCTATTAAACTATAAATCAGTGGCTCAAAAGTGATCCTAAATTCGGATACTAGTTTCCGAAGATAGCAGTATCTCAAAAAGGAGACTTGGCGTCGCGGCATCCATAGACACACACAAAAGCTCTTGTTTCTGGAGGTCTCATTCCGTTATTATATATAGTTTTCTTTCAGAAGGTAACAAGTTCCCAACAGATTTCTTCGTGTGCCGTAATAACATTACAACTGCCAATGCATTGGAATTCCGTGATAAAGCATTAGAAATCGACAGTTTCAACATTTTAAGAGGAAGAACCCACTCAACTTATATCTTATTCTTCTGCAGCAGACTTGTTAAGTTCACAAATGGGGAGGAAAATAAGTATTTTACACTCAATTTTAACACTTCAAACAAGTAATAAAAATGTTTAATTAGAGTGGGGGAAAAAAACGCGTTTTTAACCTTTATTACCTAACCATATGAAGTATAGAAAGATAACACTAAATTACATAATTTTTGTTATTTTGTTTTCCTTTTAGCCCTGAAGATGGCCTAAAACTTAGACCGAAACGTCGGCACAAAATATATAAGTTTACTTATAAAAGTGTAACTCTTTGACCGCACCCCCCGACCAACCTCTCCCTTTAAAATGTTTGTTAATTACAATTTTTTACTTTCATCCAGCAGTCTCTTGGCACAAATCCTAAAGAGTTTTTTGACAACTTATGAAATCAGCTAAAGGAATCCGGTGCTGCCAGAAACTTCAATTCACAAAAAAATATTAGATACCATGTTTTACGACCGAATACCTCAAATATAAAATAAGCCAGTATCAATCACAAACCAGTTTATGTTGAAATCTTAGATCGAACATTCTAATTAGAGTGATCTTGCGAAACAGAATTATGTATGTCAGCGAATTGTCGACGAGGATATTACAAATAAAACTTTTAAGAAAAATATGTATACTATTTGATTTCTTATAATTGAAGATAATTTTTATAAAAATTACTGAGCAGTCATACTGAGAATTTCATTCTATAGGAAAGAATTTATCCTAAAAAATTTGGAGTTTACAAAATAGAAGCGAAATTGTAAGCTGCTATAACTGCAGTTACACACCCTACAGCCTCCACGTGGGAATTATTAAAAACAGTCCTTAGAAATCAAATTACATCTCACATAACATTAGAAATAATCCATAACTAGTATACCCGAGCGAGAACTCTCGCATTAGATATCAATCCTAATACATTAGAAGTATAAGCGATATTAGGGAAACATATATTCCGATGGAACGTATTGGTTCAGCGTTTTACATTCCGTTTGCATTTCACGTTCCTATCGAACGTATATGATCCTGATGCCCGCGTCAAAATCATTAAAACCCAACTTATCCCGTCTCGATCCGTCGATTCTCAGTCGTCAAAGCTTTGAAACCTCCCATTTTTTCATCACTTTTATTTAAGCCCTAGTAAGGATTTAAGAAACAAAATTGGAATTCGTCACATCTCCGTGAAATTCCCTTTCTTTTGAATAAAATTCCCTGATTTTGATACCTCATTCGCCAAATCCATCGCTCCTGAGAGCCGGAAAAGGGATATATATATATATATATATATATATATATATATATATATATATATATAACCATAATAATATATAGCAGTGATATAATAACCTGCAACAAAAGGTACAAATTTCAGTGGATACCAAGCCAAACAGGTTTGTCTGGAAACGAGGCTGCTGATAAAGCTGCAGATGTTAAGGGGCCTTTACACATTTGCCAAGCCTAGGTAAGTCAAACGGCAAACTTGTAAAGGACGTTTGCAGAAGCTAAGCAAACTAACTTCTGTCGATTGTTAATTTCGGTTTAAAATAGTTTTATTTAGTTTGACATCTTAAATTATATTTCAGACAAGGATGAACATGGAAAATAGATTATTATAATTAAATTAAATATACTTTAAGTATTATTTATTTAAAATCTTAAATAGCATATCTAATATTTAATAAAAAGTGAATAAAATCAAACAATAGTGATGCAATTGCTCAGTTTTATGCAAATAGCCCCATTCACCAAATAAAAAACACAGCGAAAATTCTAATTGATAAAGCTTATAAGTTTATGTAATTGGGGATTGATAAAACTAGTTTCAAATGTTATACATTCATCTTCAGCTCTAAAAATCCACCAAAATTCATAAATAATCAATTTAAACATCAGTTTAAAATTCATACAAATTAAATTATATCGCAAAAATACATAAACTAATACATATTAAATTAAATGTAATATAAATTACATTTATAAACATTTATGAATTATGAATTTAATTAAGACAAGAGATCAAATACATGTTGGTATTCACCAAGGTTTAATTACATTATATCAAACAGACAAGGTTACCTTGGTTCGTTTTCGCAGTGAACTAATAATGGAAATGACTGCAATGGAAGAAAGATGAGGTTTGTAGGTAAATGCTACGGTTCAGGGGGAGGATCAAGGTTTCCCAGGTAATTCCGGTGAGTAATTGTTTTATCTGTTATGGATGAGAATAAATATAAGATTGGACTATCGGAGATATTTATTTGTTCATTTAATCAAAAATCTGTATTGGATTTGAAGGATTTTATTACTTCAAGTGCTTCATATATATTTAATTTGAGATTGTTTTCAAGGTGATGTATTAATTTAACTCCTGAGTCTTTAATGAATTTGTATTTTTTTTTTCATTTAAATGAATTGCAAAATTGGAATTCTCTGTCTTATTATTATATGCACGTATATGCTCCTTTAATCTCTGATCTAGTGATCTTCCAGTTTTTCCGTGTATACTACAATTTAATTCGTATACTCCGCTTTTTTGGAAAGGGTCTATTTTGTCTTTAGGAGAAGGAGAATCATACCCATGAACCGTACCATTTACCTACAAACATCTCACCTTTCTTCCATTACAGTTATTTCCATTACTAGTTCAGGACGAGAACAAACCAATGTAACCTTGTCTGTTTGATATAATCCATTTAAACCTTGGCGAGTATCAACATGTATTTGATCTCCTGCCTTAATTAAATTCATAATTCATAAATGTTTTATAATAATAATTTATATTACATTTAATAAATATATCTATAAATTATTTATATATATATATATATATATATATATATATATATATATATATATATATATATATATAAATATATGTATAAGAATATTTATTTTGACGATATATAAATTAATATGTATAATAATACCAAACTGTATTTTAAATTGCTTATTTTTGAATTTTTGTGTGTTTTTAGAACTGAGGATGAATGTATAACATTTGAAACTAGTTTTTAATAAAATTATAGAAGTGGCAAATAATTTATCAATCCATAATTACATTCATCATTCTATACAATCAAGCGTACGTCAATTGATAATTTGTAATCAATAGAGATTAACTGATTAAATTTAATTATTGGCTAATTTCCAAAAAACAAATATAAAATAAATAAGCATGTGTATATAGTACAATATGGATAGTACAATAGATATGATTACGTGACAATATTTTGATAAACATGTTATAATAATGGAATTATAATTATACATATAGGACAAAGAACACTTGAGAACGGACAGACCAGTCCGAAACGTTGTGTAAGGAAGATGGCTGAATAAAGAATTGAAATTATGGTGGGTATCTAATTATTTTAAAGAGATAAATAATAATTTATATCTTGGAAATAATTAGATACCTGTGTAATTTACATAAAGTTAAGTGTAAGTTACATAGTTAAATAAATTGAGAAGAATGATTTATTGAAAATCAGTGCTGCCCAAATACATTGGGTTGCTACAATACACAGCGTACTGATCAATCCTTAGTTGGATATAATATATATATATATATATATATATATATATATATATATATATATATATATATATATATATATATATATATATATATATAATCTTTTATTTATTTTAATCCATCCAACTACTTTCTCACCTCTCCATAATTCTCTCTTCCAGTTAACAATCAACCTTTTCTTAATCCGGTATACAAATTCTAGATAATTGGAAAATTTATGAAACTAATCAAACATCAAAATTTGAACGCACATATATATATATATATATATATATATATATATATATATATATATATATATATATATATATATATATATATATATATATATATATATATATATATATATATATATATATATATATCAACAGTACAGGAAAAAAAAATAAAAAATAATTAAATATATATGCATATACCAAAAAAGTAATCAATTTAATGAACTGAAACCGTCAAAACGAAAAATGTAAAAATTTTAAATCTCCTAACGGAAAGTAATAATTCATAGATAAAATAAATTAATGGGAAACACGTGGTATCATTAATTAGGTAGTTTGCAAACTAGTTATTTACAATTACCAAATACAACCTCTTTAAAACCGAGATAAGGTTTTTTTTTTTGTTTACTTGCTTTATCAATGTTGACTAGACAAGTGGTGTATTAAACACACCAAAATCAAAAAAAATAAATATATATAGATAAACATATTTCAGATACTCGTGTATGATAATATTTATTATTGAAGGCATTTTTGCATAAAAGAAAATCGTTCGAATTCGTCGTTTGAAATAATATTGAGAATGAAAAACAAAGCTTTTTTTTTTAATGAATTCGGCTTATTCTTGTGGTTTTCAGCATGGTGCAGCCGAATACAAAAAATAAAATAAATAAATAAAATTCATATCATCCAACATTTGTTTATTTTGATTTTTGTCTATTTTTCAATTCGCAACTGCCAGGGCAAGACACAGTTATTTCATTTTTTTCATAAAGTTTCAGTTTAACTGTTTTACAAGAACTTTTACAATGAAAGTATTAACAAGTACTTATTCTGATAAAGAGTTCCTTAAGAACTTATATCATTAAAAGTATTTGATAAAAGTTCTGTTAATATAAATTCTTGCCAAACCTTTTATATATATATATATATATATATATATATATATATATATATATATATATAAAAGTTCTGTCAATAGAAGTTCCTACTAGAAGATTTTTAATATAAGTTCTCACATACTTAAAGGATAAAGCTTGAAAGAGATCTTCAGAGGTGGGGGTAACCTCGGGAGACAGCAGTATTAATGTTGAGTCTAGGAAATAGTATATCGGATTTACTAAACAGCAGGAAGAGTACCCTCACCTCTAAATAATGAGAAGATTCCCTGATCGGGAAATATCATTTCAATTTGTAAATAGTCAACAGACCTTCAACAGTACCAACAGGTAGAAAAAGGTAAAGTACAATAAGTTTTATGATTTTTTAATTATATGTTTTATTAATCTTCTTTTTTGTTTGAGGGATTAGAAAAAAAAAAATAAAAAAAAAAGTAGATCGGCAATTTATTGAGTAGCTGCTCACATAGCATGCATTCTCACGTTTTATTCATTTAGAAAGCTGAGCATGTACTCCGAATCCATAATCAGTCCGCATTTGTGAAGCAGTGCTCCATACACTTAGTAAAATGATAATTAAAAGAATTGTAAAATAATAAAAAAGAAAATTATTTTTGAATGAAAATAAATAATAGTTTTTAGTTGTTTTTTTTTTGGATATGAATACGTACTCAGTTTCATTCAACTTCACCTAATGTTTAAAAATGCTGAAAAAACAACATCGTATAGATATGAAAATAAAAAACGGTGGAGTACGCAGAGGAGGGGGGGGGGATATACCCCCTTTCATACCCAACAACATAAGATTTGTATTTTGAGTAATATTTTGGATAATTTTAACAATAGTTTTAGATCCTATATCCTTAAAAATCCTTTAAACTTAGACCAAATTTGGTGATTATGTATATTTAGGCCTTCTTATTAAAAACCTCTCCTCCCCCCCCCCCCCCCCAGAAAAACATACTGCCTACGCCTCTGATACAAGCAAGTAACGAAGTTTTTTGTTTATTTTTTTCCATGTTCATCCCGTACCCCTGAGGGTTCGCATACAAAACTTTAGGAAAGACTAAGTTAGAAGATTATAAATTTGTATGTGAGATTAGTTAGTGTTAGAGAAATTTTTTCTCCCACCTCCACCATTTTGATATTTTCAAATTTCTATTTCAGTTACTATTCAAGATAATTTAAAATACTACCTTAGTGATGGACCTCCGCTGCTCATGTTTTTTTCTGTTTGAGGCATTGATAAGTCAACTAGGTAAACAGGAGGAAAATTTAAGGAAAACTTAAATTTATTTCTAAAATGGACTTAAAAAATTCCAAGAAATCATTAAGTTATTTATTTTATATATAAAAAATAAAACATTTAAGGTAAGTTAGAAATTAAAAATTTCAGTTGAAGAAAAAAAACAAATTATAGTGAGATAATTAACACAGCTGAGTTCGATCATTAGAGAATTTATACAACGGAATCTGGGTGGTTTGAATAAAAAAAAAAAATTATTAAGCAATAAAATTTTTAATACTAATAAATAACATAACTTATATACAAATACAACTTGTATTAAATAGGTGTTTATTTACGCTAAGAACTAGATTTAGACATTAAAAATGATCAAAACGGTTTCAATTTACTTTAAAAATTACATATTTCATTTGATATATATATATACAACGTTATTGAAACATAATCCTACAGCAACGTAAAAGATAATTTTTAATGATACAAGGATTACACTTGTTATAATTCAAGATGAGAGTATGATAAATAATAAACATTTAAGAGTTATCTAAATTAATTCTTTTACAGTGCATTACAAGTGTGTATCATCTCGGAGTGAATAACAACTTTAAATATTTCTCCCTCCGTTTATTGATCGAGCTCTGTGGGCGGAGCTTCATAAGGACGGCAAGGACAATTTCATTTAAACATTAAAGTAATTCTATAAGTTACGTCAATTTCGTTCAACACAGAAGCATGGCACTCAGGCACAAAATGCTCCTTAATACGAATTCATTTGGAAGATTGATAAAACAAGGTAAGAGAATAATATATGCTAGAATCCCTTTGATATATGTACCATATAAAAATTAAATCTTTTAACAACAAATATAAATGTTTCAGTGAGATTATTCAGCCATGCAATACCCGGAGAGCCTTCGGCACCTTATTTGCAAACTCCAGTACCCGGACCTAAATCCAAACAATTAATTAATGAAATGGAAAAAATCCAAGTTCGTATTCTTACAAAATCTTTCTTCCTGTAAAATTTGTCTAATACAGAATATTTGTATTAAATACTACAAATTATAGAATATTATTCTAATTTTCAGCAATCAGGCACTGTTCAAATGTTCGTAGACTATGAAAAATCTTTGGGTAATTACATCGTTGATTGTGACGGAAATGTACTTTTAGATGTCTATGCACAAATAGCTTCAATGCCTCTTGGATATAACCATCCTCATTTACACGAAATTATAAAAAAGGAGTCGAATATCGTAAGTATTCTCTTCCTAATTTTTATTTTTAATTCAAAGCGTATTCTATGCTAAATGGAATATTCAGTATGGAATATGTAACACTCAACCAAGAAATTATTATGTTTTTATTTACATCGTCATTCCAAAGCAAATCAGAAGTTTTACACGGATGTAAAAAATAATAAGGTCTTTTAAGCAGGGGATGTTCGCACTGGCTGATATTCTTTTTTAAAATTTCGGGAAGACCATCGTAAATAATGTCACTTACTTTTTGAAAGTTCACCATTTGTCCCTCTTGGCTTGTTACTTTAAAATATAGCACTGGGACTTCATAGCTTAAACTGTATAAAATGTGATATTCCCACAAATGAGCTCCTGAATTTTTTATGTCCCTTAACTCTCTTTTACACAGATATTGTTCACCAAGATTTGATGATTGTTCTATCGCCTTTATTTCCCAACCATCGTTAACTTTATTCGATATTTCCACGAAACGTTTAGCATCTTCCATAAACCGTTCCCAACTCAAACGCCCCATAGAACTCAGGACACACTAATTCAATTTCCTTATCAACACATAACCTGATTTAACCTCCTTCTTTGTTGTCTGTTTACATATGTCACTATCGATTGTAACACTTACTATCGATTAACGGACTAGTTCTGGTCCATGTTAAATGAGCGAAGGTTGAATTTTTAAAACCACTCATAAATTAAGCATTGGATAACACCATTAAAATGCTCTGCAATACCATTAAATCCCAGATAAAAAAAAACAAAATTATTCAGAATTATTTATTATTTCAAAACTTTTGACTATCTCATAGGGATCTGTTGATTATTTAACACATACCATCCTGGGTATGGATAACTAAAAAATAATAATGATAAAAAAAAAAAAAATAAATTAACAAGCTGAAAAGATGAAAATACCAAGCTGTTATGAACAGTTTGGATTTTTATGTAGCAAAAACCTCTAAAATATTTAATAAGAAACCTAAAAATAACTAGCAAACAGTTTCTAAATATGCAATGAATCAATCAAAATAAATTTTCAGAATCGCATATTTGGATGCCTTGAAAACCATTGAGGCAATACAATTTTTTTTTCTCTCTCTAGTTGTGTTTTCAGCTTTATTTTTAAATTGAAATTTGTTTTAATTAAAATAGGAATACATTTTTTAGGGAAAATTTATTTATTGAACCATTCAAGTGCAGTTATAAATGTATTTCTCCACAAAAATGGGAATATACAACTTTCTACAAAATGGGCTTCTGCTATCAAACTACTACAAAAAATGAAGTTTTACTTAAAACTAACAATTTTTTTTTTTTTTACTCACCTTATAACAAGTAATTTTATAATCATACCTAATAGTAAAATTTCTTTAGTTTTGATCCATAATCTGACCATTATTAACAAAGTTAACTCAAATAAATAATTTTTTTGTTTGTCCTAGGCTACATTAGTCAACAGACCAGCACTTGGTGTCTTTCCAGGAAGTGATTGGCCAGAAAAGTTAAACAATGTTTTAATTAAGGTGAGTACCTTTAATTTTTAAATAAAATATTTAACAAAAATTGCTTTTAAATTTTTTTTTTTTTTTGTATTTACAGAATGCTCCACCGAAACTTAATATGGTTACTACTATGATGTGTGGTTCATGTTCCAATGAAAATGCATACAAAATGTTATTTATGGCATATGTGAGGAAACAAAGAGGCGGTAGAGAAACATTCACTAAAGAAGAAGAAGAATCTTGTATGATAAACCAACCTCCGGGTGCTCCGAAACTTAGTTTACTCTCTTTCATGGGTATATAAAAATAATTAATTTTATTCAACCATTTCTCATATTTTTTTATCATTATTGTATTTTAATCCTAAAGTATTATTGAAATGATTCTGTAGTAAGAAAACAAGGGGTCCTAATAGAGATGATAACTATATATTTTTTTAAATCACTTCTTTGAATCCAATGGACTATGCTACGAAAATCCACTGTTTTTAGCAATCTCCGATTAGCAATACCCGTTGAAGCTATTAGGCCCAGAAAGCCTATTAGGAATATCGTGAGGAAGGGTGGGTCGGGTAAGGGGGAGGAGGAGGGTTGAATGTATACATATATTGTAACGCTCTACAAATAATACTACTTTTGGCGAGGATAGTAATATGTTTTATCATGGGTTTTTCGAAATATTAAAATGGTAACTTCAAGAAGATACTGAAAGTTATTTTTAACATCATATTACCATCATACTCAATCTTAGTTAAACGAGGAAATAAAATAAATACATATTTGGGTTCAAAGAACTGCAAAAATACTTTAATTAACAAAAGTTAATCTTCTACATGATAGATTAAAAATTCAGCTGGGAATTTGTTAGCCAAAAGTTTTGTAACAGATATAAAAATATTTACCTATATATATTTTTATATTTTAGGTGCGTTTCATGGTCGTACCATGGGATGTTTAGCAACGACCCATAGTAAGGCAGTTCACAAAATAGATGTTCCCTCTTTGGATTGGCCGGTAGCAGACTTTCCTCAGTATAAATACCCCTTGAGTGAATATGAAAGGGAAAATAAAAAGGAAGATGAAAGATGTCTTAGTAAAGTTAGTTTTTTTCTGTTGCATATTTCTGTGTATTCTTACTCTAATTTATTTAAACTATTTCTCAAAAATAGCTTCGAATTTGTTTTAGAAATTTGTTAAACTGCCGTGACTAATTTTTTTAAATACATATTTGCATTGTTCCCGAATTGCTCTAAAAACTACAACTTTTTATGGCATTACAAAGCTCTTAATCCCATGGTTAGAGACTAATCATTGGTTTTATGGCTTTCTAACGCCATAAAAAGGCTTAGTTTTTAGAGCAATTTGGGTGCAATACAAAATGTATTTAAAAAAAATTATTTGCAGTTAGGACTTTTTAGATTATGACGGTAGTACAAGCCTATATTTGTATGTAGACTTTTGTAGTTATTATTTATTTTTTAATTTGCCTTTGGGGAATGTCCCTATACAAATAGAGGTGACCTCAATTAAACATAATCTTTAATAATTGACTAATATATTAAAAAAAAAAAAAGGAAATAGAATATAAATGAATTTAAAATTAAAATAAAGCTAAAAATGGTCAAATTTAAGATTAAGCATTCTAATGTTATAAACAATTATATATGTAATAACTCCAATTTTGTCTGGACATAGATACAAAAAGAAACAAAATAACACAATTAAAAAATAAAAATTATCTTTTAGACAGATAATTTATTTTATATAAATTATGCAGTTTATTTTTTTTTTATTTAAATATATATAAATATATTCACATTAATGATTGATGTGAATATAATAGTGTATATAATAGCAGCTTATAAATATTTTTTTTTTATACTCAAAGCAATCAATAATCAAAATTCAATCCAGGCATTTTCAATGGTTTGTGAATTAACAATTGAATCAGTTTATTTATTTGAATCATAGTTATTTCTGAATACAATTATTAAAAGTAATTTACGAATTAACATTAACCATTAGTGTGTCAAAAACAAAAATAATAAGATTCTTTCATTTGTTGATTCAATAGTAAAGAATGTGTTTTATTTGTCTATCCAAATGGAGCGGCAACAATCTGATAGCAAGAAAAAAAATCTAAGAAACCAATCAGTTTGTGGTAAACAAACATAGATTTCCTTCCCTACTGCTTCTGCATATCCTCCAGCTAATTTCATTCATTAGTTTTATGTTTATGGAATCAACAATAGAAAGTTCTGAGTTTAAAAAAATTGGGTTTGAAAAGGACCAAAACCAATTTTTTTATTTTTAATACTCGTATATTTACAATTTCTTTTGGGTACTCAACATATTTACTTGTATTTATATATGTGGCTGGAATTAAAGAAAAACTTCATAACTAATAATTCACAAGATTAATTTTGAAATTCTATCATAGTTTGTTGTCATTTTAGGAATTGCATAAAAAACCAGTAGATATATTGTGTTGAAAAAAGTTTTCAAAATGCAGTAAAATGGCTAGAAAATAATTTACTTGTGATTAATAAATTGACATCAGTTGTTTTTTTACGTCAGCCACAAAATACAGTTATAAAGTTCAATAAACATAAAAAATTATAGGTGGAAGATTTAATCGATACTTGGAATAAAAAAGGTATGCCAGTTGCCGGCATTGTAGTTGAGCCAATTCAGTCAGAAGGAGGAGATAACGAAGCTTCCCCTGAATTCTTCCGCAAGCTGCAAGCCATCAGCAAAAAAGTAAGTTTACATGAAAATTGAAATATTTTTACATTAAATTAATTAATTTAAATGCATTTCATGTTTTTTATTGTGTACTTATATCTTCTTGACAATTAGATGGACATGGACTATCTTTTTGATTATTAATATGGTTAACTATTCAATGTATTACAAAAAAAAAAAAAGAAAAGTTTTGTTTTAAAAATGTTTTTGAAATGAAAATGTAAATAACTCCTCCATGTATTATTATGTTTTCAGTCAAAATTGAATACATTAATAAATGCTTGAAGTTTCTTGTTCATCTTAATTTACTGAAATATTAAACATTATATTTATATATATACTAAAACAAAAATCTGGTGCGCTTATCACGCAACTTTCACTTATTTCCTCATTTCAAATAAATTTTCAAAAGTTTCTATTTAGTTTCCAAGGTATTTCATTTAGTTTCCATGGAAACATCCAGCTTCCATTAAATGATATAAAAGGATAAATTATTATTTACAACAATCACTGAGGATGTGTTTTTTGCCACTATCCACTACATTCTACTTTATATGTTAGATATTAATTTTTCTAAAATCATTAGCTTTCCAACGGTAAATTATACATATATATTACTACTCTAATTTCCGGAAATTGGTTTTTAATCTGAAAAAAAATATTTTTCATTTTTTTTCTCCTTTAATTAAATATCAAATTCTTTCACAGGTAATTTATATTTTCCATTATTGCTAATAATGAGATAAAGTTAATTATTCGAAATAAATAAAATTAAAAGTACATTAGAGGAAGCCATTTTGATAATTCAGCATTTAAGCACTGCCGGAATATTTCAATGAGGTTAAGACCCAGCTGATATCAAAGGCCATTTGATTGTACATTGATAAAACGAGTGTCATCAAAATCGTTTGGACCTTTTTCGAGAAAATTGCATTTCTGTTGAAAACTCAAATTCGAAATTTTTCACGATCGCAATACTTCCCATTACTGTATATTTCATATATAGGTAAGAGAAAGTAAAAAAGTTAAATAAATGAAAAATAATCATGAAATTGTTAATTTATATATTTATATTTTCATTTATAAATTACTTTATTATTTCTTTGTTACAGTATGGATGTGGCCTGTTGATTGATGAGGTTCAAACAGGATGTGGTGCGACTGGTAAAATGTGGTGCCACGAACATTTTGACTTACCCCAACCTCCCGATGTTGTGACTTTTAGCAAAAAGATGCAACTTGGAGGTTATTACCATACAGATGAGTTCATGTAAGTGTTGATTTTGGAAATCTACAATATTTGAAAGAATAAATGCATTTGAACTTTTTAATGAAGAGAATAAGTTAGAAAAAATAAATTTAATATTAATTATTGTATATCTATTAATTAAATTAAACTGATCTGCCCATTAAATTTACTTTCTATTCTTATTCATTAATTTTATCGTTGACAGATATAACACTTGCACATCTATCTATAGTCAGAAATGGTCATTTCCAAATCATTGTCACAAATAGTTCCTCGAATCATTAATTGACCTAACAATGCTTTCTTATAAACCTATTTTTGAAGCCCTCTTATTGAAATACATCTATTTCAATCATTATATTATACATATATTCAATCCATTCTCGCAATTCCTGCTTCATCAGACTTATATGTTGCCTCAAAACTGCTTTATTTGGCAGAGCACTTCCCGAGCAACTTCTCTAATGATTTTCCTTCCATAAAATATTTTTCAATTGATTTGATCATTTGCTATCTATTCTCTTAGAATGTTTTTTCCATTCCATCTTCAATCAAATAATCTTTCCAGTGAAAAAAAAAAAAATATTATTTTTAAGGACTATATTCATAAAAGTTTGTAGTATTTTCTATTTCTCCCTTTTTAAAAACTAATATATATTATTGGAGTGAGTTTTGGTTGACCATAGATGTATATCTTAAGAGAGAAGTTGGTCGGGGGGTGTGGTCAAAAAGTAACACTTTATAAGTAAATAAATAAATAAGTAAAAGTAAAGTAAACTTATATATTTTGTGCCAATGTTTCGGCCTAAGTTTTAGGCCATCTTCAGGACTAAAAGAAAAAACAAAATAATAACAATGAAAAACGACAGAGGCAGCACCAGTAACAGTAAAAATGATAAAAACAGAAATTACAAGTAAGATAAAAAAGAATGAAGTATAAAAAAAAAAAGATAACACTAAATTTCAAAATAAAAGCGACTAATGAAAAAAAAATAAAATATAATAACAATGTAAAAACTAATTGAAATTAAAATAATGCGTTATTTACACAGGGAATAGTAAAATATATGAAACCTATTAATTAAAAAGACAAATAGTATTACATAAAGTATACAGCTTTACACATTACCAAACCTTCATACTATTTGTCTTTTTAATTAATAGGTTTCATATATTTTACTATTCCATGTATAAATAACACATTATTTTAATTTCAATTAATTTTTACATTGTTATTTTATTTTTTTTTTTTTTTCATTAGTCGCTTTTATTATGTAATTTAGTGTTATCTTTTTCTTTTTATACTTCATTCTTTTTTATCTTACTTGTAATTTCTGTTTTTATCATTTTTTACTGTTACTGGTACTGCCTCTGTCGTTTTTCATTGTTATTATTTTGTTTTTTCTTTTAGCCTTGAAAATGGCCTAAAACTTAGGCCGAAACGTTGGCACAAAATACGTAAGTTTACTTATTAAAGTGTTAATTTTTTACCGCACCCACCGACCAACTTCTTCCTTAAAATATATATTATTATATTAATTTTCTATGTTATCTTTTATAATCTTGCATAAAACAATATGAGCTAATTAAAAATAATTAATTATTGTTAATTCAGGATAAAAACACCTTTGAGGATTTTCAACACATGGCTTGGTGATCCAGGAAAGATAATTCTTCTAGAAGGAATAATGGATGTGATTCGCCGGGAGAAACTTTTAGATCTAGTCCAAAGTGTTGGTGAAGTTCTAGAAGATGGACTAAATGACTTGGCGAAAAAATATCCTAATATCATCAATTCCCCGAGGGGTAGGGGAACATTTAGAGCGTTCAATGGCAGAACAACAGACGTAAGAAACCAGATTACCAACAAATTAAAACAAAAAGGTAAAAGAAAAAAGTAATTAATTTTAAATTATTTTAACGGTTCAATTATTTCAATTATATCAAAAGCCTTAAAGTAAAAAAATTTAGGAGGTTTTGTTTCCACAATTTGATTATAAATGTGCGTGATAATATAGATATTAATTCTAGGTTATAGAGATATTAATACAAATATCAATTACTTCTGCCTTCAATTATGCCACCCCTTGAAGGGACGAATGTATATATTATAAGTAATATGAACGAATGGATAAAATGACGGATGAAATAATATGAACGAATGTATAAAATGACGGATGAAATAATATGACGAATGTGTATATATTATATAATATATATAACAAAGATATAAAGTTGACAATATGCTGGTAGTAGGCATAACACATGTTTCTAGTGTTTATCCATATCTAATCAATCACAACATTAATATTAGTTTTTAGACTTGCCTGCTTCTTCTTTATACAATTAGCCACTCAGTTATCCTACTATGTTTATTTTTATCAAACAATAGTTTTCTCAAAGGATCGGGAATAAGCTTTGTGTTATTAAATAATTGAAGTTATCGAGAATCAATTGTATATTTTTGAACATACAAACACCTTATTATTTAATATAACAAACACCTTTATTTTTAATTTATGTAATAAGGATTATTATTAGATTGTAAGGTTTTTTTTTCTACAAAAAAAAAAAAAAAAAAAAAAGCCTGTACTCTACTTCATAATTTTATTTTCATTATTTTACAATGTTTTAGCTATTTATGCCATCTTCGTGTACATTATATGGTGAAGCTAAATGTGCTCTATTATATGGCTTTATTAAGACTCGGATTAGTGGATTAGGGCATGCAATGGATTAGTTTCCTTTTTAGCATACTTGTAAAATATCTTCTTCATAACTATATTATTTTTTTATAACCTCGCTTCATATCAAATATCTTTGAAAATGCTGTAATAATGTGAGAACATTATATTATGAAAATATTTCAATGAAATCGATTATTTCAGGAATTGTTGCTGGTGGGAGCGGTGACTTAGCTGTCAGGATGCGTCCATCACTTATTTTTCAAAAACATCATGCAGAGATTTTCCTTTCCTCTTTAAATGATGCTCTTAAAGAGATTAACGGTTAATTTATTAATTATGTATAAATTGAAATACTGCATTTCATAAAACTTCAAAAATGACTCATTCCTCTTGAATTTCATTCCTTGTTGTTAAACAAACATTTAAAAAGGAAAGTGATCTCTTATTAATTCAAAGGAAGAAAAATTCTTTGATAATTTTTAAATAATTTAAAGAAAGTTTAAATGCATGCTCTCTTAATATTATTCAAGTCAAAAACATTTACTGCAAAATTTATATTTTCTTAATAACCAAAACTTTGATTTTTATGAAGAAAAAAAAATTAAACATTTAAGTTTATATACCATTATTTGCGAGAATTTTATTTTTATCCAGCTCTATAAAAATAAATTCAACTTGATATATACTAATTCTTTCACAAGATCTAATCTTTTGTTCAACATGAAATTTGTTGCTTTAAATAGCTACAAGTAAATTCTATTTGATTGCTTTGTTGTATATTAAAATGAATATTTGATTTGAATTTGAATAATTTAATAATAGAAAGAAGAGTTTATATTTTGTTTTTAATACAAAATTTAAATTGATAAATCTTTTTAAAACAATAAGATTTTAATACTGCTTTTAGTATTTATTATTACATATTTGTTGTTAAATTTTTTATAAGAAAAAATGTAAATGTATTTTTAACTTGATTAGTATAGTACCTTTATTATTTGTTAAAATAATACCTGAACACACACACAATGCAGATAATATTTCTTCAAAATACAATTAAAAATAATCAAAATATATGCATTCCATTATAATGCAGATTTATGATTTGTTTATACATATATCTATTTTTTAATTTATTCTAAATTTTATTGCTTTAAAAAAACATGGAATCTTTAAGCACATTCCAGTCTTCCAATTGTAACTTAAGTCTTCCAAATATTTTTATTAAAAGAAGCTATATTTATTGTTAAATATTGAATTACAATAAGATTAACGATATATGTTGTACATTAAAATGTTTAAAATTAAAATATAGAAATTATGTTTGATGCTATTATATTTTTCCCTTTTCTTGATTTAGTAGTAGATCACCGTTTTGTCTATTCTTTTTTATTGTCTTAATCTGGTAGTGTTCATGACAGTAGTAACTATTCAAGATTTCATCATATAACTACCAACCCTACCTAATGAGAATAGTAACCCATTTATTGCATCCTAAACTCTTTAATCGCATATCAAAAATCTTGAAAAATATGATATCTATTAAAATAGAGTTTGGAAGGTTAAAATAAATTCCAACAAAACACCTTTACCAATCATTGTAAGCTTATAACATCCTGTCCTACTGTATCCTATAATAACATATTCTTTATCCCTCTTGAACACATCAGTTACATTGGGCTTCATTTGGACAAGCGACTAATAAGAAATAAGGGATTTTTAGCTTTAAGCTAGACAGTAGATGGGTCTTCCTTTTAAGTAGATCCTAGCTGCAGATTTTTGTCCACTCAAGAAATAAGGGAACCCCCAATGGGTACTATCCAGTGGTGGAGATATAATGTTTTTTAATCTTATCTTATACTAGACGGATGATTTAATTATCCATTCTTAAGTAATTTTTATAATACTTCATATCTATTTCATTTAACATCTTCAAATCACTGTAATTTATTCGGTTAATAAACATTGTTTTCGCCCAAAATTTCTTTTTCTTTTTTTCCAATAATGCAATAGCAAGGAAATAAATTGTCGACATTTTCTTATTTTAAAAAAAAATTGATGAGCTATGATTACATGTTAGAATAGCTGATTGGATCCCTTGTAGGACCGTGAGTGGAAGAATGAATTCTTCTGAAGTCCTACAACAGTGGACCGTGAATGGGTAGCTTTAGAGGAAGCCATTTTTCAGCATTTAATCTAATTAATTTATCTTTATCTGCGCATCAATCAATTCTACATAACATCCAAAAACAAATTGGTAGATTGGAATTAGGACTTCAAAAAAGTGATTTGAATTTTATTTTTTGTTGCATATTGTTATTTTTGATCCCAGGAAGCCAAGCAAACAAATTGGGAATTTTCAAAGATTTATCGAAATTGTGATCGAGAGAATGAAGCTGTTTTTTGAGAATCACCCATATGCTACTTGAATTAAGACCCTCACTAAACACTCTGCAATAAAAACTTAAGCATGCTATTCATTACATGCCACAAATATCTTACCACCTAACAAATAAAAATTTACTATCATTACCGCCACTTTAAAAAATTAGAAATTTTGAATTCCTCGCCGAAAATTTGGAGTTGAGCTCAAAACTGTCCTGAAAGACATTGGCCCCTAGGCCATACATAGATAAGAAAAGTATTGCAATCGCATTAAAATTTCGACGTCCGGTTTTCACGGATTTGTCTGTTTCAGGGCCTTCCAAAAAATATATTGTCGGCCATTGGTCTGTCTTTTTTTTAAAAAAATGTATTAGTGTTTAACGCCTTTTCCAATGCCTCTTGAGGCAAAGAGACGGGTTATTCCTACAGGTTACCAACCTATTCCAACCAGAGTGAGTCCGCCACTAAATAAATATCAACCCGCCCGCGTTGGATTCCAGTCTGCACCACAGCAGACACAAGATTGATAAGGTGATTCCTTAACACACTCGGTCTCTGAGAAAAAAAAAGATGGGCCTGTCTGTTCCACGATTATCTCTTGAACAGTGGACGGATTTTGTTGATTTTTTTGGTTTGTAGGTTTCTGTTCCCCAATGCCTTTGTTATCATTTGATTTTGGATGATTTTTCTGCTGTCTCTGTCAAAAATGTAAACAATAAAAACCTCAAAGGAGATGAAGTATTTGATGTGTAGTTCTCCATAGGTAAATTTGTGGTCGTGGTAGAGTGTCGCTGTTTTGTAATATTTTGTTACTACAGGCAATAGACTGATTTATGTATGTGCCAAATGTTCAAATTTTTATATATATATATATATATATATATATATATATATATATATATATATATATATATTTAATAATATTGAAATATGAAAACCCTGAAAGGCAAGAAGATATAAGAAAGATGTAAGTTACCTCTCCGGTAAAGTACTGACAAACGGGAATGATATTCTGGACAGAGATAGCACTACGCGCTGATGTTTGAGGATGTGGAATGCAGGAAAATGAAAGAATAAAAAGAAGAGCAGAGAGGATTACAGACTATGAAGGACTATATAAGAAGAAGAAATAGAGACAGCTGTACAGAAGCTCAGCGCTCCCAACTCATAAATGAATTTTACAACTATAGACCTGGAGTTGATAAAAAGGCAAACCTTCCCACTCTATTGTAGGGAAGTGAGCTGGCTTCTTCTCAAAAGACATTTAAGCAGAGTCATCTTAGCAGAGATGAAATATCCTAGAGGAGTCACTGGCCAAACTCAGGGAGATCTCATCAGAAATAATTGAATAAGAGAGGAGTTCGGGGTGAAACTCTTAACTGAGATTTAAGAGAAGAAACAACTAGTGGTTCGGCCATGTGTGTCAAATGAACGAACCCAGACCAACAGGCAGGCCAAAGATGTTGCGGCTTGATTAGGAGAGCAGAGAGGAAAGTGGCTGGATTCCATGAAAGCATTGGTAAGAGACTGGGACGGTTGGCATGCTTGTGTCAACGCATCTCTATACTGAGAGGCATATAGGAGAAAGGAAAATAGGAAAAAATATTTTACCATTGTGGGTGACATCGTTAACTTCATGAAAGCTAGGCGAATAGAATGGCTAGGCCATATAATCAGAATGCCAAAGAAGATCTTGTTGACCCCTATGCAAGGCACAAGAGGTAGAGGTCGCCCGAGACGACGATGTTTGAATGATGTAGAGGGAGATTTGCGTACTCTGGGAGTGATAAATTGGAAAAGGAAGACATTGTGCAGAGAGCAGTGGTCTGATGTCGTAAGGGAAGCCAAGGCCCACCCCGGACTGCAGTGCTGTTCAGTAAGTAATGGTGACCTATATTTGATATCATATTTGACCTACATTATCATTATTAGTGCTTCAATTGGATCACAACTGTGGACTTCCACTTGCTCAAAAGATAAACAAACCTCCAACTTTTCAGTTGAGATCAAGGCCTAAAATCGCATGGATATGATTGAATACAGTTTATGGTGTCAGTATCATAACCTCAATATATGATCTATTGCTTAGTAGTTAAGTGCCAATAAAAATAAAAGCTATTGTATAATTTGTACCAACCTCAACCCGAATAATCATCTAGATAAACCACATGCATGAAATGAACATATAAATCGGTGGCTTGATACTCTTCCAGGACAAGACCTATGAAGTTGTCGATGGGTGGTAAAATGGCCATAAATACCTAATTCTATAATGAATTAATTTTGGTTTTTGCTAATTAATCAAACAGTTAACAATTAATCTTCAAGAGCAGCGCTAGAATTAGGATTTTTTTCTAGATAGCAAGCTTAATTTTGCCACCCCTTCTTCTTTCACTCTCTCTCACCAATAAAAGTAAACAGTTTTATAACAATATTCTAGGTAATATATTTCAAAATTAATATAATCATCTCATAACATCAACTCCATTAAGGTAGAAACAATCAAAAAGCAGAAACAAATATTTTTTACTTAACCTAAAAATAAAATTGCACTCGAAATATACTGCCAGAGGCAGAGGCAAGAAATAACAAGAGTCGAGTTTGTTCCAAACCTTTGGTAAAAATTATTGGAGTTTAAGAAAATCAAATCTTGTAAACACTTCTGGTGAGAAATATAACTATACCGCAGAGATGTATACTAACGATAAGTATACTTATTACAAAATGAATTACTTTAATGAATACATTTAAAAGTAAAATTTTATTTCTACAATTTAAAACTTATAGAATTACATAAATATCAACCAGAAATAAGAAGTAAAATAAATAATTTTGAGCAATGATATACATCATTTAGTGATTGTAATAATAACGATACATATATATAATAAACAGCATAGTTACTCAAAATTAAATACATAGTGAACACATCACGAAGACTATATTTGATAATATATATATATACACATGAAATACCATAAGGAGATATGTACAAAATGATACAACATAAATATATTTCATACAATATAAGAATTACAATGTTAAAAATTTATACAAACAAAGTAAGCAACAAGTTTTGTACAGTATAACATTTATATTTAACGTGTAACACATAAATATCCAATTACTGAAAAGTAAAAATCAGTAAAGATGAAAAAGTAATCTAAACACTATAAAAAAAAAAAAAAACAAACAAAACAAAAACTACTATTTTATCCAAAAACCTAATTAAAACAGAAACAATACGATTGGTCTTAATTGTAAATATTACCTTTCCATCTGAAACTTTTAAAATAAAAGCTCCATATAAGGATTATGTATTTATAAAACTAAAATCAGCGGTGTCTAGATCTTCGAATGGGAAAGAATAAAATATCGTGTTCAAGATGCTGAAAGTATGAAGAAAAATTTGTATTTTTACATATAAACTACTCTATAACTGAATTATTTTTTATTAAAATGGAATCTGTATTAAATATATTCTCCAAAGTAGCTTAATTCATTTTTTTTTTAAACGTTAGTTTCACTTAAAATATTTCCGATTGCGTTGTTGTTTAATTCATTATATATTTATAGGTCATTTAAAAATTAAGAGATCAGTACTTCAGTTTCAAATAATAAATCTGTCATTTAATCACAGATCAAAAATCACTCATTAAAATAAATCAATCCTGTATCATTATTTGTTATATAAAGATTATTTTAAAATTTGCTTAAAACTAAGAATTTATGTAAGCTGGAGTAGATAGGAATAAAAATAGTGTAAGCCTATTAATTAAAAAAAAAATTAATTGTTTAGTTAGGGTTTGAAAAAATTATTTGCCACTTCTATAATTTTGTTTTTATTAAAAACTAGTTTCGAATGTTATAGATTCATCTTCAGTTCTAAAAAAATACAAAAATACAAAAATAAACTATTCAAAATACAGTTTGGTATTATTATACATACTAAATTAAATGTAATATAAATTATGAAGGAATGAGATGGTTTAGGAGGCGGTCAAATATAGAACACAAATAGTAAAAACTATTTATTAAGGATCCGATGTTATTATTCAATAACGTAGATTATTAAATAATTATGATTATTCAATATCAGCAATATAAATTAGTATTATAAAACAATTATGAATATAATTAAGACAAGAAATCAAATACATATTGGTACTTACCAAGGTTTAAATGGATTATATCAAACAGAAACGTTTGTATTCGTTTGTTCTCACACTGAACTAGCAATGGAAGAAAGGTAGGGTGTTTATAGGTAAACGATTTAGGGGTTGGAGTTTTTCCAGTTATTCCGGTGAGTAATTGTTTTTACTGTTATAGATGGGAATAAACCCGGAATTACTGGAAAAACTCACCGGATTAACTGGAAAAACTCCAACCCTAAACCGTTTACCTATAAACACCTCACCTTTCTTCCATTGCTAGTTCAGTGCAAGAACAAACCAGTACAAACTTTTCTGTTTGATATAATCTACTTAAACCTTGGTGAGTACCAACATGTATTTGATTTCTTATCTTAAATTCATAATTTATAAATGTTTTATAATACTAATTTATATTACATTTAATTTAATATACAATAATAAACTGTATTTTGAATTTTTGTGTTTTTAGAACTGAAGATGAATGTATAACAATCGAAACTAGTTTCCAATAATAACAATATTATAGAAGTGGCAAATAATTTATTAATCCTTAATTAGATTGATCCTTCTATACCATCATGCGGATTTCAACTAATTTTTTAGTCATAGTTAGATTAGAATGAAAGTTATAGAGACCACTTGGACAACTATTGATGCAAATGTTTAAATTTATAGGAGCGACTTAGTGTCCTGAGAGTGTCAGCTCCACAAGTTTTAAATGTTTACAAATTAATATAACTCTCAGGGAACAGTTTTAAATTAAACTATATATTTACTTTAATGAAATAATTGCTAAAACATAAGTTGAAAATTTACATTTATACTAATTTTTTCTAATTATACACAAGAAAATCATCTCAAAACTGTCCCTGTTTATTGGATCCACCTTTCATTCTAACCTGCTTAATTATTAAGTAATGATGTAAAGAGCACTAAAAGTTTGCTTTATCGAGAATTTTATTATAAATTTCAGTAGTTCTAGGCATAAGTTTTTAAAAGTTTTGTTTTCTTTTCTTTCATTTACTACATCGTGAGCGTTCCAGCAAAACTAATTAAGTCCAGTTAATATCCATGGACTAAATAATGTTTGCCATATGAAAATATAAGTTTTCTAAGTGAAGAAATTAACTATGAAAGTGAAATTTTTACAATTTTGGACTTACTGACTTTTTCTTGAAAGCACACAAAAATTCAATCTTTAAATTATTAATACTTTTTTTTTTTTAATTCAAACAATGCATCATCATTTTGAATAAGTTAAATTTTATATGTTTGAACCTTCTGATTAACACCTTCATTGCGGCTAAATTTATGAAAAATCAAACAACTCGACGAATAGCAACTTAGAACCTCTCTAGATCTTTATCCCAATACGCCACGGATTATTCTTTTCGATATTCCATGTAGCTGTTCATTTATTTGTTTTTATCCAATGGTATTAGAGTGCTCCAAAGTCAAAACATTGTTGGATCTTGTAAATTATTCTTCAAGAATTTTCAAAAAAAAAAAGCAAGTTTTATTTTTATATCATCTTTTATAATATATTTTTATAATTAATTTAATATATTATATTATATTTCATCAATGAATAACTATTTTTTATGAAAGAAAATATTTTAGCCAAACAAGAAAAAAAATTTGAACAAGATATAACTTAAAACTCTCTGTAAGTATCATTTCAAGTTTTCTATTTCAATATTTTATTATATAAAAATTAATATAATTAAATTGTTACAGAAGAACCAGGAATATACATAATCAGATCCAGACCAAGTGTGAGCCGCCCAAGTCTCCTCATGAATTGAAAGTTTTTTTTTTCTGCCTGATGCTTGTTCATTAGGCCCTTGCGTTTTCAGCCTTATTTTTCTTTTATTGTTTTCAATCCCATTTCCAATTCTATAATTATCTTAGGTAGTCTTCTGGGTTATATATATATTTTTTTTAAATGCCCAGTGTCAACATTTTTTCTTCGACAGTTTCGAAAAGGATTTTGTTCTTTTCCATCGGTTTTCTAATTCTTTCACTTCTAATTCTCTCTTGACTGTACTTTCCAGCCAATCTTCTTTAAAAGCCCATTTGAGCTGTTTGCAGTATTTTACGGTATCAAGTATTAATGACCCTTGTTTGTGTGGCATGCGTAGAACTCTGGGAAGAGTTCAAGAGGGCGGAGTTTATGAATGATGAGGCTTTTCTATATTTTCGGTTTATTTAATTTTCTGTTGTGAATGAGGGATAAGCTGGTAAAATATCAATTTTTTTTTTTTTGAATAGTCAATAGTTGACCGTAAAACTTTTATGGTCCGGGAGGCGGCCAAAAAAAGTGGATCACAAATAGTGAAAACTATTTATTAGGAACTGACGTTCCGACCCACTTTGCAGCTTTTTATCAGGGCTGAATAAAATAAAATACTTTATTTTTATGTAGGAGAATCTTGGTTGGGGGTGCGGTCAATAAATAAACACACAAATAAGAAAACTTATTATAATGTGTGCCAACGTTTCGGCCATCATCAAGGCTGAGTGGCGCGTAGTACAACCACTGGCCAATTGTCAGTTTTGCGTGCTTTTTTTTATTGATCGCACCCACAACCAAGATTCTCCGTATATTTTCCACGGTCAACCATACTCTCAACATTACTTTATTTTTAGTTGTTGTTATTACTCAGATTCGTCTTATAACATTTTAAAAATTCATCACTGTTTTAATTTTTCTCACCATGTCTTATTAATTATTTATTTTAATATCATTCACTGTATATATATCATTGTTTTATTTTTATTTTTGTATCTTGTTTATTCAGCCCTGATGAAGACCTGCGAAGTGGGTCGAAACGTCGGCTCCTAATAAATAGTTTTTACTATTTGTGATCCACTTTTTTTGACTGCTTCCAGGACCATATATAATTCATATAATTTTTTTTTTCTTCTAACTTTCTACTATTTGTCTTTTTTTTTCTTTCTATAAGTACTTTTAAATACAAAAGTATTATAAATAAAATATAATTTAAATATCATACACATAAGATGTATTTAAATATGATCACCAATAAATATCGTCTTGAGTTCAAAAATTTTTCCTTGGTTTCCAACGGTTAACAATATAATAATAATATATAATATAATAAAAAGAAATAATGCTAAAATTGTATATTTTATTTAATTTTCAGCAGAAGAAAGTGACAGGCTGATTGCGGGTTTATTATAGGCAAGGATTCGCCTTTGCAGTTATAATTAGTTTATTTCATTTGTTATTTACATATAATTTTTTTTCCATTTTAAATAAATTCAAAACTATACAAAAAAAAAAAAAAAATATATTTAGATGCCGCAGTGAAAGTGTTAATTGGAAAGTATAATTGCATAATTATGACAATATAAATACATACCTTATTTTTTTTTTCAATCCCATTTCCAATAATTTTAATAATGAAATATTTAAAAAAAATGTAAGTATGATAGGGGGATAATATATTTTAATGAAACAAAATAGGGCAGTAGCCCAGCAAAAGAAAGAGAGTAGGTAGTGTTTAAGATTTTAAGCAAAATTTTTACAGCTTACAAATCACGTTTGAAACTTTCTATCATAAAAATTTTTAAATGACCAATAGAGTAAGTTTATTAAGTTGGATATGAGTTTTTAGTCATTAAAGACAGTTTCGGTCACTAACAACATCTTAACAGTATAATAAAATAAAGAATAAAACGTAATATATCTTAAATTTTCAAGTTCTAATAGCAAATCTACAAAGCTATACAACAGGACATCAAATTTATTTTAACATACCATAAAAATCATTACTTGATTATTAGTATTTTTATATTAATTATAAATTACTATTATAAGGACAAAAAACTTTTGGCGCCCAATTTATAAAATTTACAAATAAAAGTATATTGAAAAAAAAAATCAAGTTTTTTAATCACATTCGGAATTTTCAATTGTTCCTAATTACCATTTTACTTAAATGGGTACCCTATTTGATAGGAACGTGAAATAAAATTGAAAAACTGCTGGGTTTTAAAAACTCTAAAAAACACCTACGGTAAAACTATGTTTCATTTTCTATTAAATAAAACGACATCATACTAAATATACAAAAGAAATGCAATCATTCCATTGAATAATAACAACTCGTGCTTGATTTAAAAAAAAAGAAAAAAAGAAGACACAAATAAACTACCAAACACGATTTAAAATAATAAATTAGGATAGTTAACAAGCATCACTGCAAAGAGATATAAAAAAAGAAGAAAAATAAAAGAAATACATTCAAGTTTCTCTCTCACTTTTTATCTTTTTTTTTTTTTATCTTTTTCCCATTTACATTTTACTGTTGTGTTGAGGACATTTTTTTTTTTTTTTTAACAACTATATCTCCACATCGGCAATGAAGACAGTGACTAGAGAATAGGTAGATCACAGAATAACAGAAGGATTTGCTTTTATCACCTCTCATGTTTCATAAGTTTAGAAACGACAAGACCAATCGCCGCAACAAAGGCAAGCCCCAGGCCGGCTTTCCATAAAATAGAATCGCTGCTAAGAAGGCTCAGCTCTGTTAGGTGACTGTAATAAAAAAAACAAGATGTATTTAATTAGGGTATCTCATATGTTTTATAATAAAATAAAATTAAATAATCATAATCACATATAAGGTTGAGAGTAAAATTTTCCACCATTATTATTTAAATTAATTCCATTTTAAGTCATTATTTGAAAATATACTATATCTTAAGGGAGACGTTGGTCGGGGAGGGGGGAGGGGTGCGGTCGACAACACTTTAATAAGTAAACTTATTTATTTTGTGCCGACGTTTTGGCCTAAGTTTTAGGCTATCTTCAGGGTTAAAAGAAAAACAAAATAACAACAATGAAAAACGACAGAGGCAGTACCGGTAAAAGTAAAAAATGATAAAAACAGAAATTAAAAGTAAGATAAAAAAGTATGAAGTATAAAAAGAAAAAGATAACACTAAATTACATAATACAAGTGACAAGTGAAAAAGTAAAATAAAATAAAATAAATAAAATAACAATGTAAAAATTAATTGAAATTAAAATAATGCGTTATTTACACAGGGAATAGTAAAATATATGAAACCTATTAATTAAAAAGACAAATAGTATGAAGGTTTGGTAATATGTAAAGCATACAGAGATAGTTGTGATGTGACAAGTTATGCAAAAGATGACAATGGTGTTAAAGAAGTTGATATTGTTGTAATTAAAATAATTATGTGATGAAGGAGTCAAATATAAAGTAATGTAAGCCCCAAAAACAAAAATAGATCAAAATCCTATGTAGTGATCCTAGTTTCTATCCTTCTTCTTTCTTCACCACATAGGATTTTGACCAATTTTTGTTTTGGGGGGCTATTCCCTGTGTAAATAAAGCATTATTTTAATTTCAATTAATTTTTACATTGTTATTTTATTTATTTTATTTTATTTTACTTTTTCACTTGTCACTTATATTATGTAATTTAGTGTTATCTGTTTCTTTTTATACTTCATACTTTTTACCTTACTTTTAATTTCTGTTTTTATCATTTTTTACTGTTACCGATACTGCCTCTGCGGTTTTTCGTTGTTGTTACTTTGGTTTTTTTTTTAGCCCTGAAGATGACCAAAAACTTAAGCCAAAACGTCAGCACAAAATATATAAGTGTACTTATTAAAGTGTTACTTTTTGACCGCACCCCCCTGACCAACTTCTCCCTTAAGATATACATATACGGTCAACGAAAACTCTCTCCAATATGAAAATATACTACTTCAATACTAATTTTATTCGAGTTTTATCGTTTATATCTGTAGAATAATATTCAGCATTATTTATAACTAGAGCCCGGTTATTGCTTGAAATCGATCGAGGACAAGTTATTTAACACGAATTAAAGCATCCAGATTAACATATGCAAGTTTTTTTTTGCACGAAATTGTACATTTCAAATAATTTTGGGTAAATTGCAAGTTTTATGTTTTTACTGTATTAAATTGCACATTTAGCCGTAATTAAAAAATATTTGTAATTTGCTTGAAAATATATGTTTTTTATGTTCCACAGTGCAGACTTCATATGTTCTACAGTATACAATCAGCAAATAATTATGAATACACACAGTTTTTCGGACAAAAATATGTTCAATAATTTATTGAAAATAAATTAATTAGTGGATATGACATATATTCTGAATATTTTTATACGAGTGAAGGGAATTAAAAATCTGTACAACCTAATTAAAAACAAATATCGGAAATTGGTCGAGCAAAAAAAATTATTCATGCTGTAACAGTTGCGATATTAACTAGTAAGTTAGTTATCTGCTCAAGATTTTCATCTAATTAATTATATCTTATTAAAATATAAACCCAAAATGGGAAAAATGATCAGAATTGAAAGACAATCCATCAATTGGCATATAAAATTTAATTCTTCCAAGGGTTTATTTCGTTGTTGTTTTTTCGATACTGGGTCTATCAATTACTTATATTGTCGATTCCAGGATGTTTAATTAAACTTTGTTGATTATCAATCTTTTTAGTTTCAAATTAGTAGAATACTGAAAAATATAAACTAGATATAAATCCATTATACTGCAAGCAATTGATTGCCAATCGTAATATAAATCCAAAGAAATATAAAAGTTCAAAATAAAAAATTATCAAATCAAAATTTTTACGGAAAATTAGGACAATACTGAAATTATTAAAGCATATAAAAATTAGAAGCAATGATAACATCTTATACTAAAGTTGTTTTAATACTATTTCTTCAACCTGTTTGACCTTTAACCTTTTAGCAGCCAATGTTCCCAATTGGAAACAAACGTTAGGAAATTTTTTAAAAATGTTTATCTAAAAGTAAACACTAATACAATATTTTTATTTGCTTGTATAAAGCCAAACTTATTTTTGGATGAAAAAAATGACCATACTTTTTCAAATTTGAGTTTCTTAAGATTTTTCAAAATATGTAAAATATTCCTTTTTTTATTTTTAATTTTAATTTATATTTATAAAAAGGTTGCAATTTGATTAGTGTATATATATATATATATATATATATATATATATATATATATATATATATATATATATATATATATACACACACACACACACTTTTTTTTTTTAAACCTTTTTCTTTCTTATTTATCACTGTAGTACCTTCTCTATTTCATAAGTTTAAAAAAAATATACTTAAATAAAAAGCTTAATACAATAAATCCTACGAACAATATATTTTTACTAATACTGGCAATCGTTATATTTTATATAAAAAATTAGGAAGCCAAAAAAATTTATTTGTATATGAATTCGGTCTGTTAAAGGTTAATAATAATACTAACATAATATAACTAACTTATTATACTATAATACTATCTTAGCTATTTTCTTTCTTTCTCGACTAATGACGATGCATTTGTAAAATATTAAATAGCTTGTAACTAACTAGAAAGGATTAACTTATTACTGATGGTTACTAATTTACCAACAGAGTTTGGTATAAATAAGTTAACATAAAAGAATTCTAATAGTTCCCATAATGGTGGGGATAAAATAATTTAAATTATTAATAAAAATATGTGAAACATGCAGGAAAACACCAATATAAAGTTAAGATTGATAAGAAAAAAAAATTACTGATAGTAACAAACTTCTTTATACTTGTTGAAAGGCTGAAAGATCTTTAAAAAAAAATCTGATAATAAATTAAATAAATAAATCAAGGTAACAAGAACAAAATCTACAATAATGTGATGTACAAACCTCGCATGGCGGTAGAAAAGAATCCAAGCAGCATGAAACCGACTGTCAAAACAGAATTGTTAGCTTTTAAAAAAAAAGCATTTCAAAAAAATTCAACACAGCATGCAAGTTCAAGCCTGTTTTAAGCTGGGTTTTATATTATACGACATGGCACAACACATGCCAGACAATTCATACGATATATATATATATATATATATATATATATATATATATATATATATATATATATATATATATATATATGTATATATATGTATATATATGTATATATTATGCGATACGGCACGTGTCAGACATAATTAATTTATTTATAATTTTCATTCAATTATAGCATTTTCATTCAACAACTTAATTTTTGAATAAATTTACTATATATGAATGTATCAAAAAGGATGATCAAAAAACATTAGCTAAAAGTCATAAAAAAACAAACTTAAAACATTGAAATAGGTTTCACTTTAAATATTTAAAATATACCGAAACAAAAGCAATGTATGCTCAAAATACCTATTGGTTTTATAGAAAAAATGGAATGTCTCAGCGACATTTTTTACATCCTATTAGTATACCTTTTTAGAAAAGAATTTGAAACAGCTCTTTTTCTTACCATAAATTTTATTCAAAAACAGTAAAAATCAAATGTGCTTGTATACTCTGGAATTACCATCCTAAATAATACCTAAGAATAATAAATAATATTGTTAATAATATTATTAACATAATAAATGATATTGTTAATATAATATAATTCTTTTCTAAATTATAAAGAAATGGAAAATCCCTTACATACTCTATGAGTATTGATTTTTATGAAAATGTAAACTATACGAACACAATATTGATATGTTAAAAAAAAAAAAAAAAAATCTTAAAACATACAATATAAAAGCTTTCAGTAATCATAAAGAGTGGCTAGTGGAGTGGAAATAATGTGAAGCTAATCCCCATTAGAGGATAGGACTGTGTCAGACACATAATATGTCCGAATATTCTTTTCGAGAATGTCGGTCGTCTTTGTCTGATAGGCGACGTGTCTAAGGGTCTCTGATACGCTATAGATTGAAGAACATTTGTCTAACACCCGCCGTGTCATGCCATATAATATAATACAGGCTTTACTGGCTGACAAACCTGTTTTGTGCTAAATTCAATCGCAGATTAAAAGAAAGTGTTTTCTAACAAAAAACAAAAACAAGTGACTGATTTTTTTTTCAAGAACTGTAATTACTTTTTTTTTTTCTTTTATATAAGATCAAATATTCATTTAAAACAATTTATAACTCGTTCTTATTATAAATTAATTTATAGATTTTATAACATATTTGCTGTGAAATAATGTGTTTTTTTACTGGTTCTACAATCGTTTTTTTTTGCATGTGGATTACGTATCCGCGAATTTCGATTATCTGCTGCAATACCGCCACTCAATTGAATGGATAATCAAACTAGAGTTTACTGTATTCATCCACATTTCATTTTCACTACCAAAACTGATATTTCATATGATACGACAACCTGATACTTAAGACAATAATACTTGTATTAACATTTCAAACGTACTAGATTAATTTTATAGAAAAATAATAATGATATTATAATAAAAAAAAATCCAAGAAAAATTTCTCAGATGACAGTAAGTAGTTAAGGTAAGATAAAAAATAAATGATACATGAATGTTATAATATAAGAAAACTGTTCTTACCTTTTTTAATAAATAAAATTCAACTAATGATCATTTTTTTTTTTATAACATTAAATTGACCACACTTTTGAACTAATTTTAACCAAAAAATGCAGGCATGTGATTTACATCGATGATAAAAACTTACTTAAGTAAATTAATTAAAAAAAAAAAAAAAGGAAGCAAAAAATTATATAGATGATACCAAGCTACATTTACAATAAGGGTAGATGAGAAATCAATACTTACGGAAATGCAGCCATAGTAGCGAGCTTGTGGTATATTTCTTTGGTTCCAACATCTGTGCACGTGTGTCGATGCGGAGGAGCCAGATGATGGGCATCACAAAACGCGCTCGGAGCAACAAGATAATCTTGCCTTATTTCGGGAGTTAGATCACTTTTGTTGCAAACAAAAAGGACTGGAATTTTACCATCGTCGAAATATTTCTAGAAAATATTACAATACTAGTTTCAGTTCATAGAAATATGATATATACATATATATATATATATATATATATATATATATATATATATATATATATATATATATATATATATATATATATATATATAAAACTATATATGTATGTATACAAAATTTGTATGTGAATTGAGTTGGTGTCGGGGAAGTATCCTTTGGGGGTCTCGACTTGGTCCCCTCACCCCCCTGGGTTTTCCGATTTTTTAAAACGTTTGCGCACCTCCAAGTTAAGTTAGGGAGCTCAAAACCTGTTGCATTCGAAAGGAAATTAAATTAACTATAAAACAAAAGAAGTTTCATCGAAATCGGACGGCTATTAGCAAAGATTTGGCTATTTCAACTGTTTCAATGCCTTATTAGTCGTTTTTTCCCCGAAAAAAATGTGTCATTTTAAGTAAATTGTCATTTCATATGTAAATTTTGGTATGTTAGGGGACTGTCTTTTGTGGGAAAATACGACTTTAGTGACGGAGTTCTACTGCTCACGGATTTTTTTTCTCAATTCAAGTAATTATAAATATTATAATATATTAATATTGACGTGTTATCACTGGTTCCTCCCGAACTTACCCGAAGGTCGCCGGACTAGCATATTCTAGTGCCATTTGTACTAACTGCTTTGCATTCAATTGTAACATTCGTGTTCATTGGAATTATTAAAACTATTACTGTTTTAATTAGATATTATTTAAAATTATTAGTGCTGTCGACTTCTGCTCATTACGTTCGCTCAAGAGATAAACAAACCACAAAAGTTCCTTTTCAGTTGAGGTCGGATCCTTACCGCAATTTAAATTATCACTCCTTTAAATTATTACTACAACTTCTCCAGATTACCGGAAATTGACTGCACTAACAATTTTAAATAATATGTAATTAAGGCAGTAATAATTCTAATGAATATGAATGTTAAATATGAATCCAAAGCAGTTGGTTAGCACAAATGGTGCTAGAGTGTGCTAGTCGGGCGACCTTCGGGTAAGTTCTGGAGGAACCAGTGATAATGAGCCCCTCTTGTAAAGCTGTCCCTTTTTTACTTCCTTGTACGAAGTAAAGGAAGTATTGTAATCGTGAAAATTTTCGGTTTTCAGATTTCAACGGAAATATCCATTTTGACCATCCCTGAATCCATTTTGCCTAGTTTCGTCGTGGCGTCTGTATGTACGTACGTTCGTTCGTATTTCGCATAACTCAAAAACGGTTAGCCGTAGAAAGTTGAAATGTTATATTTAGGATTGTTGTAAAATCTAGTTGTGAACCTCCCTTTTTGGTCACTGCTTGATCACCGGAAGTGGTACTTTACTTCAAGGTCATAATTGATTTCCATCAAAAATTATATTAAAATACTATGTAAAACTTCTCAAATTTGGTATTTATAACTTATATATTGATTTAAATAACATACTAGATTTTGGTCTAAATTGGAAAACCGGAAATGGTACTTTACTTGAAGGTCATATTAGACTTTTAATGGAAAATTTTTTGACTGCATAAACTCTGTCTAGCTGTTCACAGTAATGGTTTGAGTATACTGCCCGACCATTAGGAACAAGCTCAAATTGCAAAGTTTCATCAAACACAAAGCATCACTTTTTTCCCAAACCGATCTTGGCGAACCTACCCGGTTGTGCAGCTTCACCAGGCTGTACCACTGCTTATGTTTGCTACGATTTTTTAAAAATATTCACTTTTCGTCATTTGCGATGGATTTTTCCCAGAACCTATCATGTTTCGGATTTTTAAGCTAAGTTTTGCACATATCAGCTTGCTGCTGGGCTTGGGCCTTTGTCATATCATGTGAGTTGGGCCTTGGTCTTAAATTCCGTAGGCCAAGGTTTTAAAGATGAAGAGCCACAGTGGTATTAGAAGTCCCTACTACGGCTGATAAATCACGAGTAGTTGCTTGTGGGTTATGGTTTACACATTCAAGAAGAACGTCATCACCAACGACTGATGGACGAACTGATCTGGGTTCATCTGCCTTTGAGCCTAAACATTTTTTCCAATAATTATAAAAATCATGATTTTTTCTTCTGACATTGCACGTGCGTTTTAAAAATGTAAAGGACCCCATAAAGCCAATTCATGTCACAAGGAATTAAAGGATTAGTCAAAGTAAACATTGACATAAATAGTAGAAACAAAAATATTCTTATAGGATAATTATGAGAGTTGGAATTGAGAGTTGTGTTCATGCACAAGGACTTTTGTAACAACCTAGTATTACTATTATTAATTTTTTTTTTTTTTTAGTTAATGTTATTACTCTATCAGTTTAATCTTAAAACACTTTACAAATTCTTCACTGTTTTATAATTTTTTCTCATTATATCTTTTTATTTATTTATTTACTTTGTCAATTTTAATATCATTCACTGTATATTTATTTTTTTTAATCTTGTATATTTAGCCCTGATGAAGACCAGCAAAGTGGATCGAAGAGTCGGTTTCTAATAAATAGTTTATACTATTCGTGATCCATTTTTTTGACCAACTATTCATTATTCAATACCAAAATAACTCTATTTTGAATAAAATAATTCAATTTTAAAATCAGGAAAGAATTTCAAATACTTAATGCTTCATTTATTAAAAAAAAGAAAAAAGAAATGAATAACTTACGAGATATATTCGGGCCACATATTCAAACGATTTAGGATTAACAGTATCATATACTAAACAAACGACATCACATTTTAGATCAGACAGTTCCAGCGGTTCTGATATGTTCCCAACTTCAATATCTTTCATTATGAGGTATTTTTCTTGGCCATAAACAGTAACTATATTGATAGTCTTCTGAGGTACACCATTGATATCTTCTTTTATCCTCTGTAAAGTTTACATCATAATTTTACTATTAAAAATATTATAATCGAAATTGAATAATTATTTATTAATAATAAAAAAAAAAATCGAAAAAATCTGACTGAAAATAAAAATGCTGCAAATTGTTACACTATGGTTTATTATTTCCAAATAGTTATAGATAAAAAAAAAAATTGGATTTTTTTTTTTTAAACGCTTTAGTATAATGATTCTTGTACACTTTATATTTTTCCTCTATCTTCATTAATTACAGAGACATGGGCGTATGAAACCTTTAATCGAACACCATTTTGCAACGAAATTGGAGGAAGGGTAATGTCGAGTTCCGAGGATCATCCTGGGTTGACCTATGAATTTGGAGACAAATATAAAAAAAAATCGTGGACAGCAAACGGACGGATTTTTTAAATAAAAATTTCCAAGTATCTTGAAACGTAAAACCTCTGCCACCTAAGAGAAGCACTTAAGAAGTATTATGTGTGCAGAAATGAGAAAATAAAATCAACAATGGATCGTCGACAACTTCAATGGTAAAAATATCAAAATCTTCAACGAAGAAAGTGTATTAAAGCAAGTCCGATGGGCAGGAGACCATACGGTAGGCCTGGAATAACCATTTGGAGGATATCCAACGGTTAGGACCGAAAAGAAGAAAAATCCTAATCGAGATGAAGGTGCTAGCTAGGGACCAAGATGTGACTGGGAGGATCTCTATGCTGAAAGCCATTAAGAAGCAGGAGAAAGAAGAACTTCTCTGTATAAAAATGGTATTGAAAATGATGGATAAGATCAGGGAGATTGTTTATAACCAGTAAAATGCTCCCGTACCTAACGATTAACCGGCTATAACGCTCTTTTTTCTCAGGCCTGGTCCCAATTTTTTAGTTATTTTTTATCATTTCCCGGTTCTAACGTTTTTTTTCTCTAGGCCCTAGGAGGGCATTATAACAAAGTTTTACTATTATTAGAAAATCGAACGAATTTGCCCAAATGAAGAACAGTGGCATTCCAAAAAGTCTTCTGGATGGAAACCTTAACCGAACTAGAGGGAAAGGGCGACCCAGACTAAGATGAGAAGACTGTGTCTCTCAGGATGCCAAAACCATCCTAAAAGTAAACAACTGTAGCGCAGCTGCACCGGACCGAACGACCTGGCGAAAGCTGAGCGAGGAGCCCAGGACCCATGGAAGAAGAAGAAGAAGAAAATCGAACAGATAAAAGGGGAACATCATGCACGATAAATCATTACCATGACGATTATGAAAGTTTACGAAATACTTTTGCTTGACAATAAAAAATCAATAAACCATAAGTAATTTAAACATTTTTTTTAAATAGCTAGTTAAAATTAGAGAAAAAAATTAAATCATAACTGTTACACAAAATTACCTCAAACGTATGATCAATCAATCTTCTACAAACTGTTGATTTTCCAACTCCTTTGGTCCCGATAACATGGCATTGATAAACATTTCTCGTAGATTGCTTTTTTAGTAAATCCAATTTCTTTTCTCTGGTAACTGAAGAAAAGAAAAACTAATGTAAATAAATTATAATCTATGTGTACGCAACAGTGATTTATAAGGAACAGTTGAATATCTCTGGTCCGATAACACCAGTCCAGCACGCCAAATAGACCGACACTGTGCTGGTCGGTACATTAAAGCTTTACTGTCTCAGTCTCTTAATAGTTTGTTATACGTGAATTATTACTCTCCACAGTAAAACATATTTTTTTATTACTCTATCGGTTTTTGTACTGTTTAAAGTTCCTAGTTATAGTTTAATTATGTCTGAACCCGGTGGAAGTGAAAAAGTTGGCAGTGTAAATAATGGCCTTCTTTAATTACATGATTTCTACTTTCCTCTGTTACATATTCGGTAATAAGTATAATCTTTTCTATTTTTTAAAATATAATATGTACACATATATATGTATATATCCAACATAATAAATTTGTCCTCATATAGTTGTACATTTATATTTAACCTCTAGTAATCCTATATATACCAGTCCTGAATGAGTCAGATTATAGAGACAACCATATGTACCTAAAGTTCTTTTTTAAATTAAAAATTATTTAATATATTTTTTAGGCTAGTTCCTGGGTCAGGAGTGAAACAGATTCTATAATTCCAGAATAATATAATCCTATACATTATATATATTATAATTTAATATTACATTCAATATAATTCTATAATAAGCATACAATAGTACCGTGTTAAGCTTAAAAGGGGTAACTGAAATTTTTCTGTGAATTGTAATTTTGATGCCTAGTGATTCATTGATGTTCATGGATTTACACTTATATATGAATATAGATTTAAATAAGAATTATGGATGTAGCAGCCAAAATGTTCTTAATTATAGAAGGAACAAAATGGAGGCATCAGAACTTCGAAATCCATTTTCTCAGAGCTACCTCAAATGCAGTTAACCCCTTCGTGATTAGCACAGCAGAGTAATCTAGCCACCCATTTTGGGCAGATCTGGTCTCAGGATAAGCCTAACTCTGGAATAAAAGTAGACGTGAAATGCTTCACTCCGAAATGGAAAACAGCGATATATTCTCTTAGTCTTGAAATAAATACATTAGTCATTGACTTTATAACTGGCCCTTAATAGTAAATTAGTCACATTTAAAAAATATAAGATATAATCTAGGAAAAAGTGCTTATCCTTTGGAAAAAATAAAATGTATAACTTAGTTATATGATTCATAATTTTACTGCTACAAACCTTGTATCGCAGAGAGTTGATTCTCGCATTCATTAATTGGATATCCAAAATAAGCAAGGTATTCAAAAGTTTTTTGCAGGTCGCTTACAGTTGTCAGAGTCCAAAAGCACAAAAAACCTTGTTGGGTAATCCATTCCTATAAAATAATCAGTGAAATAAAATAAATAAGTAAATGATCAAATTGCATGGAGGATTATCTAATTTCTAGGCTCTTTTACATGATGTATCTTTGTTAAATAAAAACGATGAATAAAAATGATCAGCTTTAAAAAGATAAATAATTCATTATCAAGGTTCTATTGTGCCAATAAAAAAATAAACGATTGGATTGTCAGATAGGTTAGGCAAACAAAGTTTACTATTTAAAAAAAAAAAAAATTACAATTAACATTGCTTTGTGCCCTGGGTATAGCTTAGGATATTAGCTAATAAACTAAAAACAAGTTTTACAGCTGCTAAAGTGGAATCTCGGTAATTCGAGTTTCCTACGATCTGAGGTCTTTATCATTTTTTATTTTTTTAAAGATAAAGATAAATAATGTTTTTAATAATAGACATAACACACCCAAAATCAAACACGCAGAAGGGTTTCACACCAATTGGAAAAAGTGGAACAGCAAGATGAAATCAGCCTGTAGACGTTCTTTATTTCAAGAAATGGAGTATGTACGCCGCTACCAAAGGGAAACCTTGTATTGCAAGAGCACAGGAAAATAGAGGATAATTTTTACATGTACATAAGATTTGAAATTCATCTATGTAAATATGTACATTTACTTTAAAATTATGTATATACACATATCGAAATTTGGATTATTCCAATAATCTGAGTTTTTTAATAATCCGAGAGGGGATTATTTTATAATTTAATATTTTAAAAACTGAACTAGAAGTATTGATTAAAAAAATTTTATATTGGTAAAAACAAAAGGTATAGAAAGAGGGAATAAGATAGAAAAAGAAATAGAATTAGACAGTCTGTAAATTGTTTCTTGTAAAATTTTATACTTGCAAATATTTGTGATATGTTGAGCCTGGAATGATAAAGGACAATTGTTTCGCTAGAATTTTGTATTACTATTTGTTTGTTATATTATGAAAAGATGGTGCAATATTTTTAATTTTATTTTTATAAGTACGATTATTATTTAATATTTAGATGTGAACCCTGAAGATGTAGTAATTGCCACGAAACATTGGTCCTGATGTTAGCAAGCTGAATAAAACTGTAAGAAAGAATTGTAGTTCACATTAACATTAAAAAAAAAAAAAAAAAAAAAAGGATTATTTTTACATATACCTAAGAGGTTTGAAATTCATCTATGTATGTACATATGCTTCAAAATTACGTATATACACACACCGAATTATGGATTATTCCGAGTTTTTCAATAATTTAATTTAAGAGGAGGGGCCCGGTACAATCCAACCTGGATTATAGAGAATCCACTATACTTCCCGATTTATTAGTTTTTATGCACTAGAATAGATAAAACATGGAATGAGGTTCCCAATTCATACCAGCCTTCTTGAGTATATTCATAAAACTACATTTACTACGATTGCAACATATTTAAATTACTACACTGGGAACTTCGATAAATCGAAACTCAAAAGAAACGAGAAAACTTCGAATTATTGAGGATTTCAATGTGCCAAGATTCAATTTAGAGATGTGATTTCTGACTTGAATACATAGAGAAGTTGACACTAAAATACTCGCTGCAAATAGAGAAATTAAATTATAACTTCTGTTACATTAATAACATATGTATAGAAAAACAAAGTCTAAATTGATTATTAAATGCATATGCAAAATAGCTTTTTTTAAAAACTGTGTTTTTATAAGGGTTCATTCATTCATTATTTAAATTATCAATTTTCAGGAAAAGTTTACCCTTATTCACTTCCACAACTTTATTGATTATTCTTCACAATATTTCGGGCTCATATTGCCCATTTTCAAGTGTTCTTGTAATTTGCTTTTTTTTTATCCCTACTTGTCCATGAGCTATAATTAGTATAGGAAATTCCTATTTGTCATTGTAGTTCGGCTATCCAGAGAGATCTAAAAAAGCAAATTATAAGATCACTTGTAAATGGGCAATACAGGTCCGAAACGTTGTGAGGAATAATCAATAAAGTTGTGGAAATGATTAAGGGAAAATTTTTCCTGAAAATTGATAATTTATATGTACTTTAGAGAAGTTCTTATCACGGCACTGCTTTGACCGCTACAACACACTTCTTTCGATGAATTCGAATTTAGATCCTTTAAGCATCTATACTTGGCTTTCGTACCTTTCTTTGTTGTTTAATATTGTAGATATAGTATAGTAATATAGTAATATAGTAGGTAAGCCAAACCGCTTAGCATTATCACTTTTTTTCTTATCCCTGGTGTTTACGGCCTATATAATTTTAACTTTTTATTCATATGAGGGTATTCTATTGTAATATACACATTTTTTCAGATTTTATGTACGTAGTAAATAACTATTTTTAGCTATCTTAAATTAGATTTAGTATTTGGAAATAGGGATTCTACGGAAAATAATATAATATTTATTTATCCTGACTGCAATTATAATAAATTATAATGCAAAGTGTGTTTGTCATCATAAATGGAACCAAAACAGATGCCTCCATTTAAAAACATGGCGGTTCTATTTTGGACTTCAACAGAACCACTGCCATAATGAGCGAGTGGGTGAAAAATAATCAATTTTGCAATAGTTCACAATAAATCTGATCTAAGAAAATAAAAAAGAAGTAGAAAAGGTTTGATCAAATGAAAACTTCTGTAAATAGTAAATGGTCCATTTGTATTAGAGAATCAAAATGTAAGTTCGCCATTTTTAAAACCTGTTCGTGGTGTAACGGACAACAAAGGGAATGGTTCTGTTGTTGTTGGACCAGGGACCGGAGCAGACTTATGAGCTCCCGCAGTTTTACATCCACATTCAGGATCCACATCATTTGGTAACACACTTTAATTATCTCCCATAGATCACAGTCGTCGTTCTTTAAAGAAGAAAGTGTTAAATTTAAGAATTATTGACGCTTCACGTTTTAGTATGTTTTGTATAAGAATAGTTCTGTGTGACTGTGAGCCAGATTGTCTAGAAACCTGCCCTGAGATTAGAGTCAAACCAATATATGTATATGTATATGTATATGTATATATATATATATATATATATATATATATATATATATATATATATATATATATATATATGTATATATATATATGTATATATATATATATATATATATATATATATATATATATATATATATATATATATATATATATATATATATATATAAAGTGAAAATAAGTTTATTTATTTTCCAAAAACCTGAACTTTACAGTATGTATTGCTATTGCACAGAATAAAAATACACTCGAATTGTTAAGAAACACGAACAAATTAGAAAACTACGTTTCTCACAAGCACAATTTTTTGTGACGAACTGTATTCGGGCTGATTGACGACATTAATAAACAGTTCAACACTAAACTGTAACACCTACGATTATCTTTCAATTCAATGAACAAACTGAGTTTTGTCTAAAATCTATTGATTTTATCAAAACAACTTTGATATATAGTGATTTTCCAATGAAAACTTTGATATGTAGAAGTGCGATGCCAAGCCGACTGTGAAAATTCGAAATATCGAAATCTTCCTGACCAGTCCTTCGATATGTAAAGGAAAAAAAAAACATGGGAATTCGATTTATCAAGAAATTTGACAAATGGAGGTTCCAGTGTATTATTTAAAAAATCGTATTGTAAGGGTAGTACATGATTCAGCCAGTAATATAATATGAGAGACATGATTTAGTTTTGAAGCAAGGATTAATAATGATTATCAAAATGGCAGTTTGATCCTGAGATATGTGAGATGCGAAGAAATCCAATTTAACTGCGGGGTAGTATTCTTTTAAAAAAATACAGCAAAAACAGTCCTTTGCCTAAATGAGGAATGTGTAAAAAGAGAAAGAGAAAAAAATAAAATAATAATTTCCAAACCTTGGCATTCGTTGGCACAATATTTTGTATATCTACACCCCAGGCTGCAGGACAAATTTTAAACATTTCATCAAGCTCCACTCGACTTAAAGCACCATCTTTATCTTTATCATATTTATGAAATAATTTTTTGAAGAACTCCGAACCTCGATGGCTAAGCTCTGTTGAACTTCCTCTTGGTACCTTTACCCTAAAACAAAATAAAACTACTCAATAAAATAATAAAAAAGTTAAAAGTAAAAACATTTATTAACATTATAAATAAAAAATATATTTATAATATTTCTGCAAATTATCACACAATGGTTTATTATTTCTAAATAGTTATATTTCAAAAATATCTAGTGTGCCCATTCATATGACTTTCCTTAAAGTAATTAGGCTAAAATGGGCAGAATATATGGTCAGAATAGAGGATGAAAGGGTATAGAGAAAAATGTAGGAGTTGCACTTCAGTGGTAGAAGGAAAAAGGAAAGAACAAGAAGCTGATGGAAGTGGAGGATAGACCCCAGGAAGGATAAAGTGGGAGAGAGACGCGAGGAAGCTGGGAGTCTGCGATTGAAAGAAAGAAGCGCAGGACAGGAAGAAATGGAAAAGGATAACTCAGGAGGCCAAGGATCACGAGCGCCGGAGAATTAGTTAGTCTAAAAACTTCAGTATATCATATCTAAGGTAATAAAACTTCAAATTTTGAGGGCTGATAAAAATTTTTTTTTTCTTGGTCGATTAAAGATTCATTAATGAAAATTATAAACCAAAATTTGTTACTAAAACATAAATGCAAAGTTATTAATAAATATGCTAAAATAAAAATTAGAACTTTTAGCACGAATATATAAAACATAACAGGCAGTAGGCCAATTAATCATTTAATAAAGGTAAGTTAATATAAGGTAGGCTCCAATTTTCGCAAAAAAAAAAAAAAAAAAAAAAAAAAATCCTTTAAAGCTTATATGAACTCCCAATACTTTTTTTTCCTCAATGAAATAAATATAAACCAAAATCTTTTTAAACCAATTATTTAATTGTCAGTCGATACTCACTGAGGGAAGAGGTAATCTTTTGATAAATGCAAATGGTCGTTATATCCAAACTTCCTCAGAACAGTCCAAGTAGTGTGGCTTCTTCCTCTTTGGACAAACAGGCAATGAAGATAGAGGAAACCTTTAATAATACACAGAATATTTGATTATTAGCTATATCAATAATCTATTCTATATCTATATGTAATTTAATTAATTATAATATTTTATATCAATAGAAGGGTAGTGACTCTTCGTAGAAAAAAATTGTTAAAATAATTATTTATTAGTTGGTTATCAATAGATGATTCTAAAAAAACTCAAGTTTCTCAAATAGCGGTAAATAAATAACCAGTCAAGGTTATTGGCACTAGTCAAGGGATGTTTGAAAAATAACTAGTCAAGGAATGTTGAAAAATATTGAAATATCCATATTTTGAATGAAATATATCAATATTTTTAATTCAATATATATCTTAATATCGATATTAAAATTTGAGTATCGGAAACCAATATTTTTTCCCAAAATAATGTTAATTACAAACAAACGAAAAAATAAAAATGTCTACAAGGTCTATAAGTTTGATACGTATCAGTCATTATTAATTCATTTTTTATTTTCTTCCTTCTTTTTTTAATTTTTTCATGTTGAATAGTTTTTTTTTTTTTTTTTAGTTCTCAGCAATAAGTCTTTCTAATAATAAATGTTAATCCTTTGATAGGTTTTTAGTAATTCATTCAATATTGATTTTCTTCCTTCCTTTTTAATTTAGTTTGAGCAATTTGATTTTTTTTTCCCTCTCATTCCTAGAAATAAGTTTGTTTTTTCGACAAATATTAATAAATTAATTTTTTTCTTTTTGCGATTAGGAGTATATAAATATTTACTTGTTGCTATTAAAACTATCAAAAATGGATGACTTGCTAATTTATATTACCCTATCCTTCAATTCAATGTAAACCCTTTCCCCTTCTCCTCCTAGCAAAGATTAAAAACATCGAGGCCCAATATATCAAATTTTTTTATTGAAACATCAAACAACAATTTCAATATATTGGAAAACTATCGGTACAATATATATTGATATTTACATCCCTAGTTCGGGCATCAAGAGGACTCATTCATCATCGTGACTCTATACCTCTTGAAGCGTCAAGACCTCCTGCAATTTGGTCTGCCAGTCCTCTCTATTGGTCACTGCTGCTTGCCAGTAGCGTATCCCCAAGACGGACATTGTATTTAGCGCTACTCCATCGTAATCTAGGTCTTCACATTCCTCTCGTGCCATAAACCTCTCGAATCTGGTCTGGGATCATTTTAACTGTATGTCCCACCCGTCTAAGACGTCCTACTTTTATCACCCTTACAACATCTAGAGTCCTGTTATTTCAGCATTTGTGCGTATACTCAAGGTTCCATTGGCGCAAAATATGTAATGTTTTTGAAGCCCAAAATTAAATTTATTTGAAGACACGATTCTCCGTGTCTCGGCTCCCATGAGTTTACTTGAGAGCTAAGATAAATAAACTCTCATTCACCTTCTTAAACGAATAACCTCTGGCCACAAACAGTACCGAAAACCACAAAATTACATTAAGAGCTGAGACAGAAAATCTCATATCAACAACATAAAAAAAAAAATTAATTAAATAGAGACAGTCTATCACTCCAAGACGATTCAACAAATGAATACTGAATGAAAAGAGAGGTAAAATTATCACAGCAGAGAAAGGTTATACTCAAACAGCTGATCAGCAAAAATAGAAAATAACGCAATACGCAAATAAAATTAATTTAAAAGGCTAGCCAATTTTTTTAATAAAATTGTTATAGAGAAGTTGAGGAACTGAACATAAAATCAAACTTAATATGTTTTAAAAATGAACGGTCACGATACATCTGGCAAGAGAGTATAAACAGAAACAATAAAAATAAAATCACAAATATATCTTTGGCCTGGAAGAAGAGTGCCACAATACAAAAAATTGGAGAAATTTGCAGAAGTGTTTGAAATTTGCCTGTTTAGATTTATCGCTATTCCTTAAAAACTTTAAAACATCAAGTCGGACATTTTCTTGGTCAATACTACTTATATTTTTTGTTTTGTTCTTACATTTTTTGTTTTGCAGTAAATATTGAGACTAAAAATCTGACTCTTTTTCTCAAAGAAATGTACATGAATGGCAACTTTCCAAGCAAAAAAGAAAAAAGGAATTTTTTTTTTCGTATTGATTAACTTTTCTTCCTAACCAATAATATAACACAAGTAACTCCACACATATGAGGGAAATCGTACATTCCTCCATACAGACAAGTCAAATAGATATATAGTACAGGTATGATTTGAAACAGGATGATTTCAAAATTAAATTGCATATTAAAGTATTAATTTTTCATTCATAAATGTTAGGTACAATAATAGCTATTTGAGAAGCTTTCTTTCAAATGTGGACATCTCCATTTTCACATCTCTGCGAAGTTACAGTAAAACCAAATTTTTTCACCATTCTAAGCTTCATTTTTGTTTGAAAAAAAAAAAAAAAACTCTCCATTCACTTTTCTATGGAGAAAAAATACATTCGACAGAAGTGTATTATATTCTCCTATATATTCTAATATGTAGGAGAATATGATATATTCTCCTGCTGCAGACTTGTTCATTTCACAAATGAGGAGGAAAACCAGTATTTTACATTCAATTTTAACACTTAAAACAAATAATAAAAATGTTTAATTCGATTGGAAACCAAATTGCGTTTATAACCTTTATTACCGAAACATATGATTTCTGTATTTAATTTTAATATAATTTTTGATGTAAGTTCATTATGAGCTACAAGTAAAGTACCCTTTTCGGCTCACGAATTTTAACCAAAATCTAGTAAATACATTCATATCAATATAAAAGTCCTATTTACCAAATTCGAGATTTTTTACATTATATTTTAATATAATTTTTGATGAAAGTCTAATATGACCTTCAAGTAAAGTACCACTTCCGGGTCTGCCAATATTGATCAAAATTTATTATATTATTCACATTAATATGTAAATCTTATATACCTAATTTGAGAAGTTTTTCGTTAAATTTTAATATAATTTTTGATGAAAATCAATAATGATCTTCAAGTAAAGTACCACTTCCGGTAATTATGTAGTTACCAAAAAAGGAGGTTCACAACTAGATTTTTGAGCAATCCTAAACACAAAATTTTAACTTTCTACGGCTAACCGTTTTTGAGTTATGCAAGATACGAACGTATGTACAGACGTCACGACGAAAGTTGTCAAAATGGATTCAGGGATGGTCAAAATGGATATTTCCATTGAAATCTGAAAATCGAAAATTTTCGTGATTACAATACTTCCTTTACTTTATACAAGGAAGTAAAAAAAACCATTTTTTAAACACTGCATCTACCAAATATCCTCCATTGAAATGTATGCATTCTTGCTGTCATACCTGAAAGTTTTGCATGACTTCTCGCAGCATGCTTACGGATATTGCTTAAATCTAGTCTTGAATGCATTGTATGAGGGCTTGGATAGTTCAGGATGGATTGGTCTCAAACACTTTTATTCCCATAAAAAAGTCGCAAGCCATTAAATTGGAAGAGCAATGGGGCTAAGGAATATCTCTGTTTCGAGATATGATACACCCCGGGAACAAAGCATTCCGTCACCGTCGCTTCACCAAAACCTTACGAGCTCTCAACCCTGGTTCAAATCATACCGTTTCACTGTCAGACCTACGTAAGCAATTTGACGAACATCACCAAATTTATATTCTTGTATTTTATATTTATACATGAAAAATTAATAAAAAAATAATTCTTTAATAAATAATTATTTTTTTTTTAATCATTCCATTTCACTGCCATACACTGTATACCATCTGGCATTTAAGCAAAAGTCACGAAGTACAAAACTGTCAAAAATTCACAGTTCATTTCTTCACTTAGCACACCATATTTTTTGCCTAGTAAACACCTCTAAGTCATCCATTCAGTGCCTTATTTAGCTATAATAGATAGTTAAAATTCATTGAGTCAAACTCAATTTGATTAGGCTGTTGAAGAGATGCGCTATCTCTAGTCTGGATTTCAGTTATGTTGATGCTTGAATTGGCGAAACATCGACTGGTTTGTTATTCACTGCGATTAGAGAAACTTAAAGGCTTGTTTTGGAATTTTTAAATAACCTATACAAAACAAATAAATACACCTTGTTTGTTACCTTTCAATGTTATATAATTATTATGAGAAACACCACCGGTTATATGCCTTTTAATGATATCTTTTACTTCTTCCATAGCTTTCTTTCTCAAAGGCAAATCAAAGCATCTCTTCTGAAATTCATTCAGCTCTTCATCGTTCAGAAATCCATCATTATCTAGATCACAAACCTGAAAAGGACAGAAAACAATTCCATTTAAAAAGAATTCATAACAAATAGAAGTATATATGTGCCCATAATTATGAAAGTGGTCTAAGCCAAAATTAAAAAAAATGAATTTATCACTTATTTTACACGACATGATTTTAAACTAAATTTATTCAATGTAATTTTTACGATATCGTCAAAAATGAACCTTTAGATAGTAGTTGTAATTACAACGTTATACGGAATTCATTTAATGTTAATTATGAAAGTGATCTAAGTTAAATATAATAATAATAATAATAATAAGGTAATTTAAAGAAATTATATAAACATAACTTAAACTATTATATAAACCTAAAAGAGGAAGACCAAAAATATTCAATTACTTCCATTATACAACACCACTAGACCAGTAACGGAAGAAAAACATAAAGATCTTATGTGTTTACTACCATACATCACTCCATTTTTTCAGGAACATTTTAAAAATCTTAAAAACTCGAAATTATGATAAAAATGGATTACTTGTTAAAAATGATTAATAAATGTTTATGAATTATTTCGTTAAAGTTGTTGTTTCAAATAAAAATCACAATTTTTTTATTACTTTAAGTCAATTATAGGACATTCAGTTAATTTTGAAAATGGTCTAAGTCAATTCAAGTTTTAAAAACAACATTTTCCTATGAAATTCACACAAAATTTCATATCTATAATAAATTTCCATTAATCAAGACTAATAAAATTATAAATTGAAATGTCGCATAATATAAAAATATTTTTTAATTTATTCAAATGCGATTCATTAAATATCTCGAAACAAGAAATATATGACTTAGATTACTTTCATAATTATGAACACATATAGTATTTGCATTTAATAAATCAGCAGATTTTAAAATAAACATATAGGGGAAACAGGCATTAAACACAGTTGACTCAATTAAAATGTGACATAATAATTTTCAAATTAATTAGAACAACGTGGCTTACCCTAAATATACGAGTCAGGGCTTTCTTACACTCTTCTGTTAGCTAAAAAAAATTCAAATAAATTAAGTTTGATACAAATTAAATTCTACTGTGAAATATTAGAAACCAAATATTTTATTATAAGTAACCACTTTATAAACCAAGTTGATCAAACAGACTATTTAATTTTGGTGTGGATGTAGATGTAATTAAAGGAGAAGCTGGTTTAATGTATCTGTTTACTTATTTTTATCTTTTATTCAAACAAATTTTCATACTTTAACGATTGTCATACAGTTTTTATTACTTAGCCCTGACGAAGGCCAATAATAAATGTTGGTACACAATAAAAAATAACTTCTACTTATTAGTGTGTTTTTCTTCATTGACCGCAACTTCTCCTCAAATTAAACTTTTTAATAAGTACTAAATTATTGTTTGAAAATAAAATGGAGAGATAAGGGGAAGAAAAAGTGTGAAAACGTGAAACTTATTTATGTAAAACTTTATTGCCGTTTATAAAAATTTATTTTCGTTTTGACCCTGTTCCTTAAAAATGTCTCCAACAAATGAGACTGAAGAAGACATTACAGGTTATCATTTAAAAGGTAATTTAGTATTTTACAGATCAACACAAATTTAAAGTGAGAGAAACTGCGGGGCACAGCTAATTAAATACATATGTACATTCATGATAATATAAATGAGAAAAAAGGAAAATGACAGCCAGAAAAAGGGCAATGGGAGCATCCCAAAATCTGCGACATAGTTTGATATTTATTATAATCATCTTGAAATCTTTACCTCTTTACACAAAAATGAACACTAATCTGAAAAGATTTTTGCGATAAAAAGCAAAATGACATTAGAAGCTACTTTGCGCAAAATTAAAAAAAAATCATTATGCATTCATTTGTATTACATATCCATATTATTAGTGCATGCTTTTATCAATTATGTAAGTAGACAAAATAAAAATTGTATCAACAAGTGTACTTTGATTCTTTGCTTTTTACTTCCTTGTACGAAGTAAAGGAAGTATTGTAATCGCAAAAATTTTCGGTTTTCAGATTTCAACGGAAATATCCATTTTGACCATCCCTGAATCCATTTTGACTAGTTTCGTCGTGGCGTCTGTACATACGTACGTTCGTATCTCGGATAAATCAAAAACGTTTAGCCGTAGAAAGTTGAAATTTTGTATTTAGGGTTGTTGAAAAATCTAGTTGTGAACCTCCCTTTTTGGTTACTGCTTGATCGCCGGAAGTGGTACTTTACTTGAAGGTGATAATTGATTTCCATCAAAAATTATATTAAAATACTTTGCAAAACTTCTCAAATTTGGTATTTATAACTTATATATTGAATTAAATAACATACTAGGTTTTGGTCTAAATTGGAAAACCGGAAGCGGTACTTTACTTGAAGGTCATATTGGACTTTCATAAAAAATTATATTAAAATATAATGTAAAACATCTCAAATTTGGTAAATAGGATTTTTATATCAATATAAATATATTTACTAGATTTTGGTTCAAATTGGTGAGCCGAAAAGGGTAATTTACTTGAAGATCGTAATAAGCTTACATCAAAAATGATATTCAAATTAAATGCAGAAATCATATGTTTCGGTAATAAACGCAATTTGGTTTCCAATCCAATTAAACATTTTTATTACTTGTTTTAAGTGTTAAAATTGAGTGTAAAATACTGGTTTTCCTCCCTATTTGTGTGTGTGTCAATAGATGGATGTCGCGACGCCGAGTGTTGTTTTTGAGATACTGCGATCTTCGGAAACTAGTAACCAAATTCGGGATCATTTTTTGAGGCACCGATTTATAGTTTAATAGACGTACAAGGAAGTCATGTGTTGTCCACATCAGATATTTTTTGGTACTGGATTGATATACGCCCCACCACTAAAATATAATTGAAAACAAATGGAATAATCCCGAAAATTTGAATTTATGTGCCAGCATTAAAAATTCGTATTCATTGATTTTATTAAAATGATTACTGCTTCATATATGGTGAGAGTATGGTTGACCGTGTAAAGGTATGAAGGGGAATCTTGGCTGAGGGTGCGGTCAATAAATGAACACACAATAAGAAAAAGTAATTATAATGTGTGCCAAATATTTATTCATTATAATGTGATTACTGCTTCAATTGGATCACAGCTGTCGATTTTTGATGTATATTGCTCGCTCAAGAGCAATATACAAGCCTCCAAAAAATCCTTTTCAGTTGTGGCCTTACAGTAATTTAAATTTACGTAATGGAAAGGAAATTTTTTTTTTGAGATTTTTATTTCCAAAAATTTCGGATTATTTCCTCGAAGAAAGCCCTTGAGATTGGGCATGATATTTCCATTACAAACATTTAAAAAACATTGGTGGTTAAAAACTAAAAAGCCCTTTTATTTTGCGAGAGTTATGCACTAAAATAAAATTTCCTTGATATTACTAATTATCCTTTGTGTTATTACCAAGTAGGACTAGTTGCCAATATGCGATGGATTAGCAGTAATCAACATATACGATTTTTATTTAAAATATTTAGTGAAATTTTTCGAAACTCGCTTCGAACACAATGCAACTTTTGTTACATTTTTTTTTATTAAAAGGCAAAATATAACTTCCAGGTGTAATTTTCCTGTTTATTCCATTAATGTTTCGGAGAAATATTTCCTCATCATCAGAATTTTCTTTACTCTTCTCTACAACAAAAAAAACATTGGTGGTGTGCATATCTCTTGAGCGAGCGAAAATCAATAGCTGTGATCTGATGAAATCAGTAATCATTTTAATAATCCCAATGAATACAAATTTAATTTTTTAACGCTGTAGCATAAATTCCAATAAATTCAAAGAAGAAAATAAATTAATATATAAGATAAAATTAATTATTGTTGAAAAGAAAATTTTGTTATAGTCAATTGAAAGGTAATAAAATTTCCGGCAAATCAAAAAAAATATCATCGAAATCGGACCATTATTAACAGAGATATAGTGTATTTTGTTACGTATTATAAATGTATTTTGTGTGTATTTTGGAGCGTATTACAAACCAGTACCTTTTTTTTTTTTTAAACTAATACATATGCACGTCAATGGTGAAAAATTGTAACTTTTTTTTTAAAAGGAAACATATTCTATACAAAGCTGATCAATTGTACATACTATGCTTTTTTTTTTTTTTTTTTTTTTTTTTTTTTTTTTTTTTTTTTTTTTTTTTTTTTTTTTTTAAGCACAATAACACTCTGCATCGTTAGATTGCATCACTTAGGTGGGTAAATTGACTTAGTCACTGGGGCAGTTTCTTTTTGTGTATTCTGTATTTGTATTGGATGTTAACTAACATCCATTCTTCTTATACACCTCAAAAAAAATATCTGATGTGGACAACACATGACTTCCTTGTACACCTATAAAACTATAAATCGGTGGCTCAAAAAGTGGTCCTGAATTTGGTTGCTAGTTTCCAAAGATTGCAGTATCTCAAAAACGACACTCGGCATCGCAACATCCATCTATTGACACACACACACACAAATAGGCAGGAAAATCAGTATTTTATACTCAATTTTAACACTTAAAACAAGTAATAAAAATGTTTAATTCAATTGGAAACCAAATTGCGTTTGTAACCTTTATTACCGAAACATATGATTTATGTATTTAATTTAAATATAATTTTTTATGTAAGCTTATTATGACCTTCAAGTAAAGTACCCTTTTCGGCTCACCAATTTGAACCAAAATATAGTAAATACGTTCATATCGATATAAAAGACCTATTTACCAAATTTGAGATGTTTTACATTATATTTTAATACAATTTTTGGTGAAAGTCTAATATGACCTTCAAGTAAAATACCGCTTCCGGTTTTTCAATTTTGACCAAAAGCTAGTATGTTATTTAAATCAATTTATAAGTCATAAATACTAAATTTGAGAAGTTTTGCATAGTATTTTAATATAATTTTTTATATAAATCAATTATGACCTTGAAGTAAAGTACCACTTCCGGTGATCAAGTAGGGACCAAACAGGGAGGTTCACAACTAGATTTTATCACAATCCTAAATACAAAATTTCAACTTTCTATGGCTAACCGTTTTTGAGTTATGCGAGATACAAACGTACAGACGCCACGACGAAACTAGTCAAAATGGATTCAGGGATGATCAAAATGGATATTTCCGTTGAAATCTGAAAACCGAAAATTTTCGCGATTACAATCCTTCCTTTACTTCGTACAAGGAAGTAAAAAAATATATTGATTATTATGACTTCTATCAATATTTTTCACAGTATTTTGAAGCATATATTTTGGACTTGACAGTTACTTCATTAAACTAGTTAGGTAGTGTTAATTTAACACGTTACAACACCAATGTACCGATGTGGGCCTGATGCATCATCAGATCACTGATGTATCTGATTCTGAAGGGGCCGATTAAGAGAAATCCCATTACGCCTAGTATAAATTTACCCAGAACAATGTACGACAAAGCATATTGTATTAATAAGAAGCTAAATAATTTTACGTTATTTTATTTCCAAACCATAACTATTGGTAACCTGAGGGTTTTATGCCATAAACAAAAAGAATAAATAAATTTTTTAAAAAATATATATATACATATATATATATTATTTAGTCTCAAATCTCATCTTAGTTATTCCAACTATATTAATAAACATAACTTTCTTCTACTTACATCTTGTTTATCAGAAATATAGATGGGGGCGATAGGATGCAAAACAGCTTTTTGTGCATAGTAAAACATTTCGCTGATATTCTTTAATGATTTTGCCGAACACTGCCAAAAGGAAGAAGAAATTAAATCAATACAACTTTTATTAAACAGAGTCGTCTATACGAACTTAACTGATTTTGCTACTTACTTCGACAAAGCTCTCGATTTCCGGATACTCCTCCATAATTTCTTGGGCAGCCTGTAATTTGTTTTTTTTTTTTGAATTACTGGTAATTTTAAACTATAATAAAGCTATAATTGCAAAAATTGAAATATAAAGATGGAACATTTGATGCATTCCAGGCCATATGAGCACACACATGTTGAAGTTGTTTTCAAATTTATTTGCATCAATTTAACATTATTATTATTTTTTTTTTTAATAGTAAATAAAAAAAAATCATGTCCTATTGCCTCCTTTTTCATCAAACCAAAATGAATAATAATTATTAAAATAAATTATCAAACCTCAATTTATTTTAATTTATAAATTTGTTTCATTTATTTAAAAACTTCTTCATTTACAAAATTTTAAAAAACTCAATCGATTTTTCGATATTGCATTAAATTATTAAAAAAATTATTCAACAAGATCAAACTAGGAATATTTATGCACTATTAAAAAAAAAAAAAAGCCTCATAATTATAATAAAATCATATAATATGTGAATAGTTTTTCATGATATATATATACATTTAAATGATTAATTTAATTATTTAATAAATTTAAAAGCAGTATTCTCACCATGTTAATACTATTGGGTCAAGGTACAACCAAGGTTTTATCTTTGGTGATTGTATCACCAAACAAATGTGTATGCGAGTTTTGTTGAGCCCCCACCCAGTATTTATCCAAGTTGTAACAACTAATTTTCCATTCTCCTGCTTCCGTTAATATTTTTCAAGAGATTGCAACAGAAGAGCTATCGATCATAAATAGCTAAGCTAAAGCTTAAGCTACTCCTTTTTAGTTTTCAATCTTGCCATTTTAACTAGAAGGTTCAATTTCATATGTTTTGATCATGGAATTTCAACATTATTATGTTATTTATAGTTATGTAAAATGCTATCATATGTTCATTTAATAAACTGAACTTAATTTATTCCTAATTGTTTTGTTTTTCTCTTTTTTAAATATACTGACTGTTCCTTTATACATATATATATATATATATATATATATCGCTACCTTAGTTTGAAATATTTGACTGGTATTTTTGACTAATGTGACAAATTAGTGTCTACTTTGTGTAATTTATACATTTTATATTATATTAGGGATTGATAAATTATTTGCCACTTCTATAAATTTGTTTTATTGAAAACTAGTTTCGAATGTTATACATTCATCCTTAGTTCTAAAAAAACACAAAAAATTCAAAAATAAGCAATTCAAAATATAGTTTGGTACATATTAAATTATATAAATCAGTATTATAAAACATTTATGAATAAATGTTTTATAATACTGATTTATATTACATCTAATTTAATATGTATAATAATACCAAACTATATTTTGAATTGCTTATTTTTGAATTTTTTGTGTGTTTTCAGAACTGAGGATGAATGTATTACATTCGAAACTAGTTTTCAATAAAACAAATTTATAGAAGTGGCAAATAATTTATCAATCCCTAATAAAATGTACAATTCGGACTTCAAAATGAATTAGAATAATTATAAAGGTTGTATCCCTGTTTGATAATGAAAAATTTCTTTTTAACATCTTACACTGAGGGCTCAATGCATCAACAAAAATAAAAAAACAACTAGAAATTACAGTACAAAAACAATATCAAGTGTAAACAAATAAAATTCATTCTACTCACAATTTTTTTCATAAAGTTAATTTTACATAACAAAACAAAAATCAAAGATATTTTTCATCAATTTATTGGATTAAATTTAAAACAAAATTGGAATTATAAAATCTTGTTAGGTCGGCTTATGATAAAATGTACAGTTGACATCCGCATGATGGTATAGAAAGATCAATCTAATTAGGGATTGATAAATTATTTGCCACTTCTATGAATTTGTTTTATTGAAAACTAGTTTCGAATGTTATACATTCATCCTCAGTTCTAAAAACACACAAAAAATCCAAAAATAAATAATTCAAAATATAGTTGGTATTATTATACATATTAAATTATATAAATCAGTATTATAAAAGATTTACGAATTATGAATTTAATTAAGACAAGAAATCAAACACATGTTGGTACTCACCAAGGTTAAAATGGATTATATCAAACAGAAAAGTTTGTATTGGATTCTTCTCGCATTGTACTAACAATGAACGAGAAGTAGGCAGGATGTTTTTAGGTAAACGGATTAAACTGTAATGATTGTGCAGCCAAATACACTGGAAAAACTGGAAGATCGCTAAATCAGAGATTAAAGGAACATATACGTGCATATAATAATAAGACAGAGAATTCCAACTTTGCAATTCATTTAAATGAAAATAATCATAAATTCATCTAAGACTCAGGAGTTAAATAAATACATCACGTTGAAAACAGCCTCAAATTAAATATATATGAAGCACTTGAAATAATAAAATCCTTCAAATCCAATCCAGATTTTTGCTTAAATGACCAAATAAATATCTCCAATAGTCCAATCTTAAATTTATTCCCATCTATAACAGAAAAAACAATTACTCACCGAACATTACTAGAAAAACCCTGACCCTTAAACCGTTTACCTAAAAACATCCTGTCTATCTCTCATTCATTGCCAGTACAATGCGAGAAGAAACCAGTACAAACTTTTCTGTTTGATATAATCCATTTAAACCTTGGTGAGTTTATATCAAATACCAGCATGTATTTGATTTCTTGTCTTAATTAAATTCATAATTCATAAATGTTTGATAATACTGATTTATATTAATCTAATTTAATATGTATAATAATACCAAACTATATTTGGGATTGCTTATTTTTGAATTTCTGGTGTATTTTTAGAACTGAGGATGAATGTATAACATTCGAAACTAGTTTTCAATAAAACAAATAATTTATCAATCCCTAATTAGATTGATCCTTCTATACCATCATGCGGATGTCAACAGATTTTATATTATATTATACATTTCTTTATATATAAAAAAAAAATACAGGTAGGCAATAAAAATTTTTATAAAGAATATTTATTGCCATTATAACACTGCCCTATAAATTATTATTAGGGGTAGGGATGGGCCGTTACGATTAACACTCGGAACAGAATGGCTCATTCCATCCCATCACTGGAGTAGTTCAATTTTTTAATTCTGTTCCTGGAAGTTAGTCTACGAAGTTCAATATACTATATTTCAGCTAATACTGGTCTGGTTTCAATGATTTTTATTTTGTTTTGAAGGGTATTTTATTGCCTTTTAGTCTGATTAGAACATATAAAATTTTGGATGGATGGATTTTTTAATTTTTTCTCCCCGATATTTGGATTCTTACTTATCTTGAAACGTAAAATCTCAAATTTTGAGGGAGGGTTAAATTTTTTTTTTCTTGGTCGATTACAAAGGTCTATTATTGAAAATAATAAACTTTTAATAAAGATGTAGCTCTATTTTAGATTGTTTTTCAGTTAGACCAGATTCTCAGTCAAAAAAAAAAGATCACGCCTTTTAATGAAGCTAAATTTATGGAGCTCCAGCCATTATTTCCAAAATTTTCTTGTACATAGGAGTACCTACACATCTCAACTTGATCTAATGGTCCAAGGATATAGTTCCTGGAGCTATCTCCTGATTGGTCCGATAAGAGTGACAAAAATTAACTAAGAGTATGTCGACATTCCAAAAAAAAAAAAAAAAATGACAGGATGTCCAATGCCATTAATGTTAGACATAAAATTATATTAAACTTTGTTAGCAGTCTCGAACCCATCTTTTTTAAAAAACCCGCACATCATCGTTGCAGTAAGTACAGGTAAAAAAAATTACTTGATAACTAATTACAAATTATTTATGTATCACAGAGAATATATTGACCAAAGCATTCTTGAGTGCAGTTAGAATGCTTTATTATAGTTGTCACGGAGATTGAAAATATTGGGACTTCATCAACTAAACCTAACTATGCTGCCCATTGACAACATTCCAACAGTGTACTTCCATCCTCTGCTCTTGAAAACCGCCAAATACAAAGATTTAATGACCCTCGTCCAGAAATACGTCAGAGCACTCTAGATATCCGATCACAACACTACAACCTTAAATCTGAGACTTCATCCAGAAAGAGAAACTGAGTACGTTAATATGATGCATGGTGGATATAATGCTTTGTATCAATAATTGAAAAGTTTTTCAACGCTTAGTTCTATCAGTGTTTGTTTATTCCTTAAAATGTACGCGTTGGTACAATAAGGAGGCAGGCCCAATCTTTTAAGCTTTCTCGTCCACTCTAAGAAGAGGGGAGAGGGTTTCAGATAACCCAGTGTGATTTCTTGTTGCTGATATATTTATTTAAGAAAATAAAAAAAAGTTATCTCAAAAACTGAATTTGAAAAACTTTTTTTTTTTTTAATTTACCACAATTTTGTAGAATGAAGCTGTCTCCTTATAGTATCTAGATTTAATAACTACCTAGTAAACCTAGGTTTCTTTAAATATTCAAATTTTAAAAAATCTGTTTCAAATAAAGCAGAAAGCATTACATCGACAGTTGTATCTTCGATGAGGTCTTCTTTGTTCCCGACAAGAATGATTGGACATCGAGAATGAGGAATAGCATCTCTCAACAACGGTAGCCAATGGGTAGTTATCCTCATCAGTGTCCGTTCATCGTCGACAGAATATACCAAGCAGATAACATGTGCTCTCCTGATTTCTTCGAGAAGCTGATCATCTGTCTGTTCTACAGCTAAAATAAAACAGTTTCAAATTTAATAATTATAATTACAGTTAATATCAGGAAAAGATATGAAAATTATAGTGAGTATGATGTACAAAAAAAATCATGTGTTTGTAACCTAAATGAAACAAATAGTTTTAATGCACCAAATATCAAAATGTCAAACATCATTTCATGAGGTTAAAAATACAAATCTATGTTTATGAAACTTGAAAATTAGATCTTGTGCTAAAGAGATTAGGCGAAGAGAAATCTTTATTGAAATTACAGTCACAGCTGATAATTTAGTTTCAGGGGACAAATCCCCCAAATTTAAGTCTCATCAGTAATGCATCGTTATCTAATTAAAAAGTTAATGATTATAAACAGATCTTACTATAATTAGGTTCCTTAATTATAATTAAAAATTATTAACGAGTGTAATAATTACCAAATACAGTATGTCGTAATAGGATTTTACCACTGCCTTTCATTGCTAATTATGATTACCATATATAAAATTTCATCTAATACTAATAGAAATTTTAAAATTACTCTTTTTAGCAAGAAAGACCCAATTAATTTCCACTGTCACATTGAATGCTGAAGGATTAACCTTGTATATAAATATACATTCTAATATGTACCATCTTACTAATTAACTGACAAGGGCGAAGCCACAAGGGGGGTAATGTGCTTAACTTAACCATTAGTAGATATGTAACATCTTTTGAGGGGTTTTTATTTGTTAATAAATTAAATTTTATATCTATTATTATTGTAAAATCTTCTATTTTATTCTATTAGTTTTTTATTAACATAGTTTTGACAAAGTGTTGAGTATTGATTATTATATTATTCTTTTATATAATTTAAGGGACAAATAAATCTTTCTATGACAAAAGAAAATTAGGTTTTTTCCATATATCTTTTAGTTGATGACAACCTGGAACAAACTTGAATAAGAAACACTTCTTAATTGCTATCTTTGGGATCTCGGACTTTTCCATTAAATGACCCGCTAATAAAATAATAGCTTAGCAATTTTCAAAATCTATTTAATTCCAACGATTCTATTGCTGTCCTTCCATTTTCAAAAACCATCCAATCTTTCCTCATTTAGCCAAAATTTTCGATAAAACCTTTCTTGACTAAATCAACAGGTCTTTTTTGTTGTCTTGGAACACAGTCCAATTCAGAGAGATAAACTTCAGGCCTGAGAGAATCTACTGCATAGCCTTTGTAGATTGATGAGAGTTTTTGTTAAGAAAAAAAAAAAAAAAAAAAAAAGCTAAGGAAAAATGAAGTAACATCAGGATTGGCCATCTTTCATTTAATTCCTGTGAATGTTATCATTGGCATTACCAAATGTCCAAGTAATTAAATTAGTTAACCTTTATGATGGAAAACCATGCAATAGGCATTTGTTTATTGAAATATCTAACGATTTAATATTTCAGACAAATTTCCAAAATTTTATGACCAGTAATCTAACTTACAAAGATAATTCTATTTAATTCTGATACTAACTAAATTGAATCCACTAATGATAATGGAAGGGTAAACAGTACAATCTAGATAATTTTTAGATATTTTTAAAGAAAAAATCAAAGCAAATGTTGCTCATTTCTTAGAAAATGACTTCTAAATCAAAGAGTAATATCGCTATCTGAATTAGACATGTAAATAAAAGGAACAAAATAATAATTAAGTAAATATTATGCAAAACGAATATATGAATCGGTGATTTGAGAAACTCCGTAAGTCATAGAGACCAAATTTTCAGAAAACATTCAAGGCCAAAGCATAATGGTTTGAGGCAATCCAAAACACCTGCTAATTAAAATGTGACTGACTCTCAACCTATTATATTACCAATGAAGACAATAAGAGTCATTAGGTATGTTTGTTTCTCAAATCAATCAACTTTATGGAAATAAGGAAAATAATAATCACAAATAACTATGTAAATAAATCTTTTAGAAAAAAAAAATAAAAAAAACTAGTTCAAACCTCAAGAAGAACCAATAAAGAGATATAAATAATTTTTCTTACAAAAGTAAATTATTAAGTAGCATTAATAACTATTCCGAATCAAACTGAATAGAACAATAAGTAATTATATTTTTGATGTCGGTGCCAAGCCACTACGAGTGATACACGTCTCGTTCTTTTAAACTATTAAGTATTTATAAGTTCTTCTCTTCAAAATTTTCAAGTTGTGGAGCGGCTTGGCACATCAAAAAATATTAACTTATTGTACTCTTCAGGTTGATTTGGAATAGTTACTAACACTACTTACTAATTTACTTTTGTAAGAAAAATTATTTATATTTCTTTAGTGGTTCTTGTGTACAATTTTGAAGTCTTCCTCAGTGGGTAAACTTAAAATACGAAAGGCATGGGTAAGGCCTACTAAACACACTGCTACTATGAGATAGCAAAGATTAGGTTATTTATTTATTTAGTGTAAATTAAAACTGCTAGATTCACCTTTTTTTTTTTTAAGTACTTACCTGTTTTAATTGCTTATTGTCTATCTCACTGTTGGGAAAATGACTGTTTCATTTATTTGAAAACAAATAGATTTAGAAATGCAACAGTAAAATAAACTATTTTAATTATCGTGAATGATAAGAAGTTCCTCTCTCTATCTCAAGTAATGTTGAAAAAATATTTTATTATGTTTTGAGTACTCTCGACTTTTTGTTGCTGTTTCATACTATATCACATGTAAATTCATGATCATATATAGCAAAATATTGGAATAAGTTTGGTTGACCGTAGATATTATTAAGGAAGAAGTTGGCCAGGGGGTGCGGTAAAAAAATAACACATTAATAAGTATGACTTATTTAAAATTGTGTCAACGTTTCGGCCTAAGTTTTAGGCCATCATCAGGGCTAAAAGAAAAAACAAAATAACAACATTGAAAACAAGAGAGGCAGTACCAGTAACGGTAAAAAATGATAAACAGAAATAACAAGTATGATAGCAATTTGGCACAAAATAAATAAGTCATCTAATGTGTTAGTTTTTGACAGCACCTCCCCCGACCAAGTTCTTCCTTAATAGTAAAATTTATAGTATTATTTTATTTTATTAATTTATATTTTATTGTAGTAACTCTATCTCTAAAAGTTTTCATTGGATACAGGTCAGATGTATATGAAACCACCCTCAAGGCATACCCTTTTAATTAAAAAAACAATCATAGAAAGTGGTACAAGAATGGCGAAGTTATTAGAGAACGTATAGTTATATGGAATATAACGCTATAAAGATATAACGGGATATACATAAAGTCTATAAAACACCATGCTGGAGGTATACCTTTGATCACAGAAATTGGTTCAAGACTGGCAAAGTTATGTCTACCGGACGTACACAGAACATGATAAACTCCATTTTTAAAGTAGGTTAAAAAGTGTTGATTTATGATAAAATTATTTAAAAAGTACATTCAGACTTGATAAATCAGCTTCTGATTCTTCATCCCTTTCATATGTAGGCCACTGGAAAATATCTGGCTAAGGTTCACTGGCTTAAGGTGTTACTGAACTAAATGATAACTAGTTAAACAAAGTTCTAAAACAGCGAAAATGCATCGGACTAATGGGGTTATGGCTCAAAAACATGCATCTATCTCAAGGGAATGGAAATCCACAAAATTTTTAATATACCCTAAAAAGTTCCTAATGGGAACTTTAGGACTTTAACCTAAGAATCCTAGGTTTCTCAACTCAATGATTCATATATAACAAGCATCGGATTAAAAATGAGGACATATCATTACTTATGGTGTTTATACATTTAGTCATACAAATTATTAATGCTTGAGGTTTTGTCCGATGCAGATAACATTAATTTGAAATATACATAAATAAAACATATCATAATTCAACTTTTGATACAAATAGAAAAAGATTATTTGGTAATTCTACACTTAAGTTAAATGCTGATTATTTGAGATCATGATTAAAGGTTTTAAAGTTTCATATCTATAATTGCACTAACAATCTAGAGAATATGACTCCAAAATCATTAAAAAAACAAAAAAAAGAAGAGCGCATGGATTCCTAACCATTCTGTTTTAAAAATAGAGTAGAGAGATATTTAAAAATTTAATAATACCCAAAAAAGATATATAAAAGTATCAAATGAAAGTATTGTACAGTACAAAATATTAATAATAAATTTCTAATTCTTTTCAATAATATCAATATAATTTTCTTCAGATAAGGCTCAAATGACCAGAAATTGTATAAGAAGTAAATTGAGAAAAATAAACACCTCAAAAACATTATTAGAAAATATACCTGTAAGAGTAATAAAGAAATGGGTGTCGAGTTCTAAGAAATAAATCAAAAGTTTGTCAAAATGACATGAATGTTTGGGACAAATAAAATTTCATAATTTATTGTTAACACCAGAGAAAACTTTAATAAATTTGTAAAAATAAATAAATATATGAAACAAAGTTATCAGATTTTAAAACGGATGCAGAACTATGATACGTTACCAACAAAAATTAATGATTTTGACTTAACTAATTTATCACAACAGATGTAATTAAAGAGCTTAAACAAAATTAGGAAGGGGTCATGGGGCTTCATTGCTGAAATCAATCTAACTAATTAAGACATTTAAAGCTGAAGGTAATAGTTAAAATAATTACATTTATGCCTTAGAATAAATAAAATGGGTAAGATTCAAATAGTATGGAACTTATAAAGGCTTCAGGTCAATATAAAAATTGGGATAAAAGATTTATTACTTATTAAAAACATTTCCATTTACCTGAATAATCCACAATAAATGTTGGCACCATTTCTGGAGTAACATCAGCAGGAATTGTAATTTCTTCAGCTTTAGCTGGTACATCATCAGGAAATTCTTCACTAACTAATGATAATATCAATGAAGTCTTTCCTACTCCTCTATCACCCAATAATAGGATCCTTACATTTTTTCTTGACGTTATTCGAACCATTTTTAAGAATGACTTAGCAAAGACTACAATTTCATACTTATTCTATCAGAAAAAATGACAAAATAAGTGAAAACCACTCATTTCTGTCAAACGTATGATAATAAAACCAATCAAGCTGAAGACATTATTCCATGATCTTCTTAGTCTCTAAAATGATGATAAAGTGTGATGTAAGAGACGCTATAAATTAATAACTTCGAGTAAATAAATTTCGGCAAAATAACATTAGCAGACAGCCCCCCACAACGCTCAACTGCCCTTATCGCAGGACCAAATAATTTTTCGAACCTGAAATAAAGATGTATTATAATAAAACTAAAATTTTAAAACACGAATGATAGACGTGGAAATAAATTATCAAGTAAACCTTTATTTTAACCAAATTTATCATTTAAACAACCATCACTTGTTTTTCAAATAGTAAAATCGATATATATACTAATGCAGGAAAGTCCATAGAGGTGTAAAAATATAGTGCAGAGACAAGATTTTCATTTCAGAAATTAGTATGTATAATAATCTTTTATCACCGAAGCAAACATAACTTCCAAGTTTTGACCTAGATTTCAGTGCCGAGTGGCGAATCATGCAAGGAAATTATTTTCTTTAATTATTTAACATGATGGAAAAAATAAAATAGTTATATCGTTTTTATTCTGGTAAAACCAAACCTGAAATTGTTCTTTTTGCGGAATACGTATTTTTCAAGTAGCATACAGTAAACACAAATTCTGTTAAATATTCGACTAATGCACCACAACACATTTTAAACATCACTACTATATATTATTACGGTAGTAAAGATCCCTTTTCCGGCTCTCAGGAGCGACGGATTTTGACGAGTGAGGTATCAAAAGAAAAGAAATTTCACGTAGAAGTGACGAATCCTGATTTGGTTTCTTAAATTCTTACTAGGGCTTAAATAAAAGTGATGAAAAAACTGGGAGGTTTCAAAGTTTTGACGACTAAAAGTCGGCGGATCGAGACAAGATAAGTTGGGTTTTAAAGATTTTGACGCGGGCATCAAGATCATATACGCTCCTACGGAGCGTATTGGTCCAGCGTTTTAAAGCTTAAAAACCTACCGTTTTCGAGATAATGCACGATATAGGTACGCACGGGTCTCATGCCATCTTGCGTACGTGCCGTTGTCATAGCAACTTTATATCAATTTGAGTCTGTTTACAAAAACTTTTAATGAGTGGGAAATTATATACTGTTTCCCATGTCAAACCCTAAAGGGCACTGTTAAATATTAATACTACATAGAAAATGGTATATCTGAATCTAATTGCCTAACTGCTAAATTGAAGAGATGTTTTCCAAATGGGTAAGCTAATTACTTATTAAGTATGAATTTCAACATAGTCATTACAAACTATGTAGCTACACCAAATCTGAATGTTAAATAAACTTTTTTGGTAATATTATATTGTTTACACGAATAAATATGTTTCCCTAATATCGCTTATACTTCTAATGTATAAGGGATTATGCGAGAGTTCTCGCTCGGGTATACTAGTCACTACTATATATTATTACTGTAGTATAGATCCCTTTTCCGGCTCTCAGGAGGGATGCATATTGACGAGTGAGGTATCAAAAGAAAGAGAATTTCAAGGAGATGTGACGAATTCCAATTTTGTTTCTTAAAATCTTATAAGGGCTTAAATAAAAGTGATGAAAAAACTGGAAGGTTTCAAAACTTTGGCGACTGAAAGTCGGCGGATCGAGACGGGATAAGTTGCGTTTTAAAGATTTTGACGCGGGCATCAAGATCACATACGGAGCGTATTGGTCCAGCGTTTTAAACAAAATCTTTTAATGAGTTTAATATATTGTTTCCCATGTCCAACCCTAAAGGGCACTGATATGTATGAATACTACACATAGAAAATGGTATAACTGAATCTAATTGCCTACAGTCTGAATTGAAGAGATATTGTCCAGTGGGGTAAGCTAATTACTTATTAAGTATGAACTGTAACTTCAATATAGTCATTACAAACCATAGAGCTTCACCAAATGTATGTGTTAAATAAACTGTTTTGATAATATTATATTGTTTACACGAATAAATATGTTTCCCTAATATCGCTTATACTTCTAATGTATAAGGATCTAATGCGAGAGTTCTCGCTCGGGTATACTAGTCACGACTATATATTATTACGGTAGTATAGATCCCTTTTCCGGCTCTCAGGAGCGATGGATTTTGACGTGTGAGGTATCAAAAGAAATAGAATTTCACGGAGAAGTGACGAATCCTGATTTTGTTACTTATTTTCTTACAAGGGCTTAAATAAAAGTGATGAAAAAAACTGGAAGGTTTCAAAACTTTGACGACTGAGAGTCGGCGGATCGAGACGGGATAAGTTGGGTTTTAAAGATTTTAACGCGGGCATCAAGATCATTTACGCTCCTGTGGAGCGTATTGGACCAGTGTTTTAAAGCTTAAAAACCTACCGTTTTCGAGATAATGCACGATATAGGTCCGCACGGGCCTCATGCCATCTTGCGTACGTGCCGTTGTCATGGCAACTTTATACCTTTTAAAGCCAATTGAGACTGTTAACAAAAACGTATTAATAACTGTGAAAACGTTTTGTAAATAAAATATGTTTCCATGAATGATAGAATACTACAAACAGAAAGTGGTTACTGTACGAGTCTTATTGCTTAAATGTTAAACTGAGGGGGTACTTTCCAGTAGGGCAAGTTAATTACTTAGTAAGTATTAACTATTACTTGAACATAGTCATTATAAACTATTATAAAGCTTCACCAAATGTGTGTGTTAAATAAACTTTCTTGATGATATTATATTGTTTATCGCTTATACTTCGATTTCATTTAGGATTCATTAAGATATGTAATGCGAGAGTTCTCGCTCGGGTATACTAGTTTAATATTAATAAATATGGCCTTATTTGAAAAAAGACAGTCAATGGCTTTTTACAGTGAATGAGTTTTGCCTGGATAGGGACGATATAGGATCATGTACATCATAATAACTTTACTTATTAGTATGAAGATTTTCATATATTAATTTTAATTCAACATTTAATAATTAATGACGAATTGATAATTTTAAAAATATTTCTTTAAACGAGATTTGACTGGAATAAATTCCATCTGACAAAAATTTAAACGTGACAAACTTAAAAAGTGCTCCTCTTTCAGTTCAGAAGATTTGACATTTGTAAAAAATCCTCAAATTATTGTTAATTTATAAATAAAATCGTATAAGTTCAAGAAATTGTAAATTAGGAAAAAAATTTGTAGAACACAGAAATGAAAATCAAGATACTTATGTATCAAGGAGTAAGTTAATCTCAGAAGGCCTCGTACTACGTGTTAAGGACGTCAGCAGGTTAATAGGACAGAAGGGCTAGGATGAGATAGGAAGTAACCGAAGGGGAAAAGCCTTCCGACATTACCGCAACCTCCAAAGGGAACCATCCTTCAGAAGTAGCAAAGGATTAAGGTATTGTAAGCGGAGGAAACCAGACTCTCCAGACTTTATGCGGACGAGCGAAGGGATCCAGCCTCCAGACTTTATGCGGACGAGGGAAGGGAACTAGCCTCCAGAATTTGTGCGGACGAGCGAAGGGAACCAGCCTCCGAACCTCGTGGAATATTAACTGAGGGGATCCACCCATCAGATTTTGTGGAATTAAAAATAGGAGTGTGACAGAAAATCTGAAATGAATACTTCAAATGTTCTCGATTTAACAGCCAGAGATAACCTGGATGAACCTCGAAGAAGTGAGCGATTCTCTGAATTTCAGGCTTCTGTGCCATCGTTCGATACATCCATTAGCCTGATGATAAACTGTGGTTCTTTTTGCAATCCATGCCAAGAATGTAAGCCGTCGAAAATCCCTGCCTCAAATTGTCGTCTCAGATTTGTGATTATGCGTACAGCGGTACCCGAAACGAAAAATCCAATGCTTATAAAATGCCTCAGCCAGAGATGACTCGGCTGTTATTTCTGCTATAAGGATTGCTTCCGGCCATTGAGTAGTCCTATTTATCATGGCGAGGTAATAACGCTTGCCGTCTGAATTTGGCAGTGGTACCACAATGCCATTGTGGACATGCTGAAATTTTCCAATAGATATTTGGTTGTGTCCAACCCCCTTGGAAATTTGGCATGGTATACAATTTTTAGCCCATTGACCTATGTCTTGGCTCATAGAAGGTCAAAAGTAACGTCCTGCTATAAGTTTTCTTTAGCTGTGCACTCCCGAAAGACTTAATCCGTTTCTCTAAAATCTAAAGGAACGTATGGACGTACCTTATTGTAAGAAGTTTCACAGAGAAAAGAAGATTTGACACCAGGAAGATAGCAGTTTTATATTCAGCTTCTCGTTCTTACTGAGTTCTTGAACAGAAGGATCAGCTTTCTGAGCGGTCGCGAGCGCTCAAGATCATCAGGGATTTTATTCTCCTCAAGGAGAGAGAGCGTCTCAACGACGATGTTCTCATTGTCATACTGAAATGTCCTTAGAAGACTGACTGAATGAAGTTAAGCTATCTAAGCTGTCTCTCGTTTTTGCCGAAAGGAATATGTTAACAGTTTATGATCCGTGAAATTGAGTTCTTTAACGAATGGTCTGAAGTGATGAAAATCCTCATAAATTTCCAAGAGTTCATGATCATATGTAGAATAATTCTTCTGAGTGACCTTTTGTGTCCTAGAAAAGAAACCAATCATGTGGATGTGATATGTCCAGTGTTGAGAATATCTTCATTCGGTTCAGCCGAGTAGTGAAGTTCATAATATTAGTCACCACAGGCAGGAATTCTTCCGTATTTTTGGATTGGACTGGCCCAAGCCGATTTAGAAGGTCCACGAATTCCTTCTTCCATGATGTACTTGAACTCCTCTTTGATCTTATAGTACTTAATTGAAGCTTAACGCCTGACCTTGCTGCTGATAGAATTTCCTGTTTAAATCACATGTTCAACTATGCTTCTTGATGGTCCTCTTATAGGAGGTGTACAAATATAAGGAAATTGTTTGAGGATATGTGCGTAAGGACAGTCACCTGGTACAGTTAATTGGCAGAAGATGTGAGTTTGAAGACAAATCCCTACAGGGAACTTATTCTTATTCTCAAATTTGCGGATAGACAAATTCCCCATCTTCATGAATATTTAAATTTTTTTCAAGTTTAGAGCATAACAAGACTTAATACTATGAACTGCATACAAAAAAATTGTCTATCAAAATTAATGAATCAATTTCTTCAAAAATGTTATTGTAGTGTTATCAAAGTCGATGTGGGAGTATTTTGTACCAAAGTATTGGTACAGCGGACTCAAAGAACAAAATATATTCTCACCAAAATCAATTTTAAACAAATCTAGTAATTGCAATAAATTACTCTTGAAAAATAGACTTTCATCAAAAGAACAGAGGCCATTTCCCAAATTACAGGATGAACTTGTATTGTTATTGGTTGGTAGCAGTATTGGGCAACAATTAATTTCAATTACAATTACTTACCAATTACTATAATTTTATTTATACAATTTCAAGTAACTTTGATCCTTAATTGCAATTACTTAATACCGAAATGACACTAAAAAAAGTTATCCCCACAAATGTGCTAAGAGATACAAAAATTAAGGCAAAATTAAATATAAAGTGAATATTCTTTTTTTACTTGAATTACAGGTAATTGTAGTTACTTAGCCAATAAAAGTAACTTTAATTTTAACTACTTATCGTCAAGAAGTAATTGTTATTGCAATTACTTACCGTGAAGAAGTAATTGAGAGCCTCAATTACAATTACAGTGATTGAAAGGAGTAATTGCAATTACTTAACACAATCAGACTAGTTGAAATTGAAGAATTAATACAAGCAGAAGAAGATGGATGATTAGGCCTGGAACAGTAAAGATCAGAGACCGTGAATTCTCTGGATGCGAGTCGTTCAGATACCTGGGAGAGATGTCAAGAAACAATGACATGACAATGGAAGTCAAGGCAAGGATTGCAGCGGGCAACAAGAGTTTATATACTCTGCTTGAAGTTTAGGAACCTCTCCCGGAAGATTAAAATCATAATCTACAAGACAATCATAGGCCATATAACTATACGTTCTCTCATACAAGACAAATTGCAGCGAGACATGGGTCCTAACAAAAGTAGCCAGATTCCCTCAGAATATGGGAAAGAAGAATATTATGAACAATATATGGTGCTATCAAGGAAGGCGAGCAATTCACAATAAAAAGCGATACAGAACTGATGGAATTGCTAGCGCAGCCAGACCTCGTCACGGTCATTAGACAGAGAAGGCTTGGCTTGTTTGGTCATATTGAACATATGAATCTGAAGAGACCACCTCGGAAAAAGATGTATGAAAATCCGTGAGGAAGGAGAAAACTTGGGAAGCCACGATTAAGATGGAAATAAGTTGGGAATGCGAAGGTGGAGAAGGAGAGCCACGGATAGGGTGGAATGGAACAAGCTTTTGGAGGAGGCACAGGTCCTACAGGGACTGTAGTGGCAGACTGTGAGTGAGTGGGTGAATTAATTATTGCGCAGTTCTGGATGGTGGGCACTCCAGGTCCAGCAAGTAGATCTTCTCTTCTTTTTTTTGCCAATAGGTTGCCATATTTTTCTAATCTAAGTGGGACCATTAATTTTGTGTGACTACCATGAAATAAAAATTAGCTGACCCACACAACTCCAAACCAGGTATTCTGTCATAATTGGCTCAAAGCACTTGGCCATGAGCGCCTTCTTCAGGAGAAAGCCAGATTAAAAATATAATGAATCTTTAAAAATTGAACTAAAGAATGACTTTATAAGATGAAAAAAAAAAAAAGGAAACCAGGAAAAAAAAATAAGACTTAGTCATTAAAAAAATTAAAGCAATATAAATGAATTTTTGGCTGAAAGAACAAAAAATTTCAAAATTTTATAAAAAAATTTTTAATTTTTTTAAAAATGAATTCATACAATAATAAAAGGTAAAATTAACAATATATAAGTAAAATATTATAAACGATACAAAAAAAAAAAAAAATACTCATCTCAGTCAATTTAAAGAATGATTGTTTCAAGTAAATATCAACAAATATACGAAGCTATTTGTTTACTTTATTACATACAACTTTTATCAATGAATAACAATCATTGTTAACTAAATGTATAATAGAATAAAATAATCCATCATAACAGAAAAATTATCAACCAATCATATTTAAAAAAATGCTGGAAGGTTATCATTACAAGAGGAATATAAATTATTTATAACATAAAAGATTGGCATATTTGTATTTATAAAATTACAAAGTTCTGTATAAGTACTGATGTATTAAATAAAGCAAAAAATGCAGCAGAGGGATCGATGGGATAGTTTAAATAAAATAAATAAATAATAGGTTTAGCGAACTCGAAGGTAATAAGGTTATGGCCGATATCAATAATTTTGTAGAGGACAAAGCGAATAAGTTAATGCATTGTTAAACTGACAAATTATGTTTATTTCATGTAAAAATATTCTAAAATAAGTCTCAAGATGACTAAGTTATCATTTCCACATTTAAAATATATATTTTGGTAAAAAAAAAAAAAATATATATATATATGAAAATAACATGAATATAAATCAGTTCATTCAGAGAAACTTGCTAAGAAATTCTCTGATTCTTCAATAGTCTTTTGAAGTCTTTCTTTTGTCGCTTGTGAATTTCCAGGTACATTGAGCTTGGATTTAGCAATATGAAGTCTAGTCTTATAGCCAGTTACATTATGTAAAACTCGAACATGTTTCTCTCCACTAGTTAAAATATATTCTCCAGCAGCATCAAATAATACCTTTGTTATTGTACCTAAACATAATGGAAAATTACAATATCAATACACCTTTTTAACATCTAGTAGTCAGTAAAAACTAATAAGATTTTATAATTCTTATGAACATGGGAAATCTTGATAGTAAAACAATGATATTTATAACTAGTAAGTAGCTTGCATAACAATTTTACTCTCAAATTTGACATATTGTTTCATATAAATAGAAAATAGAGATGGACAAAGCAGTAACTATTATTTGTTAACATGTAAAGTGCTATTGGACCGCTAAAGGTAGATTTACGCTGGTACGCTGCCCGCGGTTGCGGTCGGCAAAGTTTGCTGGCAGTTTACTACTACTTTGACTGAACAGGTAGGGACATATTTCGCTGGCAGTCTAGGTATGACGTCATACCTATACTGCTGCGTCCCTGACCCATTCTAGAAGGAGCCATACTGTCTCAGACGCGACGGTTCCCGCTTATCATTTGAAACAATGTCATTTAACAAAAAGGTATTTAGTGATTATTAGGACGAACGTCTAGTAGAGTTTGTAAATCAGTTTCAGATTCTTTCTGACTACAAACATAAGGAATACAGAAATGCAATAGTAAAGAATAAAGTGTGGAAAAACATATTATTTAATTTTTATATTCACACATTATTATTATTATTTTTATTATATTAATAAACAATAAAGAAACCTCGACAGGCAAACTCTGTTCATTGTCTCAAATACCGAACTATATATGTTGTACATATATAGTTGCATATCTGTAAATACTTGTAAATAAATGTATTAATTTATTTATAATTTGTATATATCTAAATAACATATAATTTTAAAGGTTTTAAGGATATACTATGCAGTTATAACGAAATAGTATGATTATAAATATAGGAGAGGTTATTACGTTATAGGTTATGCAAGAGTGGGCCGCTGCGGTGGGCAGTTTCAGCGAAATGTAGAAGCAGTAACAGTTAGTGGCTACGATTGGCAAGCTCCGCCAGTGAAGTTCAGAAATTTTCATATCTTACCATGCATTTTTTAAACAACAAAACAATATTTCAATGCCATTCTAAGTTTTATTTATGCCCTGATATAACAAATAATTAAATTTATTGGAGGGTACAAAAGCAGTCCCCTGGCACGTGGGAAAAGTTGGCCCTAATAGGCATAGAGGGAAAAGTCTACACAGAGAAAAATGCCGAACTGGAGTATTTTTCTGTATGCAAAGCGGCTTTCGAAAAAATATTTATTATTATTTAATTGACAAAAACATATTAAATGTTAGGAGTCTACTGCCTTGTCCACATTATTATTAGTATTTTTACATTATTAGTAGTATTTTTTATATTATTATTTTCCACATGCTATTTTTAACCTGAATAGCAGTAAACAAATGATGGAAAGAAATATCAGTTAAAAAGATTATAAAACACTAACAGCCCAATCTGTAGTGTGAAATATTATATGATATAATTTGACTAAGAAGTCTAAAAAACAAATAAAAAGTATAATAACGAAATAGAAACATACCGGTATATACTTGTGGAATGATTAAATCAACTGATCCTTCAAGAGCATTGATTACAGTCAGGCAAGAACCACTTCCAATAGCGATGACTTGACCATCAGGAGAAATAGCGACAGAATTCTTGGAATTGGGTTCACAATTATATTTTCCACTTTTTAGTAAATGCGGTTCTTCACCTTTGTGATATTCAACTATACAAAAAATATATCAGTAAATAAGTATAAATTTCAAAATAACAGAGAATCCAAATACTTTATAATTCAATTATTTCGTATTAATAACTTATTTCAGAGTGATTTATTTTAATAAAAAAACTAAAAAAATTGGACAATAAAAACCAATATTTTTACAAGAGTTATTACAATTATCTCCATTTAATTTCTCTCTCTTTTATTGATAGATTTGTAAAAGTATAATGATATAACAAAAAGTTAATTGATTTTGATTTTCAAAATACTTAGACCAAAAGTTTTTAATTAATAATACAAATATTTAAATCACAAACTAAGAATCATAATTACCAACCTTTCGCCACTATTATGAAAAAATATTAAAATGACAATATCAATAATGTTTTATATTGAAGTATTTTATTTATTTCTCCAATTTTTTTTTATTTTATTTTAACCACTTAAAAAATCTTTATGCATAACAAATTGAAACCGCATCATTTCAAAATTCTTTCAAATTTTACACATTAACAGCTTCACAAAAAGTACCATTTGAATTAATTGATTTACAGTCAAATAAATAACTAATATAAAACAAAAACCTAATATTGTTTTTTTCTAAAACTAACTCTTCCGGCGCTATGTTCCATGAAGAACCTTGGCCTCCTCAACAATTCTTCATCACTAATACCAGTCCTCTGCAGCTGTTCTCGATGCACCCGCACCCAGGAATCTAAGCCCCACCTCTGCATCGTCCACAGCCATCGCAGTTTAGGCCTGCCTTTTCCTCTTTCCGCATCTGGAAGCCCTTCCATAATCTGCTTCGGGAATCTTTTTTGATTCATACAATGTACATAAGCCAACCATCTAATTCTTCCCTTTTTAATACAAGAAACTATATCTGGTTCCCCATATAGGTCCTTAAGTTCTATGTTTGGCTTTATGCTGAAATGATTTCCTTCTTTGGTAAGGCTCCAGGGTATATCTCGATTTTGAAAAAATTTTCTGAGCGACAAATAGCATTTGTTTCCATTCTCAATTCTTGCTTTTAATTCTTCTTCCATTTTGTTATGATTGGTTACAATTGTACTGACATACTTGAATTTTTTTCAACTCTCAAAGCTACACCAACTTTCTATAAAATATCCACTGGTTGAGCCTTTCCTAGATGATAGCATGCACTTTGTTTTATTTTCTTTTATTACGGACCGTGCCCTCCTAGCTCTCTCTTCACATTCCGAAAATGCCTTTAAGATTGAATTTTGACTTCTTCCTGTGATATCATCAGCATATGGGAGGTATTGTGTCATATTATTATAAATACATCCTTCGGCCTTTCCTTCGGTTGCTCTCATAATCTTCTTAAGCACTATATTAAATAACACTGGAGATAGGGGATCCCCCTGTTTAGCTCCTTTTTGAACTGAAAAGTCTCTGGACATTTCTCTCAGGACCGGCACTAAACCTTTACAATTTTGTATGGTCATCCTTACCAGCCTGATGAGATTTGTGGGGTTAACCTTAGGTTTTCATTGAACTCATTTCTTGCTAAGCTATCATATGCTTGTTTGTTTTATTCTAACCTGTCTAAAAATAAATCAATAATCAGTACTATATATTATTACGGTAGTATATGTCCCTTTTCCGGCTCTCAGGAACAATGGATTTTGATAAGTGAGGTATCAAAGGAAAGGGAATTTCATGGAGAAGTGACGAATTGCAATTTTGTTTCTTAAATTCTTACTAGGGCTTAAATAAAAGTGATGAAAAAATTGGGAGATTTCAAAGATGTGACGACTGAGAGTCGGCGGATCGAGAAGGGATGAGTTGGGCTTTAAAGATTTTGATGCGGGCATCAAGATCATATACGTTCCTATGGATCATACTGGTCCAGTCTTTTAAAACCTTAAAACCTACCGTTTTTGTGATAACGCACGATATGGGTCCGTACGGACCCTATGTCATCTTGCGTACGTGTCGTTGTCATGACAACTTTATATCAACTTGAGTCTGTTTACAAAAACTTTTAATGAGTAGGAAATTAAATATTTTTTCTTATGTCCAACCCTAAATGGCACTGTTAAATATAAATACTACATATATAAAATATTATAGCTGAATTTAATTGCCTAACTGCTAAATTGAAGAGATGTTTTCCAGTGGGGTAAGCTAATTATTAAGTATGAACTGTAACTCCAACATAGTCATTCCAAGGTATTTAGCTTCACCAAATGTGTGTGTTAAATAAACTTTTTTGGTAATATAATGTTTACTTGAATAAATATGTTTCCCTAATATCGCTTATACTTCTAATGCATTAAGGATAGATATCTAATGCGAGAGTTCTCGCTCGGGTTTACTAGTCACTTCTTTATATATCATACGGGAGTATAGATCCCTTTTCCAGTTCTCAGGAGGATGGATTTTGACGAATGAGGTGTCAAAAGAAAGAGGATTTCAAGAAGAAGTGATGAATCATAATTTGAATTGTTAAACTCTTACTAGGGCTTAAATAAAAGTGATGAAAACTGGAAGGTTTCAAAATTCTTATGGTGGTGTCAGAGGATCATGGGATAGGTTTTAAAGCCCTAAAACTTACTGTTTTTGAGATAACACACGATATAGGGCTGCATGGGCTCTATGCCAACTTGCGTACATGTTGTCATAACAACTTCATATCTATGGAAGCGAGTTGGGATTGTAAACAAAAATTTTTTAATAAAAGTGAAAACGTTATTTTGTGAATAAAATGTTGTTTTTAACCTTCTATGAATGATAGAGGAGTTATATATGCTTTCCCATGTCTAACTGTAATGCACTGTTAAATATGAAAACTACACATAGAAAATGGTATAGCTGAGTCTTACTGCTTAGCTGTTACTAATTAAGGGATTACTAATTACTTATTAAATAAACTGTTATTTTAATGTAGTCATTATAAATTATTTAGATTCACCAAATGTGTGTGCTAAAGAAATTTTCTTGGTAATTTTATATTGTTTATACGAATAAATATGTCTCCCTAATATGGGTTATACTTGGAATGTATTAGGGATTAGAAGAAGGATAGATATATAATGCAAAAGAGTTCTTGCAAGGGTATACTAGTTTTTAAATTAAAAAAAATAAGAAACTGATGTTTATTTATTAGAACTCTCCGATTGTAAGGTGATATAGTTTCTATTAAAAAAAATGATTAATTAAAATGAATAACGGCTCACCGAACATTTTTCTATCTCATTGTACAGCCGCTTGAATTGAAAAGTTTCCTGGCCCCTGCTATAAATCTTACAAGGCATTAAAGTTTAAAAAAAGAAAATAAGAGATGGAAGAAACTGATATTAATATAAAATTGATTTACCCACTTTTTATATTAAAAAGTCTCCAATGTCCGTCTTTAGACACAGTTACAACTTGGCTGCAGTCAGCGCTGAAGTCAAAATCAAATACTCCAGAGGTATGACCAGTCAGTTCAAAAGCTCGGCTGACTTGTTTAAATTCTCCAGATTTTGTAAAAACGACTTCCCATAATTTGACATCTGGAGCAAATCCTATGGCAAAAACAAACTAACAATAGAAGAATAAATAATATTTTATCATTATTAGGATTAAATAGATGAAATATTACTATACTTAAATAATAGGATTTCAATATAACAATTTACTAAAATATTTTTTGAACACACTTATAATCTTTCTAATATTTTCAATTTAAAATATTAGGCATGCTCACTAAAAACAAAAAAAAAACAACTGTACTTACCGGAAGCAGCTATGAAAGTTCCACAAGGAGATACTTTGGCGGTATGGTTATTCATTAAATAGGTATCAAGCCTTGATATTTCAGTTCCTTTCAAATCCCATAGAACCAATTCAGTTCCGCTAGACGAGGTCATAATAAACTTTCCATTAACAGCTATTCCTAATCCTATAGTTTCTGTATTGTGAACCTACAAATATCAATTATCTTCAGTTATCTATTTAATTGTAGTGTCATAAATGGACATTCCTAAAGGAAGAGTAGTAAAGTAATTAATCTTAATTGGTGAATTTTATCACCTAATTCCTCATTAAACTGTAGTGGGAAAAACATATAAAAAAAATTCAGAGGAGGAAAAAATAAGGCCATAACAGTGGAGCCTCCGATTATTGGAATCTGTATTTCGGTGTGTAAATATATAATTCTAAAGTATATACATATGGATGAATTTAAATCCTTATATATAAAAATAATCCTCTATTTTCCTCAGCTTGTCCAAGGCTTCTATTTTGGTAGCTGCATACATACTCCATTGCTTGAAAATACTAGGTTGTTACAACGTTGTACAAAGTCTTTGTGCATGGTATAAGTTCTTTATAAATTTCAGTATAAAATCTACACATTAAAATTATTCTTCAAAATATAGGCCATCATTGCCAATTACTTTAAGCCATCTCTCTACCAGAAGTTGAATTTGTTGTCCTTTGTTTTCAAGGTGGAAAATTCCTCACATCCTTATTTGACATTCCTGTTGTTTTTGAAGAGCCAGCCTTTCAAAAAATGTGCCATTGACCGTAAAAGACCATAAGCAAACAGTGCAATGTCAGAGCTGTAAGGAGGGTGGGGTAAGATGCTCCCACTCTCCATTTCTGAGAATCATTCTTTGATTATGAGTGATCGATGGGCAAAAGCCATTGTCTTGCTGAAACATGACTTTAATATGATTGACCAAAGCAGGGGACTCTACTTTTAAAACTATATATGCTCTTTTGAGTTGTTCACAGTAAAGCTAAACATCGGTAGCCCTGCCATCTGGAACCCATTAAAGCGCAAAAAATCCTCATAATTCCACCAAACACGAAAGCATTACCTTGCTTGAAGCTGTCCTTACCAGAATTGAACAGCCTGAACCAAAACGCTACTGTATTACGATGCACCACATTTTCACCTTCCACCGCATAAATTTCCTCAGCAGCTGCCTTTGCACTTAATCCTTTTTTGTAGTAGTGCCACAGAAAGACAACGAATGACAATTTTTTCTTCCAGCATTATCAGTGAAATTTATAAAATGGAATGAAAGGTAGAGACAGTTGTTATATATAATTAAATAATGGACTAGTCAAAGTAAACGACGATATATGTATTGTTTACATCAGTGTTGAATAAGGATTCAAATGGAGACTTTAATGCCAGCAATGAATTAATGCACAAAGACTTTTGTAACAACCTAGTAAAACGTCTGCAGGCTGATTTATTCTTGTTGTTCCATGTATTCCAATGCTTTTTCTAATCAATGAAACACTCCTGCTTGATGTTGGTGGTTGATTTTGGGCATGTTATCTTCATTTCCATCATCATGTTTCACTACCGACTCATTTTAATTTACTAATTTAATTACCATTTTGTCAGAGCACTAGCGTCAGTCGCAAGCCACTGCTTGAATTCTTCAACAGCGCAGTCTTGTTCATAGCCGGGTATGTCTGATATCAAGCGCAATCTTCATCGATAATATCATCAGATTCTTCGTTACCTTATGTTGACTCCTCTTCTCTGCCCCACAGTTTTAAAACTTTTGACCATCATTTTTGGATAGTTTCTCAGGTAATTTTTGTTCAAGCAACTTCCGACCAATAGATGAGTCCTTTTTTTAAGAAATATGTAATAAATATCTATGTATTACACTAATGAACATTACAATGTTGAGATGAGTCCTTTTTTTAAGAAATATGTAATAAATATCTATGTATTACACTAATGAACATTACAATGTTTTTATAATTAGGAAAGATTTTTAGGACAATTAAAAAAAAAAAAAAATGTACAAAACATCTCGAATTACTGGAAACTCAGACTATCAGATTATCAGAATATCAGATTACGAGACTCCACTATATTTATTTTTTTCCTTTTGAAAAGGATGATTTATCATATATCAGTTCACACACAATCATGTTTCAAAGATTTTCATATATTAGCAAATACAGAACAGGAGGGAGGCCATTCAGAGCTACTGAAGTAATATTTTTGTTTGAGAATTCAATGCATGTTGCCTCCAAGGAAACCAATAATTAATTATATAATAAGTAAATGGTTATTTACAACTAAATAAGCTGTCGGATAAAGAATAATACATACCTTTGGAAATGATATTGCTTTACTAATAGACGCTATCCATCCATCAGGTTTTCTGATAAGTTTGCAGACATCTAAGTTGTTGTCAGAATGTCTGTTGTAAACGAATGCCTTAGAATCTGGACTCCACCTAATAAGAGAAGCATGATCATAATCAACATTATACCTTATGAATTTATGATCTTTCTCTTTCCAGTCCTTTGTACTCCAAACAAAGATAGCCCTATCTAGAATAAAATAATTTGTTAATATAACTATTAACTAATCTATCTAATTCAAATTAATATGTTAAAATAATAATAAACTTATTTATTGTATTTCAGTATTAACCTTTCAAAACGGCAATGGAAATAACGATATCGGTCTATTATAGAGACAATTCCAAAATTTAAACTTGTTAACTTTTTCTACCACTAGGTTATGATACCAGTCCTCAGTTAAACTATCGAAAGCCCTAACAGCTAACCTTATCAGCTATTATCTGTAGTCTTTCAGACTCTTAATGATGCCTTACGTCTCATATGTCTGATTTAAACTGACAAGTACCTCTACATTGTAAAGAAACTCTGAACCGATATGTCTAAGACCTGATGAGGGTTTGGTTATCTTTGGAGCGAGAGTAGCAAGTGAAAATCGAAAGCTGTTATCTGCCAATAACAATAATGTAATTAACAAGTTTAATGATGCCAAAAAAAAATGCTTTATTTGGAGGACTTTTTTACAATATAACAAGTTAAAATTATAATACAATTTTACAGTATAGCAAGTTGTCCTATAGCAAGCTGGACATTTCCTAACAAAGATGAAGAGGAATGAAGAAAAAAAAGCTAGAAGTTCAATATAATTTTTAGTGACAGTAAACAATACTAAACCTATTTGATTAGGGATTGATAAATTATTTGCCATTTCTATAATTTTGTTTTATTGAAAACTAGTTTTGAATGTTGTACATTCATCTTCAGTTCTAAAAACACACAAAAATTCAAAAATAAGCAATTCAAAATATAGTTTGGTATTTTTATACATATTAGATTAGATACTAGTATACCTGAGCGAGAACTCTCACATTAGATATCTTGATGAATTCGAAATATAAGCGATTTTAGGGAAACATATTTATTCGTATTAATAATATAATATTATCAACAAATTTATTTAACACACACATTTGGTGAAGCTTTATAATAGTTTATAATGACCATGTTAATGTAATAGTTAATAATAAGTAATTAGCTTGACCTACTGGAAAGTACCCCCTCAGTTTAAAAGTTAAGCAATAAGACTCGTACAGTAACCACTTTCTGTTTGTAGTATTCTATAATTTATGGAAAGCTAAAAACAACATTTTAACAGAATAATTTAAAACTAATTAAAAAGTTTTTGTATACAGACTCAGCTTGCTTTTACATGTATATAGTTGCCATGACGACACGTATGCAAGATGGCATAAGACCCGTGCGGACATATAACGTGCATTATCTCAAAAATAGTAGATTTTTGGGCCTTAAAACGCTAGACCAATAGGCTCCATAGGAGCATAAATGGTCTTGATGCCCGCGTCAACATTTTTAAAACCCAGCTGATCCCGTCTCGATCTGTCGACCCTCAGTGGTCAAAGTTTTGAAACCTTCCAGTTTTTTCGTCACTTTTATTTAAGCCCTTGTAAGATTTTAAGAAACAAAATTGGAATTCGTCACATCTCCGTGAAATTCCCTTTCTTTTGATACATCACTCGTCAAAATCCATCACTCCTGAGAGCCAGAAAAGGGATCTATACTACCGTAATAATATATAGTAGTGATAATATAAATCAGTATTATAAAACATTTATGAATTATGAATTCTTGAATTATGTTTTATAATACTGATATATATTAAATCTAATTTAATATGTATAAAAATAACAAAATTGCTTATTTTTGAATTTTTGTGTGCTTTTAGAACTGAAGATGAATGTACAACATTCAAAACTAGTTTTCAATAAAATAAAATTATAGAAGTGGCGAATAATTTATCAATCCCTAATTAAATTGATCCTTTTATACCATCATGCGGATGTCATCTAAACCTATTTGATATGGAATGACGACCATCAATACATCAAAACCGATTAGTCAGCAATTGTTGAAGTCTACTATTTACAAGATTCACTTGAGATTTTCTTTAAATTATGTGCGAGCCAAAATCACTAGCTGAGATTAATCTAAAGATATCATGAAGTGAATTGCCAATACTGTTATTAGAATAATTACAGCAATGGATCAAATTTAGACGTGTAAGTAGATCATAGCCATTGAGTACCAGAATATTTAGAAATAATACAAACCCAGAAGGGGATCCTTGACAGTGGAAGCAACAGATGACAGATCACGTTGTTAAGAAGATGGCATATTTCCTTTTTGACAAAGAAGTAATAAGTTTGCTAACATAAAATTAGAAACAATGAGAAAATCAATCAAATCAACTTTTAAAAAAACAACTGATATTAATAAGGCACCATTAGTGTTTTATTAAGGGGTATCATAATAAATTAGAGAACATTATAAAGATACATTAAGATAAAAATTTTATTTATAATAACCGATGGTATGCTGATTATTTTACAAAAATTGAAAAATATGTATTTACCATCAGCACAAGTAGCCAGAAATTTTCCATTTGCACTAAAATCCATGTCAAGTATGATACCACTATGACCTTTCAAAGATGTCACGAGCCAATCATGAGTAAAATTTTGTTTAGGATCCCGGGTCCACTTTTCGGGATGTTGTTTCTTCTTTGGTACTTTATTAACCGTCGATGTAGTTGGTTTTTTGTTTGGTTTTTGAGTAGGTGATTCATCTGAAAACAGAATTTACCTAAATTTATCTACATTAAAAAAAGAAAAGGAAAACAGGGTACAACTATAGAGGAGCAGCGCACTATCAGAAGAGTCTAGAGACTGAATCGAGTGTCGTCTCACTAGCGATCTCTGGGACCATTCATGTTAACTACGTGCCCCTTTTTTCCACACTTTCTTATAAATTTGGTTTTATTCTCACCGCTTAAAGCTGTTTTTTTACAAGCAATTTTTCGATTGGTATGAAAATTCGTGTTTAGTAGTGCAAAAAACGAATATCAACTTTGTTTCTCCCTAAAAAAATATTTTACTCCGCTTTGTTACGTCGCGACAAATTTTATTCCCAGTTGCTACACCCATTGTGATTTAATTTTGTTAGATTCTAGTTTGCAACTATTTATGATAGTTACTGGGTAATTTCATGTTTTTTAATTATGAATTTAATCATTTATAATCATAATGGATAATAATAACAGTATTTATTTTTGTAGAAAATTAAATTAATTATTTAAAAAATTCAATTACGATGGTAAAGTGGTAATTTTATGTTTTTTTAATTATGAACATATTTATTTACATTATTTTTAAATAATTAAATTAGAACTAAATTAATGAAATTAATTATTAGAAATGTTTATTAATCATGGCCTTGAATTATGAAGATCATTTAAAAGAAACATTACTTGATTAATTATTATTTAATTGTATAAAAATAAGTGAAATACTTATATTCTTATGTGAAAAAGGGGAAGATGTTAAGTACATTAAAATAAAAAATAACTTTTTTATTTAAAAAAACAAACAAACAGTTATACCCAAATAAGAATCAATTTGCAAACTGTGAAACAGCTTTAAGCGGAGAGCATAAAACCAAATTTATAAGAAAGTGCTGAAAAAGGAGGCACGTAGTTAACAAGAATGGACCCAGAGATCGCTAGTGAGACGACACTCGATTCAGTCTCTAGACTCTTCTGATAGTGCGCCGCTCCTGTGTAGTTGTACCGAAAACAGTAAATACTTCAATAACAAAGTCTGGGATATAAAAGTCATTTATTATGAGATGTGACTAAAAATGCAAATACACATGAACGTGCATTATCTAGAAGCCCAATTTTTCAATACTTATTTCCTAATAATAACTTGGTTATAGCTATGCACAGACAAATGCTACAGCCTCTTATTGGTTAAATGTGGCAACTCCCTGGCTATCAAGAGGTATCCATTGTATTCTAATAAAGATAGTAATGCTACAAAATAAAAATTGGCTTACCTAGGAGGGAATCATAACAACACAACAGGGAGAAAGATAACCAGGGATCTTGGTCCCTTCATGCTTGAACATCACAGCCCAAACCCATTTCTACTTTTCTGTACCTAAAGTACACTAACACTAAGTTGATACAAAAGTCTTTATGCATAATCCATTGCAGACATTAAAGTATCCATTTGAATCTTTATTCAACAGTGATGTAAACAATGCATATATCGTTGTTTACTTTGACTAATCCTTTATTTAATTATGTACACCAACTGTCTCTACCATCCATTCCATTTTATAAATTTCATTGATAATGCTGGAAGAAAAAATTGCCATTTGTGGTCTTCTGAGGCACTACTGGAAAAAAGGATTAAATGCGAAGGCAGCTGCTGAGGAAATTTGTGCAATGGAAGGTGAAAATGTGGCGCGTCGAACAGTAGCGTTTTTGTTCTGGGAACAATAGTCTTCAAGGTAATGCTTTGTGTTTGGTGGAATTAAGAGGATGTTTTGCACTTTGATCTGGTTCCAGATGACAGGGATACTGACGTTTAGATTTACTGTGAACAACTGGAAACAGCATATAGAGTTTTAAAAGAGGAGTCCCCTGCTTTGGTCAATCATATTAAAATGATGTTTCAGGAAGACAATGATCCTACACATCGTTCACTCTTGATCAAAGAAAGATTTTCAGAAATGGAAGGTGTTAGCATCTTACCCCACCCTCCATACAGCCTTGACAATGCACTGTTTGGGAATGGTCTTCTACGATCAATGGCACATTTTTTTGAAAGGCTGGCACTTCAAGAACAATAGGAGTGTCCAATCAGGATGTGAGGAGTTTTCCGCCTTGAAAACCAATGACAACAAATTCAACTTCTGATAAAAAGATTTGTTAAAGTAATTGGCAATGATGCCCATATTTTGAATGTGTAGCTTTATACTGAAATTAAAATAAAACTTATTCTATGCACAAAGATTTTTGTAACAACCTAGTAGCAATAATGAGTAATTTTAAGCATCCCTAATCGACAAAAAAGAAGCACCATCACAAAAACTACTAAACTGTGATAACAATATCTCAAACTTTAAGCTTCCCTATTTACAATAAGAACAAACCAATATAGATTCTAAACAAAATTGACAGCTAAAACCAAAATCAAGATTTTTTATTAAAAAGCTAGAATATGCACCATAGGAAAAGAAGAATTAATGATAACTTTAATTTGTTTATACATTTTAAGCACTGAATTAATATCTAATACTGTCTTTGAAATAAAATTTTTAACAACGTGAACGACTTTATTGGCCAGATGTAGCAACACTCAGACAACGAATCTTTAAAAGAAAATCTAATTTCTTACGTTCTTTATTGACAGTCTTATCTTCTTTGAAGTACAACTGAGATATTGTGATCCAGGCTACCAAAACAGTTATGATAATGGGCATGAATTTGATTAAAAGAGGAACTAAAGTTTTGTGCAGAACCTCAGAGAACGGAGTGGAATCCATAATTTATTCACTATTTGGTTAGAAAATTCAAAATTTCTTGTAAAAACAACAATCTTTCATTTGCACAATGGCGGGAAAAAAAAACCTCTCTCATTTACAAAACATTATGACACGTTTAAATATAAACCGCAAGGAGCGCTGCCTTAAAAACATCGTTAGCCGAATGAAAATTATGACAACAAAGAGCTATCAAAGATATTTCACTATACAGATAAATACAAAACATTTTGTTGGACCAATTTCATTCTAAAAAGTTGGCCGTTTGTCAGTTGAAAATACGACTAAATTGTTAGAATATTCTCTACAAGTTGGGGTTTCGTAAATTCGGAATTAGTCCGATTAAAATTATGATTAAGTTTTTTAATCATAAAAACGAATTTATAATTATTTTTTCTATAGTTATTGGAAGCTAATTGCAAATATGCAATATAAGGTCTTTGCAGACTTATTCATCTAAAGGATGAATTGTGAACTTTTTCAGTCCCCCTTTTATTTTATTTTTTTGCACGTTGCCTACCTTTCTGATGGGAATGCACCTTGTAGCTTCTCTCTCCTTCCATCATCTCTTTAACATTGGTCGCTCATCTTTTTCCTGAGATTCCTCCTCAGGCGGTCCCAGCAGTGGCCACCTCCGTCCAGCCTCCTCTTCTTCGGACGGGCAGTTCCTACCAACGGTGTAGGTGTGTCTCATCACCTCCCTCTACCTTCCTATATTTTTCATACAGAAGGGGTAATGATCCTCCTCCACCAACCGCCTGGAAATCGCTCTCGTCAATGACGTGCATTCTGGTTTTCTTGGATAGCCAGGCTCAATGTTCTTCCATGGTGGCAGAGGATATTACTGCATGTTCGGCTGTATCAAGCACACCACAGCTTCTCCAAGAACCCTCCATGGCCCATCAGGATCTGTGAGGTGTCTTGGACTCGGCCAAACCTCTATTTACTTACCACCAGGCGATGATCCAATTTTGGAGACAAGTCTGTTTCCGGATGGTATTCCGTGGCACTTCTAATCATATTATCCGCTTCTGTGCCCTAGGATGGGTCATCCTTGGGGATATGTGCAATCCACAAACATTGTCGCCGTCTCCTCTAGAGGCCTGGTACCTGCGCCTCCTCTTTTCTTGGAGTACAGTCTTAGCTGTACAAAGAGGAGAAACACTTTGCACTTATGGTACCTTCGCCTCACTCTATGCTACTCTCTCTTGAGTGCAGGAGTTCACTATGGGACCGGGCGCGCTCTTATTCCACTCCGTGTCCACCAGGAATGCTTCTAATGTCCTGGAGAATTGTTTCCAATCAGCTGATCTGGCCACAAAGCCCCTCTCATGCTCTCGATTGTTCTCCTCTATCTTCTCGTGTCAGAACGCTAGGTCCAGTCGAGGACGCGTCTTGACATGAGCGGTGAGCTCAATGTTGCATCTACCCAGCTTTGCCCCCTGCTTCCATTGAATGTAGTCCCAACACTTTCATTCATCATCAGGAGTAAGAATCAGGCCACGCTATTCTCCACACCCCTCACAACTGTACGTAATGAATCCCAAACCGTGTTCCATGAGTGGGTGGCAGAGCAGACTATCATGTCGATATCTGGGCGTGACAGCCTCCACGGCGGTAATGCTGTTGTCATATTCTCTCTGGCTGACATGTAAGATGAAATAAAATTAAAAGCTTATCTGTCCTATCTTACATAACATGACGTTTGATCAGCCTTTGTATGCTGTTTTAACTGTATTTCGTAAGGAGAAGAGAGATTGACGAAGACAATTGCCACCTTAAACATCCTCTCTCTACTGCCCAAGGCCACCCCAAATCGAAGCGACAAATAATACTGCCACCAGATTGTTCCTGCACCAAGGTTCCTTTACGGCTGTTAGTTCACACTATCCTAAGCACCAATTTTCTTTGGGCCATGTTAAGCTGTATCACCCTGCACAGTTTTACAATTATGGTGGATTTCTTCCTCGGACAGTTCTCAGAGATGTGCACATCTTTGTGAACCACCAGAGGGGGTTCATTAATCCTAGATGTCAATACTCTAAAATCCTCCGGAGATTCGATCCAGTAGTCGGGTTTTGGGTATTACCGTCGGATGGACCTCCACCACCCAAATACTCGAGTTTTCCTCTCTCTGAGTTGAAGAAGCAGGCCCTAAAGCATTCCCGCCTACGTTCAACTTTGCGGGTTTTTCGATCCATTTGCCTTCGAGGCTCTTCTATTGTTTCTCCTCTAGCTCAACCGCTGTCAAATCAAAGGAACCCTTTGCTCGTCCTGATTAGCCTTGCCGTGAGTCCTCTAACCTTCAGGATGAGTTTCTTAGTCTGATCCGGCCCCTGGGTCCTAACCAGTTCCGTACGGGCTTTGATAACTTAAAAGCAATCCGAAATATCAGCGAGCTGATTACTGTTAAGACAGACTTGTAGCCAGTGGTACTTTTTTACATTTATTTTCTGTTTCACCATATCTTGCCAAAAATACATAAAAATAAGTTTATACATTTTAAACGTTCCATAATATCCCTTGCTGGTGTGGTGTAGGCTTTAATAACATTTATAATAAACTCTTTCCGGCTATTGAATAAACTTGTTTGATAAGTTGTGGACCAATATTTGAGATTCTTAGCTATTACCGAATTTTAAAATGATTTTTAAGACCTTAGCTCTCAATATTGCTAATTAATCCTATTTAATTGCTTAGATCTCGAGGATTTTCTGAAGCAACAGGACCACACGGAACCTGCGGAGGCGTGCTATAAGTGATCCAGCATGGATCGACGTGGAAGAAGATGCCGTCGATGTACACATAGACAAACGGATTAGTCATGAAAGCCACAATGAAGCTTCTGTCAATCAGGTGTGTAATATCCTGTTTTACGTTTTTTAGTAATTCACTAAGTATTCCATCAGACCCGCAGGACTTATTATTTTTCAGCGTTCCTAGGAGTTCACTAAAGGCGCCAGGAACCTGTAGGGGGACCAGAAAGCCTGTTCCAAGCATATGATTCTTTATTCATCTAAGTTCTTGTATGGCTATCACATAAACCTTATATTTGAGAGCTTCCTCAGTCAACAGCTTTAGGGTTCCAGGTTGGTATGAAGAATGTACGTTTCATGTTGCTAATATCCAGTTCTTATTCCTTTTCCAAGTCCCTTCGTTGTTATCTTATTTCTGTTGGTTTTGTAACAAGGGGGTTTCCAGAGTGGGTTGTCAGCCCTATGTTCAACCCCCAATCTGGAGGACCAGAGGTTTAGTTTTGGAGTACCCTTCTCCTTGAAAGATTGTTTACCTCAACTGACGAGTCCTTTGCATCCGTCCGCAATAGATCTAATAACTTGACCAAAGGTCAACGGACCTACTTAATAGGTTCTTCCGCCGCCAACCCGCCGTATGCCCCACTGCCAGCATATTACATCCTATTGAGCTTAAATCTTCCTTAATAGGACACCAGTCTCTTGTCAGTTCACCGATCCGAGTCGCCAAAGAGATTGGGTACCACATTCTTGATTTGGATTCCTCAGTTTAACAGGGTTCACCACGTGTAGGTGAGAGATCTGAGCTGGAGAGGAGAGATTAAGTGACCTCACAGTTGTGGGGTCATAAGAGACACTTCAATCCTCCATTTGAACCCGTATTTCAATAAATTTTCACTGTTGATCAGTTGCAAAAACTGAAGTTGGTCGGGGCGTGCTTAAATTATATTTAAAAGGATATATGAAATATTCAGTCCTGAGGCAAGCACAAATATATTCAAGCTAACTCTATTATACACAAATGAAGGAGATAGACGGATGTAATTATTCTCTTTACTAGACATGTTAGTTTTACTGTTCCTTATATGTTTAAACGTATTGAGACCAAAAATTATTTATACAAAGAGAACAGTAAGCTGATGTTTGTCATACATCTTGTTGACAGGCAAGCTTACTATTGTTAACAGAATGCATGAAAAAAAGTTTTATCGATGTCTAAACCATGAACCTATATTCTTAATTCACTACTGATGATAAAATAATATCAAAAATTAAAGTTTAAATTTAATAACAAAATATTGATAAGTGATCAAGAAGGCAACATTGCAGGGTCAAATATTACTGGTTGCTGCTGATGTGTTGATTTTGCCGCAGTACATTTTAAATAAAAAGGTAGTGATCGTCTCATTTGATCAATGCAAGGAAAAAAAATCTCTTATTTACTGCATTTTTAATTAAAATTACTGGAATGATCATTCATAGGACTCATATTTTAGTGGTTTTCGTTTTTTTGAAGAACATCTGGATTTGAAAGTAGATAACGCTAGTAACCTTTTTTTTTTTAATACAGTTCAAAGCTGCAATGTTCATTAAGCATTTATTTAAATCTTTCTTATGTGTTATTGCAACGACTTTTGCTACATTAAGTGACGTTGTTAGCGTAGGAGAGGTTATTTACGCTATCAATGCCGGTGGAGAAGCACATACCGATGTTTTTGGCATAAAATATGAAAGAGATCCATTGTTTGGGAAAGTCGGGACTCCTTCTGATTATGGTAAACAATTACTGATAGGAAGGGTACCTCAGAATGATCATATCTTGTACCAGACAGAGAGATACCATCACAACACCTTTGGGTATGATATACCCATAAATAAGGATGGAGATTATGTTATGGTTTTAAAATTTTGTGAAGTATATTTTAATGCTCCGAACATGAAGGTCAGTGATGGATGTTTTGCTTTAAGTTTAGTTTTGAAGTGTTATCAATTCTGTCATTTTAATTTAGGTTTTTGACATAGTATTGAATGGCGATCATACAATAGTTGCGGATCTTGATATATTTGACAAAGTTGGAAGAGGTGTAGCCCACGATGAATATATCAGCTTCAACGTTCAAAACGGGCGTCTTTATTACAATGAAGAAGAATCTGATATCAGAGGTGGAAAAATTAGAGTTGAATTTATAAAGGTACCTTTGTAGATTTATATTTGTGTTTATTATTGCCTTTTGTATATACTAACTCATTACTAAAGGTGTTGTTTATTTTTTTTTTAGGGTTATCGTGATAATCCAAAAATTAATGCGATTTATGTAGTTAAAGGAAAAATAGAAGGTAAGTTATTAATTTGTTTTAAATTTACATATATTGCTTAAACCTCATGGTATCGACACCCTATATTAAAGTAAAGTTAATGTGAATTCAATTAATTATTCCTTTTATGTTGTAAAAAGATAAATTAATTTGAATGAAAAGGAATTTGCACTACTGTTGTGTTGAATGAAATGTCAAGAGTTTATTTATTTAAAGGAAATATCCAACAAATATAGAATTATGCTTAAAAATAATGGTATTGGTATCGATCAATGATGTTTTACTTTAACAAATAAAAATATATATATTTTTTATTTTATAATATAAACACTATCTTAAGAATAATAATATCGTTCTTGTTTGCCCTGTTATTTTGTACTTAAACAGTTGTGTGTTTGTTATCTTTATGGAAGGCAAATACAATGATAGTACAGTGTGCTCCTGTTATCATGTTTATGTCATACTTATCTACAATATGACAGTTGTACAAACCTATTTTTAGCTTTGTAATATTCCTAATGGTTTTTTTTTTTTAAATTTAAATATTTTCTATTAAAGCAGTGGGTTTTCTTAATCTTGTAAGGGCTCCTTCAAGACTATTCTATCCTAGGCCCATTCTTCTCGTAGGCCATGTCTCATCAAAGATTCCTCAATTTCATTATTCCTTCCAGAATATAATTAGGGATTGATAAATTATTTGCCACTTCTATAAATTTGTTTTATTGAAAACTAGTTTCGAATGTTATTCATCCTCAGTTCTAAAAAAACACAAAAATTCAAAAATAAGCAATTTAAAATATAGTTTTATATTATTATACATATTAAATTAGATATAATATAAATCAGTATTATAAAACATTTATGAATTATGAATTTAATTAAGACAACAAATCAAATACATGTTGGCACTCACTAAGGTTTAAATGGATTATATCAAACAGAAAAGTTTGTACTGGTTTCTTCTTGCATTGAACTAACAATGAACGAAAGATAGGTAGGATATTTATAGGTAAACGGTTTAAGGGTCGGGGTTTTTACAGTAATGCCTGCGAGTAATTGGATTTTCTGTTATAGATGGGAATAAATTTAAGATTGGACTATTGGAGATATTTATTTGGTCATTTAAGCAAAAATCTGGATTGGATTTGAAGGATTTTATTATTTCAAGTGCTTCATATATATTTAATTTGAGGCTGTTTTCAACGTGATCATGGATTCTTCCAGAATGTTTTTTTTTTTTCCATTCTGGATCTTACTGCCACTCGTCACCAGTAGCCCATTTCCGTGGCCAATAGTTTCTTCCTAAGATCGCCCTTTCTGGTCTATGTTTTTGCTCCATATGTCATAATGCTCAATATTATACTTTTATAAATATTTCTTTTGGTTCTAGGAATGATATTCCTACTCCATAGCATTTTATAAATATTTCTTTTGGTTCTAGGAATCGTATTTCTACTCCATAGTATTGAGCATGGAAATTATCCTTTTCCCATCAGCAATCCTTTGCATTTCCATGTCGCAGGAACCATCCAATTCAATCATAGATCCAAGGTATTTAGAGTGTTGAACCCTTTTCGGTGCCTCTCCTCGATTCAGTTCTATGTCATCATTACTTGATGATATAAATTCAGTCATCTCAGCATTTATAACCAGAAAGGAAGGGAATTATCAACAAAGTGGGTTAATATTCCTCCTTCAACTTCCTTAACATATAACCTGCATCTTCCGTATCCTGGCTATTCTAGAATTCTTAGGGGAGCTTATACTCTCAATAGTTCCATTCTAAATTTGTGACACATTATCTTGCAGTAAATTCTTGTTTGTTTAGTAAGATATATGTAAATAGAACTAAATATAATATTTTTTCGTAACTAAGCACATTATACTATTTATTATTAATTACCAGTTACGGATAAGAGGGCCGTGTGAGCTCTGTGCGTTAGTAATATTATGGTTAAAGGATTGAATTGCAACCTCTGGATTGGTTACCACAGGAAATTTAACATTATTCCCATTTAAAAGGGAAGCTTACAATTACATTGTGAATAGTTGACATTCGCATGATGGTATAGAAGGATCAATCTAATTAGGGATTGATAAATTATTTGCCACTTCTATAAATTTGTTTTATTGAAAACTAGTTTCGAATGTTATTCATCCATCCTCAGTTCTAAAAACACACAAAAAATTCAAAAATAAGCTATTCAAAATATAATTGTTATTATTATACATATTAAATTATATAAATCAGTATTATAAAACATGCATAATACAATATAATGTTTTATAATACTGATTTATATAATTTAATATGTATAATAATATAAAACTATATTTTAAATTGCTTATTTTTGAATTTTTTGTGTGTTTTTAGAACTGAGGATGAATGTATAACATTCGAAACTAGTTTTCAATAAAACAAATTCATAGAAGTGGCAAATAATTTATCAATCCCTAATTACATTGTGAATAAATTGATATCAGATTACCATTTGTCCTCATTCCCTAGAGGTTCAGATATTGATAGAGATGCCTGATTCCGGAGCAGTTACGTCAGCTTTTATTTTATACACAACTTATGTCGTGTACTCAAACAATGGTGTCTCTCATGACAAATTCAAATTCTGTCATAAAATTTAGTATGCCAATCCAAGATTCGTATTAGGATCATTAAGAATCAGAAATCAGTGCTCTGCCCATTAGGTTATGAAAGCTTTAATAATAATAATATCAATTATCAAAAAATCTCGATTCATTTCTGTATTTGTTACTCCCTTCTTTCTTCGAACTATATATTTAAAAATAAAAAATATATATAATGCACTTTATTGCATATGTTAATCCCAGAAACAATAATTGATAAATTGATATTTTAACTCTTTATTAGATTAGTAAGCGATGCATTTTATTATTCATTTTAAATACCAAGCAGATAACTTTAATAGTTTTATGGCATTATTGGAAACTGTAATCCTGCCACATCATAAATTTATAAGTTTAAAATAAATAGCATTACTGCTGTAGAGGCTTCAACCAAACAAAAATAAGCATGAATTATCTTATCGAATCTAAACTGAAAACAATGATTGTAGGATGGAATGCATGTTTTCTCTCTTTCAGAATATTTAGACTCACCGAAGTAGTCTATACTGTCAACTATTAAATATTTAAGTTAAATTCTACATTTCTTTTCAGAAATTCTAACAAAGATTTCTTGTTCTAGTTTTAACTATAAGTTTATTCATTTTGTTTTACAATGTCATTAAATTAAATTTTATAATGTATTAATTCTTTATTATTATAATAATTAAATGACTGACCTCAACAGTTGTTTTTTATTGGTAATATGTTTATTTGTTTTCATTTTATACATAGAAGCATATAAGAAATAAAAACGACCAATTACTAGGTTAGTTGACATCCGCATGATGGTATAGAAGGATCAATCTAATTAGGGATTGATAAATTATTTGCCACTTCTATAAATTTGTTTTATTGAAAACTAGTTTCGAATGTTATTCATTCATCCTCAGTTCTAAAACCACACAAAAAATTCAAAAATAAGCAATTCAAAATATAGTTTGGTATTATTATACATATTAAATTAGATTAATATAAATCATTATTATAAAACATTTATGAACTATGAATTTAATTAAGACAAGAAATCAAATACATGTTGGTACTCACCAAGATTTAAATGGATTATATCAAACAGGAAAGTTTGTACTGGTTTCTTCTCGCATTGCACTAACAATGAACAAGAGATAGGCAGGATGTTTTTAGGTAAACGGTTTAAGGGTCAGGGTTTTCCCAGTAATGCCGGTGAGTAATTGTTTTTTTTGTTATAGATGGGAATAAATTTAAGATTAGATCGCTGGAGATATTTATTTGGTCATTTAAGCAAAAATCTGGATTGGATTTGAAGGATTATATTATTTCAAGTGCTTCATATATATTTAATTTGAGACTGTATTCAACGTGATGTATTAATTTAACTCCTTAGTCTTTGATGAATTTATGATTATTTTCATTTAAATGAATAGCAAAGTTGGAATTATCTGTCTTATTATTATATGCACTGAATGTTCCTTCAATCTCGATTTAGCGATCTTCCAGTTTTTCCCGTGTATTTGGCTGCACAATCATTACAATTTAGTTTGTATACTCCGCTTTTTTGTAAAGGGTCTATTTTGTCTTTATGAGAAGAGAAATATGAGGATAGGTTTTTTTCTATTTTAAATGCAGGGTTTAATCCTATTTTTTTCAATTCATATGTATAATAATACCAACTATATTTTGAATTGCTTATTTTTGAATTTTTTGTGTGTTTTTAGAACTGAAGATGAATGTATAACATTCGAAACTAGTTTTCAATTAAACAAATTTATAGAAGTGGCAAATAATTTATCAATCCCTAATTACGAGGTTGTTGCATAAGTCTTTGTGCATTAATTCGTTACTGACATTAACGTCTGCTTTTTTAACTGTTATTCAACTCTGATGTAAACAATGCATGTATCATTGTTTACTTAAACTAATCCATTATTTAATTATGTAGAACAACTGTCTCTGTCTATCATTCCATTTTATAAATTTCACTGAAAATGTCAGTGAAAAAAAATTCTCATTTGTGGTCCAGAAGGAAGGGAATTTCAGAAAAACACTACTGGAAAAAAGGACAAAGTGTGAAGGAAGCAGCCGAGGAAATGTTTGCGATGAATGGTGAAAATGTATACCCAAGTGTTTTGGTTGAGGTGTTTCAATTCTGGGAACAGCAGCACTGCAGGGCTATTGGCGCTGAGCTTTACTGGCTTACTCGAAAGAGTATATAGAGTTTTAAAAGAGAAGTTCTCTGCTTTTGTCTATCCGAATAAAGCGATGTTTCAGCAAGACAACGCTCCTGTCCATCGTTCACACTTAGTCAAAGAAAAAATGTTTATAATGGAGGGTTTTAGCATCTTGCCCCTCCCTCCTTATAGCCCTGACGTTACACCGTCTGACTACGGTCTTTTCCGGTAAATAAGATACTTTTTGAAAGGTCGGTACATCGAAAATGAGGATGTGAGCAATTTTTCACGTTGAAAACCAAGGACTGATATCACCACCCAATTCAACTTCTGATAGAAAGATGGGTTACAAGTAATTGACAAGGATGCCCTGTATTTTTAAGAATAATTTCAATGTGTAGATTTTATAATTAAATTTAAATATAACTGATTTTATGCACAAAAACATTTGTAAACGACCTAGTAATATATTTATGAGTATTAGTTACATTAGTATATTACTACTTTTGTTGTAGATGTCCCCAAACTTCCACCACTTCCTGAAGCTGAGGAATGGAAGAATGAAGAAAACGATGAAAGATCGAGCAATAGCAAATCAAGGAGGCCCAGTGGCCCAAAAACACCCGATCCATATTCTGTTGATGATTCATCATTGATGTTACCTGTTTTTATAGCTATTGGTGCTTTTTTACCTCTGTTGTTTTGTATGTGTAAACTGTGATTGTAGTACTAGTTTTTTTATTTTTCATTGTAATAAACACTCGTAGGCCAAAACACTTTCAGTTTGTGATTCTCGTACTTATATACACAAAGCAGAGGCATGCTTCACGGTACAAATTGAGTGACCTAATTTATAACTAATTTTGACTGTCATTATCACTAACTAACATTATAGGTTTTTTGAAATGTCAGACTTTGAAAATGTTATCACGCGATATGTATCACATCATTTAGAAGTATTTGTAGGTAGTCTATTTTAGACTGAAATTTAAAAGTATTGTTTATTTTAAATTATTTCTTTTGTTATTTTATGATGAATTCAGTATTGCTATTATTTTTTATTAAGATTTAGTTGTTTTTGTCTTCATATCTTTATTTATTTATATGTTACCACTTATGAAAATTTATATATTTTTATTAATATAGATAGGATTTATATCCTATATATGATTTGTATGAAAGTATTCATAATTAGTGTTATCGATTTTATTTTAAGCACAGCAAAAATATTGACGGTAAAATACCAGTTCACTACCCCAACATGCTGGGTGGGTACAAGCGTAAATCATAGGACCTCACTGTACATACTGAAACTAGCCGATTAATTATTTCTTTAGGGGACTGAAAGAATAATTATTAGAAGTAAACAATGGTACTTATATTGGTAGATAAGTCAGTTTCGGGTAATAACTTGGTTCGTATTTATACGAATTTATGCGTTGGCCTTCGTATTCAATTCGTAATATTATAATAATATTATTATTATTCGTAATATAATTCAATTAATAAAATTCGTATTCATTGAGATCATGAGTAAAGCCCCCAACGATTCCTTTTCAGTTGAGGTCGGGGCCTTACCGTAACTTAAATTTAGTTATTCGGCTAAACTCGGCAATTTCTATATATAAAGTGAGGCCCTATGTTCTAGGCTTGTGATCAGCCGCCATGTTGGGGTAGTGAAAGTGGAATTAGTACCAAATTGACTATTCATTACGCCACTCAATTATTAATTCTATGACTAGCACCTGCGCTTATGGGAAAATTTCATCCAAAAAACAAAACAAAAAAAACATACAAATAAACTATCTTTTTTAATAAATGTTTACACTTAGTTATCATTTCTGAATTAAGGTACTATTTATTTTGTAGTATGTAGTATATGGAATTATTTTTATCAAGCAGCCTGATGAAAATAATTCACATGGTATTCAATGGTATTGAGCATGATTAATGTATTGTGTATTTATTTAAATTATAAAGGCGGTGCATCTTGAATGAAAATTGTATTTGATAAGTATTCTGTCTTTTGGAAGAATTATAGAATTAGATAATTTTCCATTAGTTATTGACACACATATTAGGAATCAATAGCTATGTTTCAACTTCATATTAACTCTTGTAATCAATGTGGCATTTCAATGACCTGAAATAATTTTTGAACTACAGTTCCTTTTTTGAGTACAAGTTTCTTAAAATTAAATTGTATTTTTTTTTTTTATGTATGTGCTTACAATGCAATATCTGGTTAATTCGTAATATCATATTTTAAGATGCAATATGAGATAACACATTTTTTATTTACTGTTTATTTCATATCGGGTTGTGCGTGCTATGTTACCAATGGAGAGAAACTGTATTAGTATCTTTGGTCAGGTTTTGAAACTTTAATTGGGCATCTGCTTCGTGTGAAATTACGAATCCAACAATATGCATGAGTCAATTTTGGTAAAAATTCAGTTCATCAGTCGTATCATATTGCATCTTAAGCCATAATATGTTATATATTAATTGTTTTAAGATGGTCTTTAATTTTAATCTTTGATCTGACAAAATGTTCATTTTTTAAAAAAAAAAGAAGAAGTTTAGTAGAGGTATCGACAAATATTTTAATTTAACGTGTGTTAAACTTAGCGTCCAATATTTCTTGAAAGAGGTTATTTTTATTTCGTGGAAATTGGATAAGCAATTAGCCCGTAGTTAGTATTGAAAGAAGTTGGCTTAATTTTTTATCTCTGTCAATGAAAATATATTTTTATTGCAAATAAATATTTTCTAAGTTAATATGCAAAAATTCATACTATGCAAAAATTATATTGTTTAAAATATAGACAAAACATTAAATATAGTTAGTATGGTTTATTAAAAAAAAAAAATAAATAAATAAAAGAAATGGCATTGTGCAATGAAAATTTAATTTATATCTTGTCGTCTTAAACTGGTATTTCTTGACTTGTACTTTTTTAATTTAATTTTAAACTTAACCGATGTTATACAGTTGTGTTTCCTGAGGAAACCTTTGGTTGTTATATATTAATTTTAAAGTATTTCTTTTTTTATTTTAGTTTAAACTGTTGATCTTATGTATTTAAGTTACATGTAAGTATTTCTTTGTGTAAATCTAGGGATAAGTGTAATGGTTTCCCCACAAACCATTATGCCGTTATGGATGGAATAATATTTGTAAGATGATGCAAAAATTGTTTAGGAATATAATTTTAGTCTGTTTAAGATTTATTTATTTAAATGATTATTTATGTGTAATTAATATTCTGTTATTTATTTAGTATTAAATACTTTTATATATGATTATATATTTTTTTAAATTTAATCGGTAAGATATAAGAAAAACTCACAGGATTTCATAACTAACAGTATATACATTCCTAGCACACACACACACACACGCACACAAACACATAAACTTATATATCCTTTAATAATAATATTCCTGGATGTTATACATTAATGAAGTAAAAAAAAAATAAAAGAATTTAAATTGTTGACAGCAGATTCTTTAACTTTAACCTATAACATCAAGTTAAGCATCAAAACTTTTAAAGATGATCTTTTAATTCTTTAAAATCAATTACAGTACAACCTCTGTATATAGAACATGAAGGTTCCTTGAAAAAAATTTGATATATGAAATTTTCGATATTTCGAAAGATTGCAATTTTTCACCCTTTTCAGGCTAAAACAATTACAGCTATTCTTTAGTGTTAATGATGTAACAAAGGCAATTTTTTAGGGTTAAAGAAAAACAAAACTGAACGATCAATAACACTTATTTGAAAAATTGTACCAATTACATCTGTGATTGCAGATTTTTTACAAATGCCCATTTATAATTTAATAAGGACATGTATTAAAAATATGCAAACATACATAAAAATTTATTTATTTTTGTTTTCGCGTAAGAGAGCTTCTAATATCTATTTATTTATAATTCATCACCGAGTTATATTTAGGAGCAATATTCACAACAAGAAAGGCAAAGTTAAACTGAATTTAAATTGAAAATTTCACTCTATGCTAGCAAAGAGGTTCAGAGAATTTAGGTACTCCTATACTTCTGAAACAAGATCTTTCCTGAATTTATATTGCTTTGCAAACCAGTCGGTTGTCTTATTTAATGATAACCCATTCTTATGTACTTAAACCAAAGGCTGTTTTTGATGAAATTCACATTTTATATTTTTTTAAATTAGAATTTTTTATTCGATATACAGAATAATTTTTTTCTAATAAAAATTCAAGATTCCTAAATAAAGTGGTTTGCTATGTGAAAGTTCGATATACAGAAGTTTGACTGTATTTTATTCGTAGAATCCGATTCATTTTTTGTTATCTATCCATTAGAAAGAAGCTCATCAGACTAGACCTGAAATATGTAACCTAGTTCTAAGGCCTGAAAATATTTTGAAACTAATTTAAAAAAAATACAGGTTGGGACAGAAATAACTGATACATTTTGAAGGGCAGTACAAAACAATGTCGCTTGAAAAAAAAAAAACTGGTTTTATTTTCAAAAGTATATTGAAAATTACAGTTTTATTTCAGTGGGCTAACGACATTTCGGATGGCCACTGTGCGTGACTTCAGTGTTATCTGCCTATACTTTTCTGAGGAGAGGGGTTTAACGGTAACTGTGAACTCAGACTGTTACGTGCACATGTTGTTCCTATATTGATGTAGTTGATTGTCAACAATTTCTTCTCGACAGGTGAGAATTTAATATTTGTAAGTATTATTGTACTTTAGTACAATGAACACTCTGATACTTGAATGTGATTACTGATAGGATTTAGTCTTCTGTTTTTGAAGATTCTTCAGATCATCTGTATTTAATTTCTTATATATCTCTTTCATACTATTTTTCTTTAGAAGTCGTCTATTCGCCTCTTTCTTCTACTCAAAACATCTCTCTGATGGTGAATGATTCTCATCACATCATCTTCATAAATGTTAGAAAGTCGCAAAACTAGCCTGAAAAATATGTATCTTATTTTAAAATTTATATATGAAAATCGCCAAGCAGTATAAAGATCCTACTTTCTAAAAGAGATTATAAACTAAACAGACTTTGCAAATGTTAGAGAAGGTACATTAATTGTTGTAGATTAGCTGAAAAAATAATAAGCATGTCCATTAAATTTTACAATCATAAGTTTTTTACTTTCACTTACCTATTATGAAATACGAGTAAATAGTAAGGGAAAGTATTGCGATCATGAAACATTTCGAATTCGGATTTTCAATGGAAATATGCGTTTTAAAGTTCCTTGAGTCCATATAAAAAAATCTCGCAAAATAGTCTGTGTGTATGCGAGCAGTGTAGCTCAAAAACGAAAAGTTGTATGAAACTGGAATTACATATTTAAGGTAGGTATTAGCCTGAGATGTTAAAGCAATCTTTTCATTAAATTCGACTTACCGGTAGTGCTACTTTATATGGGTAATTATCTGAAGATGGGAAGATTTCACTTCCTAAAATCTCAATAATTTGTTTATTTATTTAAAGACTTTTCAACTTCGGTCATATGTCGTCACCAAATATAAGTTTTTTCCATCTTTCTCTGTCTTGCCAGTCTCCTTCACGCATTCCCATGTTCACCATTGATACGCTCCAACCAGCTTCTGCTCGGGCGACCCCTCTTCCGTTTTCTCTCTGGTCTCCATACCAAAATTCTTTCAGGCCATCGCCCCTCTTCCATCCTTATCACATGCCCATACCATTTCAGCCTCATTGTTTCAATGGTATGGAGGATGTTCTCCACTTGTTGAACTTGCCATCTTATTTCACTATTTAGAACTTTTTGAAGCCGTGAGATACCACATGATCGCCTCTAGTAATACATTTCTAGGACTATAAGTCTTTGTGATTGATCCTCTTTAATTGTCCATGCTTCTGCTGCGTAGAGAGTAACACTTTCTAGGAATGATTTGTATATAATTTTTTTTGTTTTTAAGGAAACTGTTTTACTCCATAGTACCGAATTTAAGGTTCTAATAACGATCTTCCCGTTGCTTATGCTCCTTTCAATGTCCATGTCTACCAAAGTATCAGATAAAAAATTATTGTTCTAAGGCTTTAAAAACGAAACATAAATTCTCACATTTGATAAGATTAAAAAAAATATATTTTTTCAATCCAAATACTTACCAAAGTGGACAAGGGCTGACATATAAAGGCAATAATTTATTTTCAAACTTCCTGCAGAATGATTGAAGTTTTTCGTTTTAAATTATAGTGAGAAGTGTTCAGAGATACATTTTTGAACGATGGTATTGTTTTCATGGTGACTGGAGGTATAGTTTTCACTGATAACTTGAAAGTCCCTTCCAAGCCAGCGCTAAAATAAAAAGTACACAGATCATACTAAATAGTAATTAGTATAATTTTAAATAATATCTAATTAAAGCAGTAATAATTTCAATAATTCCAATGAATACGAATGTTACAATTAAAAACAAAGCAGATAGTTAGTACAAATGGCGCTAGAGTGTGCTAGTCCGCCGACCTTCGGGCTAGCTCCTGAGGAACCAGTGATAACGCGCCCCTCTTGTAAAGTTGTACCTAATGATTTGATGTTGCTCTTTATTTCCTTTAAAAATATTTTACATTTTATTATTACAATAGTTCGATCTACATAACCACTTTTGTTGCAATTACTATTGAATAATACTAAAGAAAAAACTGAAATCAACAGCATTGTTTTGTACCAATATTCAATATAATCAACCTGAAAATTGAATGAATGAAAAAAAAAACCACTGTATTTAGCAATTATATATTGGGGGAGGAGAGGAGGAGAGTACAGTGAGGTAATCTCGAATATTCACAAGGAAAAAAAAAAAAAATATATATATATATATATATATATATATATATATATATATATATATATATATATATATATATATATAATGATATACAAAATAAATAAAGATGTTGTAATAGTGGAATAATTTCTTCCTTATATCTCTATATTCCTTTATTATTATGTTACATTGTTCCACCAACGTTTCAGGGTACTCCCCTATTCTCAAGGTGTTTTTTATTTTTCCTCTATACTCCTATTGTCTAGAGCTATCCATATTGATTTCGTCTGTTAATAAATACAAATAATTAAACAAGAAAAAACTGTGTTTTATATAATTTAAAACCATTGCTTGGGATATGTACTACATCTATTTTTATCATTTTCGAGACGATGTAACATATAATAATAAGTGTATATAGAGATATAAGGAAGAAATTATTCCACTAATACAACACTAGAATTCTCTTTCTTACCATTATTAGTATTAAATACTTAGAAAAATATATAAACTTAAAAATTTGACCTCTAAGTACATAATAACTTAAACAAACTTGTAACTCAGACATTTAAAAAAAACAAAAAAAAAAAAAAACCCTGTACCACTACATCCCATTAAGGGTCTCGGGCTCAGTACTTGGATCTAATAGGACCGTACAGTTTCTAAACAAACAGTTGTGCAAGGAGGTGATCTGGCCGAGATCACGCTCAACCACCAGATTTTCTCCACTTACAGGGTCGGTCCACGGCTGATAACAGAATGAATCTAGAACATCGTAACCGAGAGTAAAGTAACATAGTGCCTTATCACTGAGTCATCCCACTATAAGATATTTAAGTGAGTAACAGTAATAATTAATAAATAAATACAAATTCCAAATACAGGCAATAACCTGACTATTTGTTTAGTATGAAATCCATTCAACTAATAAAATTCTAAATTAATAACAACCTAAATAAAATCTACAAATAAATAAAAAATCTATAACATATAAATGAAAATAAAACTAGTATCAACTTGAAAATTGGCTCTGCCATTTTAAGTATTAATAAAATAAGAATTTAAAGGTAGTAAAGAAAAAGTCTATTGAAGTTATTGTTATCAGTAGTGCAACCATAAATTCATTAACTTGAAAAATAACACTTCAAGAAATCTAGAACGATACAAACGTCCAATTCTATTTAATGATTAGAATACAGAATTTTCATTATGTTAGATTCCCGGTGTCAACTAGATCTGCTAATTACTTGTTTATTTAATAAGGTGAAAAATTACATTAGCCACAGCTTTTCCAATACTAAATTGAATTCCTTTTTTTTATTTATCTTTATCACAACTTTCTAAGAATTCTTGTTTTCTCAGTATATTTATTCTGATACCAATAGCTTAAAAATACCATTCAACTAGTTAAGATTAATTTATAAGCAGAACATGAGTTTAATTCATTTACTTAAATGTTGCAGGGATGATAACATAAAGTCCTGGAGTCAGCTTAAATTGTTGTTTTACTTGTCTCCAATTTACGAACGCCCCCGTATCTCCTGCCGGCGGCATACATAGAAAGTATTCTGCACTCAGTCTTTCTTCCATGCTGTCGGTCTACATAAAAAATAGATAAAACCATTAGATTGAAATGGTTTTAATGCTATATCACTGTAGATATTGGCCTGTTTAGCAAAATGTAGTTCTGAAGTTTCTCCAAAATCTTTACATCTGATTTTGAAAAATTTCACATATGTACAAGGTGTAAACAAAGGCTGTCCATTTTTCTCTCTAAGTCTCCGAAAGTACTTTGCAAACTGTTTTTATTAAATATTTTTCACCCTTTACAGCTTAAATATAATTTTTATTTTTTAAATCAGTTTATACCTGTTTCAAAATTAATCAAGTCCTGAAATTTGTGTAATAAGGCACCATTATTATATATAAAAAAAAGGCTTGATTTCCAAGCAGGCTGGACAGGTTTTCTTTAAAAAATTTAAGGGTGGTGTGAACCTTGAAAGTAAGTCCAGAATGCACTCTATCATAGAATCTTTATTTTGTAAGATGAATAAGGTGAGTAAACTATCAATTTTTGGTTAATTATTTTCAATAATGAACCTTTGTAATAGACCAAAACAAAATTATTTTTTTTAACCCCACCTCAAAATTTGAAGTTTTGCGTTTCAAGATAGATCATCATCATCATCAGTTCCAGTTCCTTATTCCTAGAATAACCCTAGCATCCTCAGCCATGCCATTAAGCTATCTCAATCTAGGCCTTCCTCTCTTTATTAGAATGGTTTCATCAGGAGCTTCTTCGGTATTTTCTCCTCTCCCATTCTTGACACATGTCCTGCCCACCTTAGCCGGCTCAATTTGATAGTCTGGATGATCTTGGGTTTGGGGAATATGGTTTATAATTCCCCGGTTAGATCGTCCTTCTCCATTGCCCAGCAGTTAGGACTCCTCGATATAATTTTTGAAGAATCTTTTCAAAGGCCAGGGGATCATGTAGGCTATTTTTACTGAGCGTCCCTGTCTCAAAACCATAAAGGAGAACTGGCCATATCAAGGTTTCGTAGAGCTGGACCATGGTTTATCAAGATAAAAAACTACTACAAACTTACTTGCTTATGCTGAAATAACATCGATTGGCAATCACAATTTTCTTTTTAATTTCAGCTGCTACATTATTGTCTTTTTTCACCCTAAATAATTGAACTCCGTCACTTTCTCAAAATTGTACAGGCTTATGGTCACAATATCTCCAGGTCTTGTAGGGTCTTCCGTCACCATGTACTTGGTCTTCGCTTTGTTGACCTTTAGGCCAAGTCTATTTGCTGGTCCAATCGATGCGAGAAATGCTTCTGTGACATCCCTCGTTGAATGTCCGATTATATCAACGTCGTCTGCGTAAGCTAGGAGCTGGATATGTTTATAAAATTTTGTGCCACCGACCTGTATTTTTGCTTGTCTAACTGCAGATTCCAATGCTAAATTGAAAAGAAGATAAGCTAATACATCACCCTGGCGAATATCTTTCTCTTCAGAAAATTCTTCAGAATGGTGTCCATTTATCAGAACCACACATCTCATACCTTTCATAATTAATTTATCCATGCCTATGACCTTATTAGAAATTTTGAATTCTTTGAGTACTTTATAAAGCTCTTCACGGTTAACACATAGGCCACTTTAAAATCGATGAACAGGTAGTGGGTTTTCATATTATATATACGCCCCCGTCTCGAGGATTGTCTGTAGGCTGAATATCTGGTCAGTAGTAGATCTGCCCTTCCTGAAACCGCACTGGTAAGAGCCAAGTTTTTGTCATGCAAAGCCAAAAATCAAATAAATAAAAAAATTCATCCATCTGCTGTCTGCGGATTTTCTCTGAGACCACTGGACTGATTTTTTGGGGATTTGGCACTCCAGGATGATCTTTCAAATTTGATATTGCAATATGCCATTTTGTTTCAAAAGGCAGCTGATTAAAGGTTTTATAGGCCCATATCTCGGCCATTTATGAAGATAGAGAAAAAAAAAATTATATATATATATATTTTTAAAAATCATTTTACCAAAGCATAAAAAAATCACTCCAAATAATTTAGAAATGATAATTTGTGCAATAATTTGCAGTGATTTTAAGATAAAGATAAAAGGACACGTACTTTGTTTACACCCTAATACTATGGAACAGGATAAGACATGTAATTCTCATTAGTAATCCATGAAAATGGCAGATTTTATGTTGATTCAATAATTAATTACGTAATCAATTTTATAAACTAACTTATAAAATAAATATTAACATAAAAAATATTTTAAATCAGTTCAATTTACCTTATAAATAAAAAAGGCAACATGAAGAGGGGGTTCTGATAAGTTGGTCTGAGTAAGACAAATATGAACATTTATGTAATTCAAACTCGGGTCTGGAAGATAGAAATCATCATTTTTAGGGTGTTTATCAGGAGGTCCGATAGCAAGTAAATATTGAGGGTTGATTGAGAACAGTTCCAGGTCGTTCCTAGATCCTCCAGCACTTTGACCTGCTTTCCAGCTCCCCACAGTTTCCAAGCACACTAAATTTTGATGCTGTAAATAAACAAAAGATATTACATTTATAAAAACAAAGAGCTATAATATATTAAGAATCATAAACTCAGAACATAAACTTTTTTTCTTTTTTTACTTCAAATAGTTATCCTCCTTTGGAATTTACTTCTTTTCATTAACATTAATAATTTTTAGTCAAATTTCTTGCCTTAACAAATTATACAGGATCATAAGTAAAATTTTGAATGAACGTTATGGCAAATGAGGCGTTAATATATATCCATTATATGGCCTTAATATATATAAAGTTAATATATCCAATTCTCATAATATAAGATTTTTTGGAATAACTAAAACTTATTTCATTTTGTTTCAAACCTTAAATGTTCCCTTGTCAAATTGGTGTTACAAATCAACATTTTCAATAAAAATTTGCCTCACCTCCGTGAGATGTATAATAATTTTTACTTTTCTGCCGCTTAAGGACAGTATTGTAATCAGGTAAAAATTTCAATGTGCAGTTTTCAAAGGATCTATGTGTTTCAGAGCCCGCTGGGTCAAAAAAACTTATTTTTAGCCATTTCCTGTGTGTCTGTCTGTGCTACAATTATCTCTTGACCAGGTGGACCGAATTTATTGTTGTTTTTTGTAGGGTTTCAGCTCCTGTGTACTAAATCGGGTACTCTATGTGCAATATTCGAAAAACTTGTTTGTCACTACACTGTAGAGCAAAACGGCTCAAATGATTTTGATGAATTTTGTTGTTTAAATTCTTCTAGTTAAAGCTCTAAACCTAGCCTTATATAAGGTTCATAAAAAAAAAAAAAAAAAAAAAAAAAAAAAAAAAAAAAAAAAAAAAAAAAAAAAAAAAAAAAAAAAAAAAAAAAAAAAAAAACCTGTACCACTACAACCCATGAAGGGTCTTGGGTTCAGTATCTAGTAAGGACCATACTGTTTCTAAGCCAACAGTTTTGAAAGGAGGTGATTTGGCCGAGATCACGCTCAACCATCAGTTTTTCCCCCAATTAAGAGTACCCACTTTATAAAGGCTAGGTGATCCCCAGCAAGGTCTTTCGTTCCCACAGGGTCGATCCACACTGATAACAGATTAAATAATCATCTGCCACAGCCGGTCTCGAACTCAAGACGGTAACATGGTAACACAGTGCCTTACCACTGAGCTACTCTGCTCCATGGTTCATCCTAAAGAAAAAGTAGGAAAAAATGTTATGACCAAAAGAATATTTGATTTGTGCAAAACTTGAAAAGTATGCATTTTATGGTAAATTTTTTATTGAATTATTTGAAAGATAATTGTAAAAAACATTATTTAAATTGGACCATTATTAGCAAAGATACAAGACATTAGATATTACAGCCATGTTTTTACTTTCTAACCGCTAATAAGTAAGGAAACTATTGTAATACAAAATACAAGACAAAACAAGAACCATCTAAATCGGACCCATATGTTAGCAAAGATATAGCATATTGAACTTTATATGTATGCTTAATAAAGTATTCTGTACGTTCTTTTGCCAACCGGTTCACCTTTGTTTAGTTTTTTTTTTTTTAATTTGATAACTATACATTTCCCGGAACAATTTATATGCTCATTTGAAAGATAATACAAGTGTCTACAAAACTAAATGTAAAAAATAAAAATCTTAATCGGATTAAAATTAGCGAAGATAAAGCAAACAGTTTTTATTTAGGACTATTGCCCAAAGCAGTAAGGAAAGCCATGTGAGTGGGGACACGAGATATTTTTTAATAGTTTTCCAAAAGTGGATATATTGACTTTTGATAGAATACTTCTCAAATATTCTCATTTCTGTTGTTTGGATTGACAACATATGCTTAACTGTAGAAGAGAAACTCTGAAAATATCGTAAACTAGATGCTGAACTGAATCAGCTTTCTCGTTTGGTTGTATCACCAGTGTAAAATCAAGCTTATTAATTCTGAAACCTAAGATGACAGGCATGGCCAGTGTGAAATTATCTCTTGATACGCTAAAGAAGACTCGCGTGTGGAGCTTATTGATATTAAAACGATAGAAGATTTTTTAATATACAAGAAAGTAAAGATGAATGGACTTATCTCTCCTCAGTTCAGAAGCTGCTAATGTGACAAAATAATAAATATTAATAATGGAGTTATATTCTACTGAACAAATATGAAATATTTATGTGTATAATTGGTAAAAAGAAACTAGATTTTCTCGAAATGTACTTGGGGGTGACTCTCCCCCTTTGTTCCATAGACACTTCATATTGTAATGATAAAATTGGTTAGAGTTAAAATGTAAATAAAGTGTCACTAAATATTATAATTTTATACAAAAGAAATAGAATTGTAAACAATTTTATTTGGAAGAGAAAAAACTATTGACATTAAAATTATTATAGCGTTAAAATCAAATTAGCAGTGGAACAAGTGCTTGTTTAAGATCAAAAAATTAAAATTTTTACATATAATAAAATATACGAGTATATTTAGAATAAATTTATTCTTCAAACATGACAATATGTTTTATTTAAACTAAAAAGTAAAATGTAAATATGAACATTTTAAAGAATTTTAGAAAAGACAAAGAATACTGAGGCACTATTTTGATTACGCCTTCTTAATTAGCAAGTCATTGAGGAGAGTGATGTGGTGACCTGTAAAGTAATTAGCGTCTGTTGTTCGTTAGTGGGCAAGGGAAGAGAACCCGACCGCGACTGTCGACTGGACTTAGCATCTTATTTGAGCCAAGT